>OY754307.1:72153308-72753308 GCA_963573325.1 Astragalus glycyphyllos
TCCATTTCCCTATTAGAGACATAGATATTGAGTTGAATAAAGTGGGGATTGCTTTGTGCTTTTAGATGAGTTTGGAGTGTTTTTATGTACCCGTACATACTGGTTCACACCCATTACTGAAGTAGATCAACGTGAGGCTTATGGTCTCTTCTTAGCTATTCAAGGGTGTGTTTGGGAGTTTAGAGAGGAATGAAAGGGAGGGTATGTGACTAATAGTGATCATTTTTTTAGTGATGAGGAGAAAAATTATCTCCCAAACCCCTCTCCTAGTTTATATTTTGAGCTCCTCCAAAATCCTGCAAATTCGGAGGGTTTTGAAGGAGCTCAAAAATAAACTAGAAGAAGGGTATAGGGGGGTTTCAGGGATAAATTTTTGTCTCCAACACTAAAGACTTAATACTACTAATCTCATGCCCTCTCTTCCTTTCCAAACTCCCAAACACACCCCAAATGATAAGAGGATTGAATTTGAAGGAAGTGTGATTTTTTGCATGGTTGCGAAAATTGTAGTGGATGCTTTTAATTCTCCAAACAATACCTATACAAAGCTTGGTCGTATAATCATGAGGTGTATATCATTGTTTAGTTTTTTAGTTTATGTTGAGTTTGATAGTAGGAATATTAATATAGACTTTGGTTTGGATCATCGTTGACTATCCACGAAATGTCCCAACGCTTTCAATGAAAGACTAAAATTTCACATTGGCCAACACCAAATTTGTCCACTGTGGAAATCGAACCCGAGAGCACCGGATCGACCCCCGTGTCCTAGGGTATATTAAGTCACTAAGCCAACGGTGTTGGTTAGGAATATTAATATAGATACTAATAGTCGAACTATGGTTTTTACCAAAAAAATAGACTAACTAGGGTGGTCATATTATCGGCTAGTTCTCAATATTATATAATGCAATTCCCATTATTTTTAATGAAAAATATTAGTTTTGGTTGCTGTCAAAAAAATATATTTATATATTTTCATTTAGATATAAATACACTTTTTTTTACTCTTTTTAAGGAATATATTTGTACTTCTTTTTATTATAATTAAAATAAATTATAATTAAGTTTAAAATTAGAACTTAATTATGTTACCAAAAAATTAGAACTTAATTTGGTCATAGAAAAAGGAAACAAACAAGAAGGCGCCTTCGTGAGTTGGTAAAAAAAAGGCGCCTTCGTGAAAACACAATTGAAACTAGGAGCAACGGAATTCCAATCATGAAATCAAGGGGAAAAACTTATAATTGAGAACATGAGAACTCAGAATAACTGTGACAGTGTAAGAAAAAAATGGCGTCTACACCGCCTTTGTATCATTATGCGCAATGCTACAAGGAGCGGAATCTCCACAGCACACGTTATTTTATTTTTGGAACGAAAAAAAAAAAACTGATTTTCCTTCAAAACACGTGTCCGAAAATTACGACAGCACTATCCATTGAGAAATGGGAGAATTATTTTACGCTGTATGACAATTACTCATTCATTTATAGCAACACCATGAAGTGAAAATTTACAAGACAGCTCTAATAGACAATCCACCCAAAATTTGACAGCGACTGAAAGCGCAATTGAACAAGCAAAATTTGTGGATTATCTATTTTGAGTGAGCCAGAACTGCCTGGGAAATACACCTACATAGCCTAATAATTCTTGAATACCCAACTCTCACACTCTCAGCTGCACTTCTTATTTCATCTACAAGCGACGAAAGGAAAGCCTTTTGTTCTATACTAGCAGCAGGATCATGTATCTGGGATGGAAGGACCTCTACAGGATAGACCCCACTGCTCAAACCATATGTCAAATCAATGTCTTCAATTACAAATGCCAAGACATATATATAACCATAAAGCTAATATTGTCAAAATAAAAAACATAAAGCTAATCTCACAAAGGGATAGTACCACGGCAAAAAACAATGAAAAATAGCATTCAAAATCATAATATCATATACATCAATGAGCATTGACACAGTCAAGTATTTCACAGCAAGTATGTATGAACTATAAAGTATGAATCAAAACTTGAATGATCTAAATTGAAGTTGGAAAGAGAGTTCCTCAGCAAAATCTCAATTTTAATGAATCATAGGCAGTGCTTATAAGAGAACCAAACTGCAGTACGTTTGAATAGAAACAAACAACAGACGTTTGATCAGTGTTCTAGTACAACACAACAAGCTGAACAGTCCAGTACAAATACAATCACAGGACAGCTTTTGTTTTGTCTGATATTTGATGCTCAAATGCACAACACTTGGAGTTGAGGAAAAGGGGGAACAAATGATTGAAGCAAAAGTTTCTCGAAGAGAAGGAACTAAAGGAAGACAGTTATTAACTAAGTAGGTAGCTCAGTTGGTGAGCTAAAGGACACTAAAGGGGTTTAAAAAGATAGTTCGAATCCTGGAAACCAACAATTCCTTCTTTCCTAACTAGTTAACTACTAACATTTGGCTATTGGACAATGTGCATGTGCATGGGACAAAAAAGTTGTCTCCTATTTTCACTGAGTAACAAAATTCAAGGCTTTTTTTATCTAGTGCTTCATCTTTTGTTTTATCTTGTTCCATGCCATTTTTAAAATCAAATGTAGAATAAATATTTTTTATTTATCCAATACTTAATTTTTCAGCAAAGCAAACACCTCCATAGTAACAAAGGATCAACTGAGCAAGACATACAAAAAAATTTAGAGGTGAATTTTTTTAAAATTAGTTGCAAGAGTTTACCATTTTAAGCATGTCATATCAAGAGTGATTAGCACCTTCTTCCCACTATAGAAGTCAATGAAAGATAGCTGCAAGTCAAGTTCATGAACTGCAAAAACAGTATATATTAGAGTGAAACTCCTGCAAAAACGTGATCTAAAGATAGAAAATAGAAAGGTAGTAACCACTTCCAATTAATTAATAGGAAACAATTTCTGCACACAATTAAGGATCCAACTCCAAGGTTCAAACCATATTTTGGAAATTAAATCGGACTGAACAGGGCAACAGGCCAGTGAAAAAACAATGAACTGGCCATACCTGGTCTGTCCGATCCTAAATGAGGGACCGGCCAACGCAGTAGAAATTTGATGAGCTTTTCTTTTTTCCTTTAATTCAGCTAAATATAGTATTTCCCAATAAAGGCCTAATGCCAAGTTACAAACACTACGTGTATGAGGTTCACATATTGAATATATTTATATCTTAAAGACATAAATATAGTCATTTTATGTTAATTTCAATTTTTATCCAACTCGATTTCTTATAATTTTCTGTTAGCTTATTACTTGATACATTATATAATATTAAAAATATAATTTAATTATCAATAGTTCAACCATGATTGAGGTTGAACTAGTAAACCTTTAACATTCTTTCAACGGTTCAATGACCGCCCCCGTATGATTTTCAAAACACTGGCCCATAGTAATATTTTAAGTAGATGATAGGATTTAAATAAATAAATAAAGTGTAAGTGGAGGGAAATGAAAGTTTGTTGTAACCAACTTGCTTATGTGGCAAATTGGAGGGAAAGTGGATGAGTTAGTTGAGGTTATAAATAGTAGTGGGAGGGAATTAGAAGGTAAGCAAGAATTAAGAATAGACTTGGAAGTCTTTTGGGAGAGTTAGGCCTCTCAAAGTGCCTATTATCATTTGCTTTCACACCATGAATACACATTTTCATAGTTCTCATTACTCAATGAAGAATTCTGATTTTCCTGGTACCTATTAGTTGAGAAGAAGTTTGCTCACCTGAAGGAGAATAGAACGTAGCCTGGATCAAATTTCTAATCTCTATTAGAGCTAATTGAACCTCCTCAACCACATCTAGCAAATTACTGAGAAGTGAACTTGTTATCTGCATAGAATAGTAGGTCAGCTGCAGCAAGCTAAGAGGTTGTAAGAAAAAGCTTGAGCCCAATAAACAGAAAGCAAAGGATAATAGAAAATATTGCAAGAGATAGTGTAGTATAAATTTAGGTGGACATGTGGGTAAGGAATACCCTTCCTAAGATGAAAGAATTATGTTATTGCCTTGTACTATTAACCCAGGTTTATCGTATGTGCAATAGTAAACCCTATTAGAAGTTTTGATATTCCATTTTATCTCACGATCATTTTCCTCGTTATTGTTAGGAATAGAAGTGTGTTATTAAAAACTAAACAGAGAATAGAGAATAGAATTCTCTTTAAGGGTTTCTGCTTCACAAAGGATTTGCCCTTTCACATAAAACTAAACAGTTAACAGAATGATTCCCTCCATCCCCTAACTTACTGCCTCCTTGTACTTAACCAACTTCCGCTTCTCTTCTACCCTAGCAATACCACCTGCTTCAAAGTCAACCTTGTCCTCAAGGCTGCAATCTTATAAATTTTTCGTCATGTAAGTTGAATCGAATCTAAATAATTCTCTCTTACTCATAACAAGGTTTGTGCACACATTTATATAAAGGAGATATGTTGTTAGGCACCTAGCCTAACGTTGACTGGGAATATGCAATTGGAAGCCTTGAAATTTGATTAAAGAAAGGAAAATGGGAAGAAAGTAAAATATTATTGATATGTGATGAATGGATACAATTGGAGAGATAGGGCTCCCCGCCCTCCGGCCTCACCCGGTTACTACTAAACTTTAGGAATGATAAGAGAGATGATCCTCTAAAGGGGAGCGGAAGCCTTTATTTATAGGCTTCCAATACATGGGAGAATAGAAGGGAATAGCCTAACAAATTAATAACTACCAACCAACTATAACAAACTCCCCTAACCACTTAATAACTACCCCTTCAATCATAACAAACTCCCCTTCAATTATAATAACAACCCCAAACAAACAATACCAACTTCCCAACCATTTAAAACTAACTCACTTAGAAACACCCACTAACACTAGGTCCAACATATATAAGCTAAATATGACTGATCAGTCTGATTATGATCCTATAACTATGGGATCAAATCATCTATCCCTAAAAATCAGGAAAGGACAGCAATAACATATATTACATATATTTGACAAAATTACAAATATTTTTAAAAAAAATTATTGTTTCATCTTTTTATAATTTTATAAATTTAAATTAATTTTATATTTTTCACACTAATTTTTCATCTTTAGTTTTTTATTTTAAATTTTTTTATTATTATTTTATACAATAGGATAGAGGTGAATGGGGAAAAAATTAAGACCCGGTAATGGATTAAGACCGGATATGATAGTTTCATACCATTAGTTTTTACTTTCTACTCTATATCAAGTAGATTTTCAAAAGTCATTGTGGACCTCCGTCACTGTAATTAATAATTAGTGGTAGTGTATATAGTATTCCCTCCAAAATAAAAGAAAAATATGAAAAAATTGATACAAACTTGCTACAAGAAAATCCATATAAGAAAGTAAGTTACCTGTGTTTCTTGTGCCATACTTGTTGGACCAGTACATTTCTTAGTGGTTTGTGTATTTAAGACATACACAAATGCAGAGAGAGCATCTATATTTGGATATGTCTGAAAAATAAACGTATCATTTTAGAAAAATAAAAGGTATGAATATTATAATAAAACAGATAAATTGTCAACCAAATTACCTTTCTAATATTCACATCATTCAACCTACTTGATATTATTATGCTTGACAGACCAGCATTTACTGTGAACCTACATTCCGTCAAAGTCAATAGACACTTGCATTTTTAGTCATGTCATAAAAGATATGCTTGAGCTCCAATCCTTCAAAATAAGTAAAGAATGTCAACCTTTGGATGATATAATCGTAATAGTTGAGACTGATTTTGTAATAATCATCCTTGCTCTCATAACCATCAACATCCCACAACTGTCAGAAAAATAGTAGAAACAAAGATGTCTCTCAGAAAATGATATGTTATCTTGTACATGGTAGAACAATATTAAAAGTTGACAGACCTTCAAATTTTGGAATATCAACTTGTAAGACATTTTCTTCTGCAAATAATGAGGAACAGATTTTATGATGTTGGTACTACTTTGATCCCCTTCCACTTTGCAGTAATTATACAAGAATTCACTTAAAGATTTTGCTTTCTGATCCAAACTTTCAATCTCATTCCTCATTTCCATCACTTTTTTGCAAGAAACCTAGCATTGACCAAAAAGATGTTGCCAATTGAAATGCAATGGCACAACATAATGAACCTTTTTATGATCAGGTTGCAACAAAGAACTATAAACAGAAACTAGAGACAGCATACAAGGAAAAATATTGATAGGAATTTGTGTATTATGGGGTGCTCAAGTCCCACATCAAGTACTATGGGATGCTCGATGGAGTAATTAAGTGGTTCGGTTCTTCCCCCTTGTTAGCTAGCTTTTGAGGGAGGGTTCCCCCACCCCAAGTGCTTAGATACTTAAAGTTGTTAGCACAAGGTCATCTGAAAAATCACACACACACACACACATGAATAATTATACCTGACATGTTCCTTGGGAATTTAACAATCTTGTATGGATATGACTATCATCAGCTTGAATGTCAAACGACCCACTCTTGGGGGAAAATGTTATGGAATTTTTCATCAACTGTGTCTCTTGAAGCCCGGAACTCAACTGTTGAACTTTCTTCTGTGAAGAATGAAAGTTTTTGTCACCAATAGTACGCATTGGGTAATACTAAAGTGTAAGAGAGAATACCAGTAATCTTTCACGTTTAATATTCATTAATTGCTGCTTTGCCTTCTCATATGCTATATTAAACAGCAACATTCTCATTTCCACACCTCTGCAAGCAAAATACTCGACATAATCAACCACTAATAAAAAACAGTTCCATAAACATGTGTATGAAACAACATAATCCAGATAGTCACTTCGTCAAACAGTATAAACATACCTTTTGTGTCTAGGAATATTTAGATGATCAGTTGATTTCTGATGAAAGAAAAACAAGAACAATGTCAATAAGAAACAGCAATGCCAAGATAGGGCCGACTTGATTTGAAAAAATATTGTTTTAATTTCTTGATTCCACTTTTCACTTTTATTTACAAAATTGTCATTGTTTTTACTTGGTGTTTATGTTCTGAAATATTTGTTTAGGAAAATAGTAAAAATAACGTTTTATTATTTGCAATATTTCTTATACAAATCTTTGAAAACAGCAAACAAAGTGAAAGCAAACAGGGTGATTATTTGTAATCAAAAGTGAAAAAGAGAATACTTTCTCAAAGGAAAGAAGCCCTTGGAGAAGTGCATTAAATTTGATTATCTAATTTAACAGACCTGTGAATGAATTTCCGAAGAAAGAATATGCCATTTCTCAACTTTCTGCAGATGAACCAAAATATCTTCCAGCTTGCCAATCTAGATATTGAGAGCAAAAGTGAATTATTCATAAACAGCTCCGGAGAAAATTTATGTGAATAATTAAAAATTAAGCAACAATATCCACAATTTTATTTAAATGCTATTATATTAAAGTTCTGCAACCATATATTAGAACATACCGATCTCAAATTTAGCCTATCCACTGACGGAGAAAGCAACAGGTTTGTGCTGGTTGAGAGTTTTTTTAGAACCTGCAAGATAGTTGGAAAGTAAAGAGGCCCAAGAAAACAACTTAAATTTTTATCTAACTAGTAATATAAAGCAGTCACCGTACTTGATCCCAATCATTCCATTTCTGATTTCCAAACTTCTCTCTTTCGCTTCTCATATAACCAGTTTGCCCCAAAACTAACTGTGGACCTCCATTCCCCCATTTACGAACCTCTGGACTTCTGTTAATCCTCCCTCTTTTACCAATATTGTTTCCATCACTTAGTATCTCGACACCTTTCCGTTTCTTCCCAGAAGAAACCTCAGTACCAGATTTGGTGAGCGGTCTCTGAGCTACTTGCAGTACCGGTTGACAGTTGTTACCAAGGTTAACATGACCATCTGAGTTTCCCTCGTGAGAAAAGTCTTGGATATTACTGTGGAGCAACTCACTGGGAGACTCTTGCAGGGAGGGCAACAGAGTTGTTGCCTCTTGTATAGGACTTCTCAGAACTAGAAATCTATTAGAAGGACTCTGGGCCGGTTTTCCCTTTGATGCACTCTAATTCATCCAAGAATCAAATCAATAACAATTCAGAAGCAAAGAACTGACATGGTCCGCACCATAAAAGAAAGGAAAATTATCCTTCTGCTGGAAGCAATGTTTTGCCACACCATTACACATCTCAAACATGTTTTTGCAAGAGTCAATTTTAATTTTATAATAACGAGAAATACTTTCTGGTACGAAACGAAAGTGAAGAAATGACGCGGAAATCGCTGAGAACTTATTCATATCCGGCTATCCATGTGTTTCGTCAAAATCAGAGTTAAGAATTTTTGAATTAAAAATACCTACACATTTCTTACGTTACTTCAAAAAACTATCTGTACCTACACTGGAAGCAAAAGCTACAAATCCTAACTTAAAGTTAGAATTAATTTTGGAAGCAAAATCGACTCAGCTTGATATCAAAATCAAGTCTATGTCTCTAGAATCACTTTTGGCTCTTCCAAAAGTGAAACCAAACATGCACTTAGTCTTCTACCAACAAAAAACATGCACTTAGTGTAGCTGTCATTGAAGTCCTGATATACATAGGTTTTAATTTATTGATTCTCTATACACTCTTTCTGCAATTAAATTTAGGAGAAGAGAAAAACATGCTGTAGAGATGAGACTAGGTAGTTTAGTGAAATTCAGATTATGTTGTTTTATAATATAATAAATGAGAAGTTTAAAACTATGCAAAATCTTGATTCTGCTAAACATAAATGTATCAAGAAATCACCCATCGTTTTTGGAATTGACTCCAAAAATCATGCCATAGAGACATTTAAATTATGTTATTTTATACTCCCTCCGTTCCTAAACTTTGGTCCTTTTGGCCTCTCTTTTTTGTTCAAAAACTTTGGTACTTTTAAGATACCAATGTACAATTTACCTAATATTTCCAAGTGTACCCTTTATCTTTAATTAATTGTCACTCTTTACAATATTAACTCATTTAATGCTACAAAGGGTGCTTTAGTCATTAGGTATTGAAAATTTATGGTTTCTTAATTTGTGTGAAACACTCCAAAAGGACCAAAGTTTTGGAACGGAGGGAGTAATATCTAAATTTGGAATTGATCATGAATATATATCTTCTATCATTTTAGTAAATGATTCCAAATGTTCCTCAAAGTAATAAGGATATGCAAAGTTTTCAAAGACATTTTTTTTACTTGTACAAGTCCTGACTAAATGAAAAACAGAGTTTTTTCCCTTTAATTTTACCTTAGCGAATTCGTTGACCTGTGCAGCCTCAAAAGGTGAGCTAGGCTGCTCACCGTTTACAAAACCAGACAGCTCCAATTTGTTAGCTACTATCTGTGTGTTGTACTCAATGGCTTGTCTTAAACCACTGTTAACAGATTCGTTTTGTATATCCAGCTGCTTCAACTCACCATGACAATTACGTTGACATTCAACAGATAGCGGTAAATTCTTGTCAAGTGACTTTTCAGGGGAAGAAAAGGGTTCGGCATGCATAGTGGCTAGAACTTGATCTTTTCTTTTCTCAACAGTGCTATCTGCCAGGTCAAAATCTATCACTCTTGTTATATGAGTTTTCAACAAGGGAGAAGCGACTATTTCCACAGGCTTGGGATTTCCATCATTGTAGGAAACATGCGCAGATATCATATTAATTTTTTCCCCGTCCTTTTTGGTGGCCACAGTCTCTTCATTTTGCCTTAACTTGCTAATACTTCTCAAAGAATCAATTCCATGATCATCAGTGTTGATCAAACCTTGACGCATGTTGTTCTTTGGAGTTAAACTAACCAGCCGTTCCTCCAAAGGAGCAGTAAGAGTTTCAACTTGCTTGTATTCACAATCTTTTACACTAAGAAAAGAAGTTCCTGGAGAGTATTTTGATAACCGACGTTTCAATTTGTCAATATCTTCTTTGAAAGTTGATGTGGGAGTATTCTCAAGAGCTTTCGACTTTGAAATGCTTTTAGGTACGGATGACAGAGTTGCACTAGGTGTGACATGTACCCCAGGCACAAACAAACCGGATTGCTTTAAGGCGGGGGTTATATTCCCAGTAGATCTGGGTGAATCAGGAGAGCCCATAAATACTAGTTTCTTTGCAGACAATGACAATGGCAGAAACCCATGCACAGGATTACCAACTTGGTCAGACTTATGACTAGAGTTAGACACTTGTCCTTTATCTTTAGAGTTACTCCCCTTCATCTGGCTTTTGCTAAAATCAAGTACATACTTAGCAGCCAAAGCTAACTGATCGCCTTCATCCATCTTTGGCGGGGTTCCCCTATTAGCCTTAACAAATTCCAATTGTTTACGAGCTGGAACAGTTGCATCATTAATAAACTCCTCAGTATTCTGCAAAAGAAAATAACGAACAAGGCTTACCATGCATTATATGAGGAAAGCCACAAAAGTAACATCATAAACAATGGATACCTACAATTTGATATATTACATCAATTTTCCACAACTAACTAAAAGGTAAAGACTCCAACATCTTCTGAAGTAAAAGAGAATAAAAAATAAAGCGGACGTGAAAATAAGTCAGCTGAGTAAACTGACAAATAGAGCCCACATTGATCCCAGCAGAACCCAATATCTTCAATTCCAAGACCTTCAGAATTTCCCAACTATAGATGCACACACACATAAGAATGCAAAGCCATCTACTCTCAATGCCTACGTTTTTCCACTCAAAAAGACTTGAACATGAGACAAAATTAAACGACAAATAAGCTTCTTGCATTAGACAACAGTCATTGATAGAATGTAAGAACTTTAGGCAACCACGATAAAAAATAAAGTACACCAAAAATGCTGAAAACATATTACCAAAACATTTAATGACCTAAAACTTTTTTTACCTTGGTTGAAGACTCAGAAGCAGCAGCAACTGTAGTACCATGGGTGATTTGATGAACTGGAATTGTAATTGGTGAACGTGTGGCATTTGAACCTAATGGTGAGATGGCATGCAAATCATCGCTTACCTGAGACAAAATTGCAACCAATCTAGGAGAGAGTTTCCCAAAATCACAGCTTTTTGAACCTTCTCCCTCGATACTCATGTTGTCCGAGTCCCCGCCACCGCTCGCAACGACAGCATCCACCTGCAATGCCTTCTTTTCCAGATGAGTGAGTTCCATGTAACTCCCCGAAGAGCCGCTGCTTCGACAGGTTGACGTCGACGCTCCAAACCTCGTCGGCGTCTTGAGATCTCCGGAATCGGAACGGGCGATACTGCGGTAATGCATTGAGAATGCCGTGGAATCCATCGTGATATCGTCCGAGACACCGGAATCCGATAACCGTTCCGGTCTGATGAAATCGGCTGATACAGGACCGCGAAAATCGTCATCTGCAAAACGAATTTGTGAGAAATCCGAAAACAATTACAACAATATGACAGTTAGCTACATGGACTAAAACACAATAAGGTGAACAGAAAATTGAAGGAAGAAAACGAGAGATTAGGAATTAGGACTCGCCATCAGTGTCTTCAGCAGCGGTGGTGCTACTTCCGCCGGGAGAGGGGGAGCCGATAGGTTGCAGGAAGGAGTTAGTGCGGTCGACGGCTTCGCCGCCTTCGTCAGTGGGGTTTTGGGGGCGGTTGTAGTCGAAATCATCGCTGTCGCCGGCGAGGTCTCTAAAGAGACCTAGGACGGAGTCAGGATGGGCGTCGGAAGAGGAGGAGGTCTGGTCGTCATCTCGGCGGAAGATGTGAACGGAGGTGATCTCGTTGTCGGCGAAGCTCACGCGACGTGCCCTCTTCCTCTTCATCGCAATGGTCTCTTCGTCGGTTTCAGTGTTGTTGGAAGGTTCCATTGGTGCAATTTTTCGCTATCTTCTCAGTCTCACACACTGTGTAGGGTTGTTTTCTGTGCAAATTATTTGTGCGGGAAAATGAAGTTGCCGAATGCCTCTCGGTTTCAAAAAAAGAGTTCCTCAGGTGCCGTTGGGGTTGCCTGGGTCTCATAGTCATAAGGGTTCAATTTTATACCCTTGTTGCTTTTTTACTAAATGCCCCCTAGTTATCGTTGCTTTATTTTCTTATTATTGTCACTTATCATTATTATCAACTAGGGGAAAGACGGGTCCGAATGTGTTGGTGTTAGTGAGTGGTTATAGAACTAATAGATAAATAATATATAAATAATAAATAATAATATAGTGAAATAGTGTTAGTGGGTAGTTATAAGGGTATTTTAGTCAGAAAAATCTGACACCAAAAAATCAGTTACAAAATTAATCCCCTTTATATATAAGTATAGATTATTATCAATTAATACAATCAATCGATAAAAAATTGGAATCATCCCATAACAAATGCAAGTTCATTATTTTAAATAAATATTTTATAAAATTAAAGTAAATGTTTTTTAGTAAAAGAAATGAAGTGGCTTAGTCAATTGCGGTGTCAATTAAAATAGCCAAAATTACACTTTTGGCCCTTTATGTTTGGAGTTTGTGTCAATTTGGTCATTTATGTTTTTTTTTCTCGTTTTAGCCCCACATGTTTTTTTTGTGTGTCATTTTAGCCTCTGCCGTTAGTTTTTTCTAACGGACGCCATGCTGGCAGTTAACTGTTGACGTGGAGTCTTAAATGTCAGAGTTGACTTTGACCTGACTTGGTGATGTGGCACATAAGGGACCAAATTGAAACTTAAAAAGAACATAAGGGCCAAATTGAAATTGAAAAATAAAATTAACAAAAAACACATTCATCTTCTTCTTCCAAACACCACCTATATATTCATCTTTTCCGGCGAGCCACCACCACCATCACCAAAAATAAATAATTCTTCCACTCTTAATCCCTAACTTTTCTCCTCAAATCCAAACCCCCCAATTTTTGTAACCTCAAACTTAATCCACTCATCCAGCACAGAGTGAACAACTCAAAAGCGCTACCTTCCAACGTTTAAAATCATAGACCTTGCAACTTCTGGAACTTTTGCAAAACACTCAGAATCAGAATCTGAAGCATTGTTCCATCACTGTAATCCCTGAACTCCTCCGTTTCCTTCTGAAGCATAGTTTTGAATTTCATGACTTAAATTCTGAGTTTTATTGCGTTGCTTTTTATTAGATGCTTGCATAATTTTCACATTGTGATGTTATTTATTTGTTGTTTCAGCTATAGTTTATTTTCGTTACTTTTGCTCCTCGATGCAGCAATTCAATGTAGAAATACACAGAAAGTTGATTGCCAAATCGTTAAAAAATTGGGAGTTTAGGGTTAGGGATTAAGTTTGAGAAATTGGGGGTTTTGGGTTTGAGGGAGAGATGTTAGGGATTAAGAGTTGAAGATTGATTGAGTTGTGGTGGTGGTGGTGGTGGCTCGCCGGAGGTGGTGGTGGTGTTTGGAGGAAGAAGATGAAAATGTTTTTTATTTTTGTTAATTTTATTTTTCAGTTTCAATTTTGTCCCCTATGTTCTTTTTAAGTTTCAATTTGGTCCCTTATGTGTCACACCACCAAGTCAGGTCAAAGTCAGCCTTGACATTTAAGACGCCACGTCAGCAGTTAACTACCAACGTCACGTCAGCAGTTAACTGCCAGCGCCACGTCAGTAGTTAACTGCCAATGTGGCGTCAGTTAGAAAAAACTAACGGAATGGGCCAAAATGACACAAAAAAAACATGAGAGGCTAAAACGAGAAAATAAAACATAAAGGGTCAAATTGACACAAACCCCAAACATAAATAGCCAAAAGTGCAATTTTGCTCATTAAAATATTGACACATCAGCAACATCTTAGAGTTTAAAATTCCAATTTGATTAACATTCCACAATTTTGTAAAATAGGACCAAAATTACCCAAAATAAAATAGGGGGATCAAAATTACAAAATGATCAAAATAGGGGGACCAAAAATACATTTAAGCCTATCTTTAATCACGACACTCACTATAAAAAATATCAATAATCAACTATCTTTAGTCAAAACACTCACTACTAAAAATACTAAACTATCATTTTCTAAAATTCACTTTTTATTCTACCTCACATTTTATTTTTGGTGAGTCTCACTCCACTACCAAAAATCTCATTCATCAATCAACTATAAGCTATTACATTTAATCAAAACTGCCCTTTTCTAAAACTAATTTTTTCTTCTATCTCACTTTTTATCTTTTGTGGGTCCCACTTTATCACATCATCAATCTTCAACTATACATCAATTAACTATAATTAGAAATAAAAGAAAAGCTCTAGGTTCTACAGAAGGATTGTAAAGCAAAAATTTAACTCATAATTAGAAATAAAAGAAGACAACGCAATTAATAAGTGAAAAGCGTGGATATCATGCAGTTTTGAAGGAATATGGTCTTTAAATTCTTGTTTTTTCAAAGCATCTTAAAATTATTTTTTTTAAGTCCAGAAAAAAATGGTCCTAAAAAATATAAAGAGAAGTATAAAAAGAAATTGATTTTTTAAACCGATTATGAAGGAACGAACTTTTAATATTTGAACAATAATTTCTTGTCAAAAAAAAATATTTGAACAATCATTTTTTGCAAACGCAAATGTACCCACAAACACACTACTTAACATAGTATTTTACGCTTGTAAAAAAAAACATAGTACTTTATGCATTTTTTCACGAAATTACTTTTTTAAACAAACTTTGCGCATTTGAACCATTAATATTTTTGTCGAACTCTATGGTAACCCAAAACACACCAACAAAACTTATTTTTGGTTTGTCCAAACCAATTATTAAGGAGCGAACTCCATGTATTTGAACATCTAAAGTTTTTTCTGAATCCTAAAGCACCTAAAACACACTACTTAGCATCACAGTTTACATTTTTATTACAAAATTATTATTTTTTTAATAAAATTGATTATCGAGTAACAAACTTTGCTTATTTAAACAATTAAAAAAAATCGGATCATAAAGTACCCCAAATCACATTGTCTAACGTCACACTTCACACAAATTGTCACAAAATTTATTTTCTTTTTCACCATTTCAATTATGTAGGAACAAACACTGCGAAATTTGATCCTAAGCACGAGTGGAGATTAGTCTTTCGTCGAAAACGTTGGGACACTCCGTGGGTAGCCAGCGATGGTCTGAACCAAAAAAAACTTCACGTATTTGAACAATTAATTTTTTTCCAAATCCTAAAGTACTCTAAAACACACTACTTAACGTCACACTTTACACAATTTATCACGAAATTAATTTTCCTTTCCACCAATCAGGTTATGAAGAAACAAAATTCGCCTACTTCAATAATTTAATTTTTTTCTAGAACCAAAAATACCTATAAAATATAAAAATATAAAGAAAACAAAAAATGGAAAATGAAAAAAAGATAAAAGAAAAAAAAATGAATGGAAAAAGGGAGGGGGGAGCTTGGCGGGAGACTTGGCGCCAAGACTCCCCTAGATGTATATATAGAGATTAATCAACTATATATAAATTTAATCAAAACAACCATTGTCAAAAATATCGAACTATCATTTTCTAAAACTCAGTTTTTATTCTACCTCACTTTTTATGTTTTATGGTTCTCACTTTCTCGCATCATCTCTTAACTTCAACTATACATTAACTATCGACTATCGATCAACTATACATTAATCAATCAATAAACTATATATTTAGTCACAACAATCATTACCAAAAATATCAAACTACCTTTTTCTAAAACCACTTTTTATTCTATACATTTTTTTGTGGGTCCCACTCCACTACAAAATAATGTCAACTACCCTTTTCTAAAACGAGATTTTTATTCTATCTCATTTTTTAGTTTTCGTGGGTCCCACTTTTTAATTCTTTACGATGGAATGTTATATATTGTCGAAATAATTGCTTTTCTATTTTGCCATTATGAATGTCTTTTTTTTAGATAACCTCATGAATGCCTTTAATTTTTATGAATGATTATTTTGTTTTTGAGAAAATATGAGAAAAGATTAAATATTTTCGAAATAACTATTTTCTATATTCTACTTTTGAATTACAATGGGGAAACGCTATAAGTTGCTGGTATAATTTCATTACTAATAAAATGTATAAATCTTTATTTTGTTTAAAAATACTATAAAAATATTTGACTAAAAGCATATCAACTAGTTTTACTATTTGAATTTTTTTAGAACATTTGGTGGAATGTTAGACATTGTTAGAATAATTATTTTATATTCTACTTTTGATTTATAGGGGAAATTTTTTTCACATATTGTTGTTATGATTTTTTTTGAATATAATGAGGGTTTTTAAAGCCCGAAAAACAAACAACAGTTACACAATAGTTACACGAGGAGTATAAACTCCGCTACAATAATCTAAAACTGCCTGCACTAGCTCATCCGGTATAACATAATAAATGACTAAGTCTTGAGCAAGTGATTATTATCAGTCGAAAATAAAATGTTACAAAATATTTGATTTTATATTCGGCTTGAATTACACCTTTTAATATATCCGGTATATTTATCCACCACGGGAATTACATTATTACTATATTATTGGTGATTATACCTAACGATAAAAATATATCAATTGAAACTACATCTCACTTTTTATTTTTTGTGGGTCCCACCTTTTGATTCCTTACGATGGAATGTTATTTTTTTTACCATGTAATTGGTGTGTAATTTCCACCGGCTTTAACGGTGACTAGTCTACACCGAGGAACCTGGCTGGCCACGAGTTTTTTGCTTTTGTCTGCCCGTGTGGTTCTCCCCTCCCAACAGAGTTTTTGCCACACCCAAGATTCGACCCCGAGAAATTGGGGGTGGGATCCAAGTCCAGTTACCACTTGGACAACCCATGTTGGTTACGATGGAATGTTATGCATTGTCGAAATAATTGTTTTTATATTTTGCCTTCATGAATGCCTTTAATTTTTATTAGTGATTATTTTGTTTTTGAGTCAAGATGAGAAAACATTAAATGTTTTTGAAATAATTATTTTCTATATTCTACTTTTGAATTACAATGGGAAAACGCTACATGTTGTTGGTATAATTTCATTACTAATAAAACCTTATAAATTTTTATTTTATTTAAAAAATACTATAAAGATATTTGACTAAAAGCATTTAAATTAGCTTTACTATTCGAATTTATTTTTAGAACATTTGGTGAAATGTTAGACATTGTCAGAATAATTATTTTATATTCTACTTTTGAGTTACAACGGGAAATTGTTATGTATTTTTTGTTATAACTTTATTATATTGAGAAAATGTTACAAAATCTTTAATTTAATATTCGGCATGAACTACACCTTTTAATATATTTTGTATACTTATCCAGCACGGAAGCTGCATTATTACTATATTATTGGTAATTACCTAACGATAAAAATATGTCAATTGAAACTACATTTCTTATCAACTTGAAAGATTTATTGTAATGACGCCAAATATATGTGATTTAATTTTGATGTAAATTGTTAATTTAACATTAAATTTTATAATTTATCACTGTATGTGTTAACTAATTAAATTCTATCTGAATCTATTTATACAAACAACACACGGGTGTTCTGCTAGTATAAGGAAACAACATGCTTCAATACAATATAACTAGGACATACACCCATGTTGTGTAAGATGTGGTAACAATGATGCAGGTAAGATAATTCACCAAAAAATGGGTGTGTGTACTATTGGTGTTACAGCGTAGAAAAAGAAAGGAGGAAGAAGAATTGGCCTCGATTTTTATTTTCAGCATGGCGGAGATGATTGGTCATGAATTTCTTTTAGAGGTTTTAATGCAGACGATGAGAGAATTCCAAATATCATGTTAGTTTTCTGGTTGGAAGTTTATGCCGGCTAGAAAACGTGGAAGAAAGAGTGACTTCAAAGTTTTCTGATCTACTTTGTTTCGGAAAAAGAACGAGACTTTCTTGTAGAGGAGAAAGAGACGAACAAAATGGTGATCTTGGTTGGGAGGGGATAACTGGAGTTGGCCAGAAACCGAGACTAAGGCGGTGGTCATTTTTCAAAGTGATTTTCCTTTTTGAAAACTAATAAGGTAAGACGGAGGATGGGGAGATGAAGAAAATGTATTTGATTTTTGGAAAGTTGGCCGAAATCGGTTGGAGATGAGGGGAGAAGTTGAGGGCAGCCATGGGAGAGAGGAATGAGAGAGAGAGAGAGAGAGGAAGGAGAGGAAAAGAAGAGAATAGGTAGACGAGAGGGAAAGGAAGATGATGAGAGGAGAGTGTGTAGTTTTATTTTATTTTTGACAAGGAAGAGTGTGTGGTTTTTTTTTGACCAAAAAAAACTCATTTCATTTCAATATATCTATAACTATTAATAAAGGGGATTTTTAAAAAAAATTGTCATTTTGGTGTCAGATTTTCTGATCAAAATGCCCTTTATTGTAATGATAACTACCCACTAACACCTAACACATTTCTATTTCAAATTCTAATAATTCTATAGCTATTAATAAAGGGGATTCTAAAAAAAACTGCCATTTTGGTGTCAGATTTTTCTGACCAAAATGTCTTTTATTGTAATGATTAACTACCCACTAACACCTAACACATTTCTATTTCTAATTCTAATAATAATAATAATAACCACCCCTAACACACCAATACACTGTTGGAACACAGATTAACAGATAGAGAGAGATTTTGGAGGGGAGTGATATTCTGTTATTGCATTTGTTTTTCAGTTACAGCATGAGAGTTTATATATTAATGACCTTTACTTAACTTGCCACACATGTGACAGTTTTTTTACAACTCAACTAACTACTAATTCTTATTAGCTATAAGACTAAATTACAAACTACAACACACCCCCTTAATTCAGGCTTGTAAAAGTCTTCATATTCAACTTCTCCTTAAGTTCCTCGAGTTTTCTTTTCTTCAAAGGCTTTGTCAGAATATCTGCTAGCTGCTCCTCAGTGTTACAGTGTTGCAGAACTATGTTTCCCTTTGTAACTTGGTCACGCAAGAAGTGGAACTTGGTTTCTATATGTTTACTACGACCGTGAGCCATAGGATGTTTTGCCAAGTTGATTGCAGATTTGTTGTCAACAAACAGTGTCATAGGAGTGTCATCACATATCTTCATTTCATTCAGCAACATGCTTAGCCACACTGCCTGACAGGCTCCTAGAGCAGCAGAGATATACTCTGCCTTGCATGATGATAAATCTACCACATTATCCTTTTTTGAACACCATGAAATGGGAACTCTTCCAAACTGAAATATGTAACCTGCAGTACTTTTTCTATCATCTTGATCACCACACCAATCTGCATCAGTGAATCCCACAAACTCAGCTTTGACTTCTTCAGTTTTTCTCACAGGAAGTAGTATACCAAGGTCTAGAGAGCCCTTGACATACCTGAGAATTCGCTTTGCTGCCAGCAAATGACCTTCCTTTGGTTCCTCCATGAACCTGCTGACTACTCCCACACTGTAAGCTATATCAGGCCTGATATTACATAAATACCTCAATGACCCTATTATCTGCTTATACAGTGTTGTATTCACCTCATTTCCTTCACAGTTTTTACTCAATTTCAATCCAGGCTCCATAGGTGTTTCTGCAGGATTACAATCCTGCATATTGAATCTTCTCAGTATATCAGAAGCATATTTCTTCTGATGTAGCAGAACTCCTTTGCTTGTTGGACTAAATTCCATACCTAGAAAGTAGGAAAGCTCACCAAGGTCTGACATTTCAAACTCTTGCATCATTCTCTGTTTGAATTCATATAGTTCTGCCAAATCATTCTCTGTCTAACATAAACAAACTAAAACAAACATATAACAGTTTTAAACCAGCAAAATAAATATTGTTCTTTTTACTGCTTGGTTGCTCCACTCCTAAGCCTGTTGCTTGCCCTCACTGCTGGCTTAGGGTCCTTCTTCTGCTTCTTCGCCTTTGGTCCAGCTGTTTTTGTTGTTTCTGCAATCACTGCAGGTGCATCATCCTTCAGTGTTGCAGTTGCAACAACCTTCTGGGCTATAGGCTCATCAGATTTTTGTGTTGCAGCTGCAACCGTTGGCTTCTCTGGTTCCTTTGCAGCGGCTTTCTTCTGCCTTTTTTCCTTCTCTTGCATAGCAGCCAATGTTTTGTCCACCATTTCTCTAGCTGCTGCTGCTGCTACAGGATTTATATCAGTGTGGATCTGGGTTGCACCTATACCAACTTGAGGTTGCATTGTAGGTGCAACAGGTGACTCTGTTGCAGTTGTAGTGCTGGCAGCACGACGTGTAGCTGCAATGATGGTAGCCATGGTTGCTTGAGCAGAAGTTTCTTCAGCTTGCTGCTTAGGTGGTTCTTCTTCTTCTTCCTCAGATCCTTCCTCTTCCTGTGTTTTATCAGATTCTTCATGCTCTTTTCCTTGCTCAGCCTCTTCTTCAATTTCCATCAATTTTCTTTTTGTACCTGCAACATTAATGTTAGTTCCAACTGATGCAGCTGCATCTGTTGCAATATCAGCAATTGTTTGAGGGAAGTTATGGATTAAGGGAAGTTGAGTTGAAGTTAGTGGGTTATGATGTGACTTTAATTTGACCGTTTGGAATGGTGGATAGATATGCATCTTTACACGTGGAAGGTTAGGTGTTTAGGAACAGTTTAGGAGTGGGTTAACTGTTTAAGTGGAATGATGGCTTATTTCTGGAACAGTAATTTGGAAATGGTACCACGCCTTGTATTGCAGCTACAAGGGTAGTCTCAGCATTGCATGTGCACTGGTCAATTTCTGCATTGCAGGTGCAATGGTAAATTTTTACGTTGCAGCTGCAATAGCTTCTCCTCATTGTAGGTGCAAGGGTTGTACCTGCAATACACATAGTTCCTGCAAAAACACTCAAAACATGTAAAAACAATTAAATTCATGGGTTGCCTCCCAGAAAGCGCTTGTTTTAAGAGTCTTTAGCCTGACTATCTCTGATTGGATTAGAGATCTTGGAGTTGAGTGGTGCTCTTGCTTCTCTCCACTTGTTCTCCATAGTACATCTTCACCCTTTGTCCATTGACCTTGAAAGTGGAATTGTTTCTTTCATCAAATAGATCTACTGCACCATGTGGGTACACTTTTATCAATTTGAAAGGACCAGACCACCTTGATTTAAGCTTCTCAAGAAAGAGTTTAAGCCTGGAATTGTAAAGCAACACCAGACTTCCTTCAATTAATTCTCTGCTCTAAATTCTTTTGTCATGCCATACCTCTGTTTTGTTTTTGTAGATTTCAGCATTCTCATATGCAAAGTTTCTCAACTCATTTATTTCATTGAGCTACAGTAATCTTGTTTTCCCTGCTTGATCATATTGGAGATTGATCTTTTTAATTGCCCAAAATGACTTGTGCTCCAATTCCAATGGTAAATGACATGCTTTTCCATACACTAGCCTATATAGAGACATCCCCAAGGGTGTCTTGTATGCAGTTCTGTATGCCCACAAGGCATTATCTAAATGCAATGACCATTCCTTCCTTGTGGGGCCAACCATTTTTTCAAGAACTCTTTTGATCTCCCTGTTGGAAAGTTCTGCTTGTCCACTGGTCTGTGGATGGTAAGCAGTTACTATTTTATGCTTCACTCCATATTTGGCTAAGAGACCTTCAATGAGCTTGTTGCAGAAGTGTGACCCTTCATCACTGATAATTTCCCTAGGAGTGCCAAATCTAGTGAAGATGTTTCTTTGGAGAAACTTGCTTATTGACTTGGCATCATTATTTGGCAGTGCCACAGCTTCTACCCATTTAGAGACATAGTCAACAGCTACCAAGATGTATAAGTTGCCAAAGGATGGGGGAAATGGTCCCATGAAATCCATCCCCCAAACATCAAAGAGTTCAACCTCTAAGATATTTGTGAGTGGCATTTCATGTCTATTTGAGATATTCCCAGCCCTTTGACACTTATCACAATTTTTTACCATCTGATATGCATCTTTGAATAATGATGGCCAATAGAAACCTGATTGTAGCACTTTAGCAGCAGTTCTTGTGCTACCAAAATGCCCACCATATGGTGCTGCATGACATTGTAGAAGCACTGCACGTAGTTCTTCTTCTGGTAAGTATCTTCTGATGATTTGATCTGGACATTCTTTGAAAAGGAAAGGGTCATCCCAATAGTATTGTTTAACTATGTGGAAGAACCTTTTCCTCTGTTGGTAAGTCAAGTTCACAGGCACAATCTTGGTTGCAAGATAATTCACAATATCAGCAAACCAGGGTGTTGCAGATTCTATTGCAGCTGCAATTGTTGATTTTTGCATTGTAGGTGCAATGGATGCATCATGAGTTGTTGCAGAAACTGCCAATAGCTTTTCATCTGGAAAATTTTCTTATATTTCCCCCCCTGTTATACCTGCACTTTCATTCTCAAGTCTAGACAAGTGGTCAGCAACCTGGTTCTCCACCCCTTTTTATCATGGATTTCAAGATGAAATTCTTGGAGGAGGAGAACCCATCTAATTAGCCTAGGTTTTGCATCTTTCTTAGAAATATGGTATTTAATAGCAGAATGATCTGTGTAAACAATTACCTTAGTTCCAACTAAATATGATCTGAATTTATCAAATGCAAAGACTACAACTAAGAGTTCTTTTTAAGTCACAGTGTAATTAATTTGTGCTTCAATTAATGTTTTGATAGCATAGTAAATGGAATGAAAAACTTTGTCATACCTTTGCCCTAGGACTGCTCCTACTGCAAAGTCACTAGCATCACACATAAGCTCAAATGGCTTGCTCCAATCTGGTGTGACTATTACTGGTGCTGTTACCAATGCCTTCTTTAGTGTTTGAAATGCTTTCAAGCAAGATTCATCAAAGTGGAATGGCACATCATGCTGCAAGAGTTGGCATAATGGTTTTGAGATCTTTGAGAAGTCCTTGATGAATCTTCTGTAGAAGCCTGCATGTCCCAAGAAGCTTCTGATACCCTTCATAGTGGTTGGAGGAGGTAATTTCTCAATCACCTCAATCTTTGCTTTGTCAACTTCAAGGCCTTTCTTTGAAACTCTATGTCCTAGAACAATTCCCTCTTGGACCATAAAATGGCATTTTTCCCAATTCAGAATTAGATTGGTCTCTTCACATCTTTTAAGGATGTCTTCCAAGTTGGATAGACAAGTTTGATAAGTCTCTCCAAACACTGAGAAGTCATCCATAAACACTTCCATTGAATGCTCAATGAAATCTGAGAATATTGCCATCATGCATCTTTGGAATGTTACAGGTGCATTACATAATCCAAATGGCATCCTTCTAAAGGCAAAGATGCCATAGGGACATGTAAATGTTGTCTTTTCTTGATCTTCAGGATTAATGGCTATTTGGTTATAGCCTGAGTATCCATCTAAGAAGCAATAGAATTCTTTACCTGCTAATCTGTCCAGCATTTGATCAATGAATGGCAATGGGAAATGATCTTTCTTAGTTGCCTTGTTAAGCTTTCTGTAGTCCATGCATATTCTCCACCCTGTGACTGTCCTTGTAGGTATCAGTTCATTCTTTTCATTGGCCACTACTGTCACTCCACCCTTCTTTGGTACACATTGTACTGGGCTCACCCAAGCACTATCTGAAATAGGGTAGATTATGCCAGCATCTAGCCATTTGATGATCTCTTTCTTGACTACCTCCTTCATCACTGGATTCAATCTTCTTTGGCCTTCAATGCTGTTCTTGGAGTTTTCATCCAAGACTATCCTGTGCATACATATTGAAGGACTGATTCCTTTGATATCTGACATCTGCCAACCAATTGCCTTTGTATGCTTCCTTAGGGTAAGAATAAGATCATGCTCCTGCTTTTGAGATAGATCAGAAGCAATGATCACAGGTAATGTGCTATTTTTCCCTAGGAAAGCATATTTTAAATGCTTAGGCAATTCTTTGAGCTCCAATGATGGTGGTGCTTCAATTGAAGGAATATTTCTTTTGAGCTTTGGATTTTCAAGTTCTAAGGACTCATATTTTCTTGCCCAAAGTTCCTTCACTTCTGCTCTTTCAGCTGCAACTTCATTTTCTGACTCATGCCTTGTACCTTGCATTGCAGTTGCATTGTCAGCATCTGTTGCATCGGCAATAAATAAATCTGTTGCACCTGCAATGGATGAGTCAGTTGTACCTGCAATAGATGTTATTGCATTTAAAAGATGGTCTGTTCTTGAATAAAGTGTTGTTGAACAGCTTTATCTAGGGACATAATGAGGGAACATTCTTCAACATCTTCGTTTGGACATTTAAGAGCATTCAAAATGTTGAATTTAATCTCTTGGTCATTAACCCTCATTGTTAATTCTCCCTTCTGCACATCAATGAGTGTTTTGCCAATGGCCAAGAATGGTCTACCAAGAATTATTGGTACTTCTTTGTCTGCATTGAAATCTAAAATAACAAAATCTACAGGAAACACAAATTTGTCAACTTTAATAAGCACATCTTCTATGATTCCTTCAGGATAGGCAATTGACCTATCTGCAAGCTGAAGGGTCACAGTTGTTGGCCTAACAGTTCCAATACCTAACTGATTAAATATGGATTTAGGCATCAAGTTTATGCTTGCTCCTAAATCACACAAAGCTCTACCAGTATAGAATTTTCCAATTGAAAAAGGTATTGTGAAACTGCCAGGGTCTTTTAGTTTCCTACGGATTTTGTTTTACATTATCATACTACATTCTTCTGACATGGCAACAGTTTCAAATTCTCCTAATCTTCTTTTTTTAGTTAGCACATCCTTCATAAATTTTGTATAATTAGGCATTTGCTGGAGTGCTTCAACAAGTGGTACATTAATGTGTAGTTGTTTAAGTACATCTAGGAATTTACCAAATTATTTCTCCTCATGTGCTTTTTTAAGCCTTTGTGGATAAGGAGGAGAGGGATATTCTGGTACTAACCTGGATGGTGTGGTTGTAATTTCTGATCTAACAACTTTAGGAGCTCCTGCATCAGTTGCATCTGCATCAGTGATTTCTGCATTCGTTGTACCTGCAATTGGTGTATCTGTTGTACCTGCATTACTGGTACCTGCATTAGAAATTTTCATATTTTTTTCATTTTTCTGGTTTTTTTCTATTTCTTCCTCCTCTACACTTTCTGGGGGGTAAGGTTCTGAGAGATCCTTTCCACTTCTCAATGAGATGGCTTTGCATTGCTCATTCATTGGCTTCTTTGAAGATGAGACTTCTGTGGTAGATGGCAATGCACCACTTGGCCTTTGATATAATGCAGTAGCCAATTGACCAACTTGGTTTTCCAAGTTTTTAAGTGATGCATCATGAGCCTGTCTTGCAGTTCTAGTTTTACTTATGAATGCATCAGGTTTGTTCATGTAAGCTTTGAACATTGCCTCCAAAGAGTTGTCATTTGATTGTTGAGGTGTTCTTTGATAATTTGCCTGATTTTGAGGTAGAAAGTCTGGTGGAGTTGCAGGTGCATTAGCATTGGGTGCTTGTGCATTATTGTTGCTCCACTTAAAATTTGGGTGATTTCTCCAACCTGCATTATAAGTGTTAGAGTAGGGGTTGTTGTTTTTGTTGTATCCCAAATAGTTAACAGACACAGGGTTGCTTGGAAATTCATCATACAGGTGGCCACCCCCACAATATACACAACTTGTGGAACCTGGAGGTGCTTGCTCTATTGCAGCTGCGGAATCTGTTGTTGCACCTGCATTAGATGCTGGTGCATTGTTGCTGAGGTTCTTGATCATGTTGGAGAGAGATGCCACTTGAGCTGCTAGAGAGGATATTTCACTGACTTCATGGACACCAGTTGTCTTCTTTTGAGCACTGACCCTATCTGTGGGCCAATTATAGCTATTGGTGGCCATTTTCTCTATCAATTCAGATGCTTCATTGTATGACAAATTTAGTAATACTCCACCAGATGATGCATCTAACATGAGCCTGGTTTGGGGTTCCAAACCATTGTAAAATGTTTCCATTTGAATTATGACAGGGATACCATGATGGGGACATTTTCTCAATAGTTCCTTCCATCTTTCCCATGCTTCAAACAGAGATTCACCCTCTTTTTGTCTAAAGGCAGTAATTTCATTTCTCATATTGGCATTTTTACTTGGTGGAAAATATTTTGCAAGAAGTTTTTCAGCTAATTCATTCCACTTAGTGATAGAGTTAGGCTCTAGTGAATTTAACCAGGCCTTAGCTTTATCCTTGAGGGAATATGGAAAAAGTTTTAGCCTAAAAGCATTTTCTGTAACACCAGGAATGACAAAATTGCTACAAATTTCCAAAAATTGCCTTAGATGTAGGTGAGGATCCTCTTGAGGAGAACCACTAAATTTACCTACTGTTTGAAGCATTTGAAACATCATAGATTTAAATTCAAAGTGTGGTGCATTAATTTGAGGTCTAACTATGCTGGTTTGCATGTTTGTTTGATCAAACACAGCATAGTCCCTCATTGGTCTATCCCTATCATTTATCATACCTATTGGTCCCATGTGTATGAATTGATTTCTGTAATCTGGGTCTGGATCACCATGAGCAGATCCTCTTCCTCTTCCATAGCCTCTACCAGAACCTTGGTGGGAACCTTCTGCTCCTTGATCAGACATTGTTTCTCTAGCTTTGCCTGCTTGTCTTTGAATTCTACGCAACCTTCTGAATCTCCTTTCTATTTCAGGATCTAATGGGTACTCTGGTGTTCTGGACCTGGGCATATGCAGTTGCAATTTTTCTATTGCAGACATTGCACTTGCAACCATTGTAACTGCGCCAAAAATAACCACCCATGATCCATCTACGCAACGGCGCCATTAATTTTCTATTGCAGACATTGCACTTGCCATTACTCTGGTGTTCTGGACCTGGGATTGCCATTAATTTTTCTATTGTTTATTTTAGTGGTATTTATAGGCTTCATGATCCATCTTCCTTGATCACCAAGTTGTTTCTCTCTCCTCTTGTCAAGTAAAAAGTGTGATAAGAACCCCCATCAAATATTAAGGGAGGTCCAATGGTGTAATGACAAGTGGAAATTGAGATTTTTCACTTTGAGGCTAGATTCATGAACTTGGCGCCACCTTCAACAACTTGGCCAACTTGCGCTTGCCACTTGCATTTGCTGACATCATCAGGTTGTAGGAGCAATTCTGTGTTACTTGAGTTGATGCAGCTGC
Organism: Astragalus glycyphyllos; assembly: GCA_963573325.1. NCBI lineage: Eukaryota > Viridiplantae > Streptophyta > Magnoliopsida > Fabales > Fabaceae > Astragalus > Astragalus glycyphyllos. Next base: position 72,180,471 of record OY754307.1, read on the forward strand.
AATAGATGCAGGTGCAATGCTTGGGTATGATGCAGGTGCAATACTCCTGTCTTCTGCTTTTTACAGCTTATTGCAGGTGCACCTATTGCGGTCTCCATTGCAGCTACAATATTCAACAAACACATCAAAAATACCACAAATTATGAAATTCAATTCTAATGAGTTCCAAAGCTAAATGATGCTGATTTCAACTATTATTCTTTATTTGGATTAACAAATTACTGAGTTCTTACAATAATTCAAGCTTAAGAAGTGTAAATAACTCTATATAAAATAGAGTTATCAGTATACTCATCAATAAAAGACACAAAGTATGAGTTACCTCCAAGTGTCTTCACTTCCATAGGCCCACACACATCAGAGTACACAACACCCAATTTCTCATTGGATCTCCCCTGCACAGCCTTCTTGAAGGAATTACTGGTTTGCTTCGACTTGCAACACTCACCACATAACTCCTTAGGTACTTTGATCTTTGGTAGCCCCTTCACCATTTTTCTTTCTCTCAGCATAGACAAACTTCTAAAATTCAAGTGGCCAAATCTTTGATGCCACAGCCAATTGTTGTCATCAATAGCAGTTACCAGGTACTCATCCTCAACTATGTCAATGGCAGTTTTGAAGGTCCCGTTCTTGCTCAGGGGTGCCTTTAAAACTAATCTTGTTTTCTGATCAAAGATTCTCATGTTGTAGTCCTCCATGACCATCTTATACCCTTTCTCAAGCAACTGTCCAAGACTTATCAAGTTGCTCTTCATGTTCGGCACATATAGCACATCATTTATGTAGCATTCTTTCCCATCTCTTCTTCTAATCATTATTCTCCCCATCCCTTTAGCACATACACTCCTACCATCAGCAAACCTAATCTTCCTTCTAACAGTTTCATCAAGGTTTATAAACCATTTCTTATTCCCAGTCATATGGTTTGAACAACTAGTGTCTAAGTACCATAATTCATTCTTTTCTTCATCAGTTTTAATGGTTGAGGTTAGAGTTTGACATTCTGAATCACTACTATCAGAATCACTATCAAATCTAGCCATTAACAACTGATCATCAGATTCATTACCAGTACCAGACTCACTGCTAGTGTCATTTGCATATTGTACCTCATCAGTGTTAGATTTTGGTTTCTTACCTGATCTGTCCTCTGAAGGACACTGATCTGCAAAATGTCCCCATCCCTTGCAATTGTAGCATTGAATTTCTTTCTTGTTGAAACGTTTCTTTTCTGGTTTAGCAGCTTTCTTCTTGCCTTTTCCTTCGTATGCATTTTGCTGACTTGAGCCTTCTGCAACAATTTTCTCCTTCCATTTCGCCTTTCCCTTCTTCTTTGCGAATTGCGCCTGTAATGCACTTTCAGGTTCTTTGATTGGATTCCTTCCTTTGAGTCTTGCTTCTTGAGCCTCGAGCGAGCCTTGCAGTTCTTCAAATTTCAGTGTGCTCACATCTTTCGATTGCTCAATGGCAGTCACTATGCCATCAAATTTGGGAATTAGGGTTCGCAACAATTTCTCTACCTTAATTTGTTCAGTGATCGTTTCACCATTGATCTTCATCTGATTCGTCACTGCAGTTAGACGATTGATGTAATCCATTATCGAATCTTGATACTCCATTTCAAGTAATTCGTATTACTTTCGTAATGTTTGCAATTTCACCTTCTTCAGCTTCGCGTCACCGGAATACGCCGTCGCTAGTGCATCCCACGCCTCCTTTGCTGTTTCAATTTGAGCAATTCTTTCAAAAACTTCCGCATCAACGCATTGATGAATCAGAAAGATTGCTTTATTATCCTTCTTTCTTTGATCTCACAACGCATCTCCCGCCGTCGCCGTAATGCCATCTTTGACGATATCAACCACATCTTGATATCTGAAAACCACTTTCATCTGTTGAACCCAGCGATCGTAGTGTTTTCCATCGAATACAGGTAGCCTTGCAGGGAATTGACCGTTGTTTCCAATCGTGTTCGCCATCGCCGTTACGTGGATAGGTGGATCGTCGTCCTCTACGGTGGCTCTCGATGCCAATTTGTTGGAACACAGATTAATAGATAGAGAGAGATTTTGGAGGGAAGTGATATTCTGTTATTGCATTTGTTTTTCAGTTACAGCATGAGAGTTTATATACTAATGACCTTTACTTAACTTGCCACATGTGTGACAGTTTTTTTACAACTCAACTAACTACTAATTCTTATTAGCTATAAGACTGAATTACAAACTACAACATACACCAACACATGAAAGACGGGCCCGGAGGGCCCGTCTTTCCCCCTAGTAGTAATAATGTTTGTTACACACAAAAGAGCACCGTGATGAGATTGAGAGCTAGCATAAAGTCTTGATGCCCTTGTAAGAGTGCGAGCAACAAAATCCGCTTGCCTCCTAACATAGTTAATCCTATAGCTTGTATATTGAGAAATAAAATTAATACAATGAGAAATAATAACATCAATTAAATTTAGAGTTGTTGGATTGACGTTTTGTATACCGCAATAACCACGAGAAATATTCTATCTCAATAACTACTACCTTCAAACCTAGATACTTCAACCAATCCAATGTTTGCCATAATCTCATCTCATTTCTTCTGCTTCTTGAGATCTCAACATTTCTCAAAAGAAATGGACACATTACCAAAATTTTAGATACGCAATATATATTATTTTAGGAATTTGGTATTAATATCCCAAAAATATGGTAATTGATTTCTCAATTTCTCGAAATTGAGAGATTCTCAACCCATTATTTTTGCCATAAAAATTAATTATTTTTGGATTTAATTACCATATGTGTGTGCAACATTTAATTACAATATGTAATGACATCTGTTTAAAATATATGACGTGAAAATATGCAAAATAATTATAAGAAAATCTCCACTAGGAAAAAATTTAAGTAAACTTCTCTATTTTTGTTGGTCACGTTCCCCACACAAAATGAATAATAAAATTTCTTTCTATTTAATATATATCACAAAAAAATATAACTTCTAAGAATTCTTTTCATACCGACGGACAAGAGAGTTGATATTTTTGTTATTAAAAAGCATTTTTAGGAAAGCACTTGTAATTTCTTTTTGAAAGGAAATCACTTGTAATTGATTTGATATTGATTTTTTTGATATTGATATTGATTGAAGGCTGAATTCCCATGAACGCGTACGCAATTACTAGCTGTTATGTGCTCATTCATAGTACATGGTTAATTTCCAAAAATTTCGTATTTGTAGTGGTTGGTGATGATGCGTTGCGGAACGTGTACGTAGAAAAATAAATACATAATAACACCAATAATAATCCTTCAAAAGTCCTAACACGCAAACTATATAAAAATAGAAAGACTTAAATGTCATTTATATATAGTAATAAAAGATACAAAGAATTAAACCCAAGGCCAAAGCCAAGGCCAACTCATTCTCTAACTAGCTTCCTCTCTCTCTCTCTCTCTCTCTCTCTCTCTCTCTCTCTATACACAAAAAAAATGCATTCAAGGAATCAATGGGGAGGTTCTTATGAATTGAGTGGTGAAGTTGGTTCTGGCTATGAAACTAGTAGAACAGCAGAGTGGGATAGAGCAGCACTACTTGTTAACAATGGACAGAGTAATAATCATTTGGATGAAACGATTCAGAGTTGGGTTCTTGAAAGGCCAGAAAATATGAAAAAGAAGAACAAGTATGTGGATTTTGGGTGCATCGTGTTGAGTCATAAGGCTTTGAAGTGGATTTTTGGTTCTATTTTTATTGCTTTTTGTGTTGTTGGTCTTCCTATCATCATTGCTAAGTCATTGCCAAAGCATCATACGAAACCTACTCCACCTGATAATTATACACTTGCTCTGCGTAAAGCTCTTCTCTTCTTCAATGCTCAAAAATGTATGTATACTTGCTTTTCCCTCCTTTACTTTTTGTTCTCATTTCACTCATCCTATGATTTTGCTTTTTCTTCATGAGTTTTTCTATTTATTTAGATGATTGATTGATTAATTTTATTTAGTAGACAAATTCATTTTTTTAACCTCAAAAACAATTCATAGAGAAGTACTACCCCGAACCTATACATGATAAGTAGAGAATGCCAACTCCTAAATTTGAACCTAAATGTGTTTGTTGTATAGTGTCTGTGAAGTACTTATTTGCTATTTCGTCTAACCCTAAATATGTCTCATACCATCTATAATAGAGAAACACTCCTTAAATTCCACATACAATCATAAAATAGATAAAGCTTCTTTACCTAAGAAGAAATTCATCAACTAGACCAAAAAAAAAAAAGAAGAAATTCATCAATAAGCAAAAAATCTGGGACTAAGTAAAAGGGGTGCCAAGGACAAGAGAAAAGGAAAAAAAATAGGCTTATAAAAAAAGATACAAAATGAAAACCAACCAAAAATTCAAAACCCTAAATAAAACCCCAACCAACGTGACTAAACATGCGCGATCAAAGAATAAAACAATAAACAAAAGAAAAGTCAACATTCCCTTCTGTATTACACTATTATACTATAATAATGTCTCAATCTATAACAACTTTTGATATAACCACGTTTGATTTTTTATGATAAAAAGAGATAATAAAGCCTTGGTTTCTAATGTACCGTAGCAATTTCATTTACCCGTCCCTTACGCCCGTCAACTCCTTTCAAAGGCTACATCATTTGAACCAAGAAAAAATATATTTTAACTAGCATCAATATTACATCGCTATCTCAAATCTGAAAGTACAACAATTTGTTTTCCTTTTCTTTTTACTACTCTAACTTTTACTGGTGATTAACTATTTTTTGGCCCGTAATTTTGCGCTGTAAAAACAAGGCAAAACCAGTTAAAATAATTACGACATAAAATCATCAATAGAAAATTTTAAAATTATGTTTTAAATAAAAAATAATTTTTTCAAATTTTATTAACCAGTACTCTCAGTATTTATCTTATTAGTTGCTTTGAATTTGTCTCTGGTTCTTGACTTTTTCGAAAATGTTATATCAACCGGACGGCATTTCGCACAAATGTGATTGTCCCTAGTATTTGACTAATTCTATTAGTATTTTTTTTTTATTATTAATACTATTTTGACAAGTTCTGTTCATCTGCCACAAGTAATTGTCAAAGGATACCATAAACCCATGTTTTTAGTGTAAATACCTAAACCCGTTAACTCCAACATAGTTTTTTCTTTAGCAAAATATATTATACACTAATATAATCCAGGATAAATTTCATCTTTTTAAAAAAATTCAATGACAGACAAAGTTTAAAATATAAAGCTGCATCTTAATTTTTAAGTATAAGTATGATAAATGTGAGTCAGATTAGTCAATATTATAGACTAAGATATCTAATGCTTCGGACTAAAGTGAAATTTTCTGACAATTAGTTTGGTATCAAAAAGTGTCTGTTACCCTTTTTTTGGATACTGTGCTATTGATGCACAGTATTTTACCGTGTTATTGGTGTCACACCCAACCCAATATTCGAACTCAAAATTTTGAGGTGTGATCTGAACCTAGTTACCGTTTGGACCAACTCTAGTTGGTAAAGTGACTGTTAGTTTGATATTTCTGATTAATATTGTAAAATTAATATTGTAAATTAAGATGAACTTCTTAAACATTTAAAAGAGTACTAAAAACTCCTATGGTGTACTGATTCGGTAATATTATGGTGTACTCTATTTTTTAAACCTCCAACCATATGATTACATTATTATTGCTATTCATCATGACAGAAAAATAAATACATAGAGTCGGATAATAACACCAATAATAATCCTTCAAAAGTCCTGACACGCAAACTATATAAAAATAGAAAGACTTAAATGTCATTTATATATAGTAATAAAAGATACAAAGAATTAAACCCAAGGCCAAAGCCAAGGCCAACTCATGAGAATGCCAACTCTTAAATTTGAACCTAAATGTGTCTGTTAGATAGTGTCGGTGAAGTGCTTATTTGTTATTTCATCTAACCCTAAATATGTGTCATGCCATCTATAGTAGCGAAACACTCCTTCGATTCCATATAACTTCTTTACCTAAGAAGAAATTCATCAATAAGCAAAAAATCTGGGACTAAATAAAAGGGGTGCCAAGGACAAGAGAAAAGGTATTAAAAATAATAGTGACTTAGGAGGTGTTATATTCTCTTAGGGACTAATTAGTAATTTGGTAGTTAGTTAGTATTTCCTAGAGCTCTATATATAGAGCACCTAGTACTCACATTTAGTATCTTTTTTCAATATGATTCCTTATGAAGAGCTTCTACCTCTTTTATCTCATGAATATTCCTATGCTCAATACCTCTCCTATGACTTTGATCTATGCATGTATGATCCTATAATTCTTAACAAAAGGAAAAAACAAATAGGCTTCTAAAAAAGATACAAAATGAAAACCAACAAAAAATTCAAAACCCCAAATAAAACCCCAACCAACGTGACTAAACATGCGCGATCAAAGAATAAACAATAAACAAAAGAAAAGTCAACATTCCCTTCTGTATTATACTATTATATACTATATACTATGATAATGTCTCAATCTGTAACTAGTTTTGATATAATCACGTTTGATTTTTTATGATAAAAGGGATAAAGCCTTGGTTTCTAATGGACTGTAGCAATTTCATTTACCCGTCCCTTACGACCGTCAACTCCTTTCCAAAGGCTACATCATTTTTTGAACAAAGAAAAAATATATTTTAACTAGCATCAATTCAATATTGTATCGCTATCTCAAATCTAAAATTATAATAAATTGTTTTCTTTTTCTTTTTTCTACTCTAACGTTTATTGGTGATTAACTCTTTTTTGGCCCGTAAAAACAAGGCAAAACCAATTAAAATAGTTACGACATAAAATCATTATACAAAGTTTTAAAATTATATCTTAAATAAAAAATAATATTTTGAAATTTTGCTGCTTTGAATTTGTCTCTGGTTCTTGACTTTTTTGCAAATATTATATCAACCGGACGGCATTTCGCACAAATGTGATTGTCCCTAGTATTTGACTGCTTCTATTAGTATTTTTTAATAATTAATATTATTTTGACAATTTCTGTTCATCTGCCACAAATTATTGCCAATTGATACCACAAACCCGTTTTTTAGTGTAAATACCTAAACCCGTTAACTCCAACATAGTTTTTTCTTTAGCAAAAGATATTATACATTAATATAATCCAGAATAAATTTCAACTTTTTAAAAAAATTCAATGCCAGACAGTTTAAAATATAAAACTGCATCTTAATTTTTAAGTATAAGTATGATAAATGTGAGTCAGATTAGTCAATATTATAGACTAAGATATCTAATGCTTTTGACTAAAGTGAAATTTTCTGACAGTTACTTTGGTATCAAAAAGTGACTGTTAGCATTTTTGGTTATTGTGTTATTGATGCGCAGTATTTTCCCGTGTTATTGGTGTCACACACCAACCCAATATTCAAACTCAAAATTTTGAGGTGTGATCTGAACCCAGTTACCGCTCGGACCAACTCTCGTCGGTAAAGTGACCGTTTAAACATTTAAAAGATGAATTTCTTAAACATTTAAAAGATCTGAACCCAGTTTCTGATTATTGTAAATTAAGATGAACTTCTTAAACATTTAAAAGAGTACTATAAACTCCTATGTTGTACTGATTCGGTAATATTATGGTGTAATGTACTCCTTAAACCTTCAATATATGATTACATTATTATTGCTATTCATGATTATGGATTCATTTGATAACACATGTTAAAACTTGAACTGTACTTAATTATGGTGGTGAAGCTGGGAGATTACCAAAGAACAATGGCATTCCATGGCGAGGAAACTCAGGGTTAAAAGATGGAAGTGATCTCACAGATGTTAAAGGAGGACTAGTTGGTGGTTATTATGATGCAGGTGACAATATCAAGTTCCACTTTCCCATGTCATATGCTATGACTATGCTTAGCTGGAGTGTACTTGAATATAAACAAAAATACATGGCAGTAAATGAATATGCTCATGCTCGAGAACTCATTAAATGGGGTACTGATTATTTGCTCTTAACCTTTAATAGTTCCGCCACCAAAATCAACAAAATTTACGCACAGGTAACTTAACCGCTCTTTCTATATCATAGACCAGATATATCAGTTATTCAATGAATCTAAAACTGCAATATATTTTCATTTTATGTTAGATTGGTGGATCACTTAATGGTTCTAGAACACCAGATGATCACTACTGTTGGCAAAAACCAGAAGACATGAACTATCCACGACCAACAATTACTATAAATCAAGGACCTGATCTTGCAGGTGAAATGGCAGCAGCATTAGCAGCAGCATCTATAGTTTTCCAAGATGATGCTGCTTATTCTAAAAAACTAATTAAAGGTGCTGAAACTGTTTTTGCATTTGCTAGAGATTCTGGTAAGAGGGCACCATATAGTCGTGGAGAGCCTTACATTGCACCTTATTATAATTCCACTGGTTACTTTGATGAATATATGTGGGGTGGTACTTGGTTGTATTATGCTACTGGAAATAGAACTTATATTTCCTTAGCTACTAATCCTTCTGTTGCTCGGAATTCTAAGGCATTTTTTATGGTTCCTGATTTGAGTGTTTTGAGCTGGAATAACAAGTTGCCTGCTGCTATGTTGTTGTTAACAAGGTTTAGGATGTTTTTGAATCCTGGTTACCCTTATGAGGATATGTTGAGTATGTACCATAATGTTACTAGGCTTACCATGTGCTCTTTTCTTCATCAATTCAATGTCTTTAACTTTACTAAAGGTAATTAAATTAGATATATTTTTTTTCTCTTTGTTTCTTTTTTCAACTGGACTAAAAAAAAATTATGATTGAGAATGCTGAAAATGATAATTTGCAGGAGGGTTGATACAATTGAACCATGGACAACCTCAAAATCTCCAATATGTTGCCAATGCTGCTTTTTTGGCATCTCTTTTTGCTGATTATATGGAAGCTAGAGGTGTCCCTGGATGGAATTGTGGTCCTTATTACTTCCCATTATCTGTCCTCAAGGCATTTGCAACTTCTCAGGTATACCATTCTTAACTTCATTTCCATTTTGATTACTTTTGTTCTCTCAACAAAATTTGAATTCTTATTTAACAAAGGTTGTTCCCGTTGGTAAGAATACGACTCACATCTCACAAAGATGTGAGTTTCAATCCAATTATCAATATGAGGAACTCATTGATTGGTGATATGTAAATATCTCTATAAGCGCTCTTCGAGTCTAGAAATTTTCTCTGGCCTAATGTGGTTTCGAGATTCAACTTACCTAAACTTTTATCTGTATAAAAGAACAAAAAATATAAAAAATCTCAATGAGTATTCCAAGGCTTGTTATTGATGTAGAAAATGATAATCTGATTTTTGTTGACTCCAATGAAACAGATGGATTACATAATGGGTAAAAATCCAATGAAAATGAGCTACATAGTGGGGTATGGAAAAAAGTTTCCAAGACATGTTCATCATAGAGGTGCATCAATTCCAAATAATAAGAAAGATTACTCATGCACTGGGGGTTGGAAATGGCGTGACACACCTAATCCAAATCCTAACAACATAACAGGGGGTATGGTTGGAGGACCAAATCGTTTTGATCAATTTCATGATTCAAGGAGCAATTACAATTATACAGAACCAACTTTAGCTGGAAATGCAGGATTAGTAGCTGCTTTAATTTCCTTAACAAACATTCCAGGTAGTAGTGGCATTGATGTTAATACCATTTTTTCAGCTATTCCACCATTTGGACCACAAAATCCACCACCACCACCTCCTTGGAAACCATGATATCATTTATCTACATTACTGATTGATTTTGTTATGATCACTTGCCCAATTTTGAACTTACTCATGTGTGTATATATTCATTTATTTATAAATGATTCAGCCATTTTTACTATCTTCAATATCATTGTTATTGAAAGGCAAACAAATATATATAAATAGAAAGTCTAGCACAATGAGTACTCAACCTAATACATCAGGGAAAAGAAGAACAAGCCACAAATCAAAGAATATTAGATATATATTTTTCCTAACTCATGCTCAAGGTAAACAAAAAATGACAGAATCACAATATCCTGGTTTCAATAAACCAATTAATCATTGAATTCATTTGCAGAAGCAATATTGATTATATCAATCCATTAAACTCAAAAAAAAAAAGATGAGAAAATAGAAAGAACTATACAATGTTTCTTCTACTAGTTGCCCTCTTCAATCAAGTTTATAGGCACATAGTACAAGGCAAGATTCAAACGGAGTATAACTCCTAGTTGAATAATAGCCACTAGCACTACTACCAGTGGCACTACCATCATCACTTTCACAACTTTTCTCATCACTCTCAGCTTCACTAGGCCCAGGCTTGAAAATAAACAAACCAGGCCCAGATCCTGTTACACTAAACAACCAATTATAAACATCCCAAAACACTTGCACAGGTTGTTTATTAACCATAACTGTTTGATTCCCTCTAAATTTCCATTGCAAATTCTTAACATGAATCAAAACAATCCCATCTATACTTATCCACATCTCAGGATCTCTATTCCCAACAGTTGAACTTTCCACAACAATATCACTTTCTTTTCTTTTCTCATCAAATTTAGCCTTTGTTGAGAAACTTTTCTTGGCAAAAACATTCTCTCTTTTAACCAATAATATTGCTTCAACAAGTGAGGGTCTCATCTTCATTCTCTTGTAAGCTTTCTTCTTGTTATCACCCAAAAACAAGACAACCTCTTCATCATAGACTAATGCTACGTAGTAATCACTGCATGGTTCGGGACTACCATTTGAGAATTTAGCTGATTTTAGATCCCAATAAACATCAACTTGATGATCATCTATGTCGAATGTTTTGTAACCTTTTTTGTTCCAAAAATACCATGGTTTAACGTCGACCTTACAACAATAATTGCTGCTGTTGTCGACTTTGAAATTTAACGTGTGGTTCATAAGGTTTTTGGACCATATAACTGAAATGTTTCTACAATGTCCTGCAATGTTGGTTTGGTAAATGCATGTAACTGTGCTTTGAGCTGTTTTGATTGGCAATGGTTCTTCTGATACTAAAGGTGATCCCATTCCTTGGTTTGTGTTTGATGTTGGCATTGTTTGTGATCTAAATGAAAGATGTAAAGCCATATATTTGATTATTTTGCATGCATGGCCCTTTCTTTCCTAAGGGGTATCATCTATATGATGATCAATAATATATGGATTGAATTTGTAAGGTTCCTGGGAATTGAATTGGAGGAAGGATTGAATTGATGGGAGATGATAGATGATAATTCAAAATTTAGAAAATGATAAATGTTAATATGTTGATTTGACTTAAAAGGTATGACAGATAGATGTGGCTGGTGGTGATGAGAGAGAAATGAAGTTGAATTGAATTGCCAGAAAGTTTTGGCTATTGATACGAAAGTTAGTTTGAAGAAAAAGTCTCCCTTCCATGTTGGGGCAAGAAATGAGATGTACCCGAAGGGTAAGGAACCTCCAAGCAGTACTATTATTTGGAAGGTTTTTTTTTTCCTTTTCTAACGGGTACTGGTAGAATGAAATCAGGAAGTTAGTTGTTACTTACATTGGATGTTGAATGTTCTACGTTAGGTCCAGGTGAGACCGGTTTTATTTTATTTTTATTTTATAAATAGACCAGGCCAATGTTTTTTTAAAAAACTATGTAGCTAAAAACGCTGGGGCTAAAAGTTGTCGAAAAAAACTTTTTAGGCCTACCAAATCAACCTATTTATGTGAATATAAAGTATACTTTTATTTTTGGTAAAAAAAAAAATACTTGTTTTTTGAGATTCAAAGGGGCTTAACGCCTAAAAAGAATTGAGACACTCAACAATAATTGAGACACTCAACAATAACAAGTGAATCCATTAGGAGTTCAATATTGGCGTACCCCATGCTTCGGCCAAATTAAGACCTTCAAGAGCCCCCCATAACTCGGCCATGTATGCATTAGTAATGCACAACCTTTTTGCAAAACCCGCCAGCCACCGTCCCTCCTCATTTCGAATGACACCACCACAAGCCGCCATCCCTGTATCTTCCTTAACAGCGCCATCCATGTTAATGGCTACCCAACCGTCCTGTTGAGGCTTCCAAGCAACATTAATCACCTGCCTATTCAAGTGTATCACACGATCCAAAGCACCTGTTTCTTGCATATAATGACTAATAAACTGTTTAATAATGTTACTAGTATGAATTGGCCTTACAAAAGTGGGATCATGAACATGCTTGTTTCGCCAAATCCATAGATGATGACAAGCAGTAGCCCAATCAAGAACATTTAAACCAAAAAAATTCGGTTTAAGGGCAGTAGGAACAAGATTCTACCATAATTGCAAAGCCAGGGACAATCACGCAACACATGCAAAATGGATTCATTGATATTTTGACAATGATGACAGCTAAGATCTCCATCAGACCACCTCCCACAATATTCCTTTGTTGCAAGCTTGCCATGAAGGAGTTGCCAAGCAAAGAAACGCACACGCTCAGGAACATCAAGGCGCCAAATCGTCCTCCAAATACTATCATACAACTGACTGTTATCATCACAAAGAGTAGCTTATGTACTAGCAACTGTGAAGCAACCTGAAGTAGAAGCTGATCAATAAGGAACGTCTGAACCATCAGTGATAAGAGGTACAGGATGACTCATGATTCTATTAATAAGTGATTGGCCTTCCATCCGGAGAGCTTAGTCTTGACCTTGTCAATAAGGTAATGAAAATCATGTTGCCTCGGAGTCTTACCCAAGAGGGGTACCCCTAAATAACGCCCCATATCATCTGCAGCCTTGAACCTTGATATTCTGGTGAGAGCCGTCCGTGTGGGACCAGGAACATTCTTTGAGAAGAAGATAGTTGTTTTTTCAAGACTCACCAATTGCCCAGAGATAGCACAGAAATTATTCAAAGTATTCATGACACACTCCATATTGGCTTCAGTGGCCTTTCCAAAGAGAATTAAGTCATCCGCAAACATCAGATGAGAGATTGTCGGGCCATTCCTACCAGCCTTGATAGGATGCCAGCTGCCTGTATCAACCGCTTCAAGAATCAAATGAGTCAACCTGTCCATACACAACACAAATAAATAAGGTGAGATAGGATCCCCTTGGTAGATACCCCGTTGAGGCGAGAAAACTTCAGAACGGTTCCCATTCCACAAAACGTTGGTCTTGACACTAGTGACAGCATGCATAATGATGGCAATGAGATTTGGGGGAAGACCAATATTTGTGAGAACATCAACAATAAAACTCCAGCGAATGCGATCGTAGGCTTTTGCAAGATCCACCTTGACCGCAAAGAAATCATTCTTGCCCCGCATCTTGCGCATGCTATGAATTAACTCCTGGGCCACCACAATATTTTCATGAATGCTGCGAGTAGGAATGAAACCTGTCTGAAAAGGAGAAACAATGTTAGTAATAAAAGGCTTGAGCCTATTCACAATCACCGTAGTGATCACTTTATAACAAACATTACACAGAGAGATGGATCTAAATTGTGTAACAAATTCAGGCTTATTTGTCTTGGGGATAAGACAAATATCAGTATCATTGACTTGCTCTATCTTCTCAGGTTGCTGCCACACATCCTTAGCAAAATTATAGAAGTCTCCACTCACAAGATGCCAATTAGCTTGATAAAAACCTGCTTGAAAGCCATCCGGACCAGGCGCTTTCATGGCCTTCATTGAAAACAAAGCCTTGTCAACTTCATCATGCTCAATAGGACGGCCCAAAGCAAGAGCCGCATCACTATCCAATTTGGTGAAGCCATAGCGAGTAGAAGATCTCGTAGCACGCCCACTAGTTTCGGTAAAGAGATTTTTAAAGAAAGCCGTGACATGTTCCTTGGTAAGAAGCTCATCATAATCCATCTCCCCGGCCCCTGGTCATCCCGAAGCACATGAATTCTATTTTTCCTCTTCTTATTGGCTGCCTTGATTTGATAATACTTTGTGTTGCGATCCCCATCTTGCATCCAAACGGTCCTTGAACGTTGGAACCACATAAGTTCCTCTTTGTGAAGAATGGTATTCAATTCTTGGTGAAGTGTCTTCTCAAGTTGAACCAAATGGCGGTTAGCACTTCCCTCATGAAACCTTTTTTGAATTCCTCCTAGTCTCATCAGTAGATTGCGTTTTTTTATTCATATTATTGTTATCGTATTAAGTTTTGTACATTCTGTTAAATCATAATTCTGCTATTATTTTTTGTTAATTTAAACATATCGACATACATCAAATTTTGACATATTTAAAGTTATTATTATAGATTTGTCAAAAAAAGGTTATTACACTACAAAAAAAATAGGGTATTAGCAACGGATTTTTCCCTCGCTAAGTGCTGTTAGCGGCAGATTTAGCTACAGACTCTTTCGATCGCTAAAAACCTTGACGCTAATGTTTAGCGACAAATCGGTCGCTAACTCAAATGTGGTGACAACTTGCTTTTATATTGTTGTCTCATCTTCTCATAAGATTTTCATGGACATATGTGAGCGATAATTTTATGTTATGTATTATTGTTTTATGTCATTATAAGATTTTCATGACACACATAAGCGAGAATCGTATGCTATGCGTTTGGTTTCATTATTCATTAAGTATTCATGATAATATGTTATTTAAACTTGTGGTGGGTTGTTTTGTAAAAAAAACTTTCAGTTGGTTACATTCCCAAATAACATTTATTTTTTTTCTTTATTTCATGTAGTTGTATTATATAATTGGACTATTATTTATTAATAATTCAGCTAAACATTTTTTTAATAGATTATTTTAATTTCCATTTTTGCATAAAAATTTAAATAATTATTTTAATTAATTTAATAAGCTAATAATTCAATTTGACATCATGATACTTTGTACGAAAATGATTTCGCCAAGACGGTATGTTTTCATTAAAAATACTCTTTTATTTAAATTAGAATTTTTTTAGCTTTATGCGAGTAATCAAAACTGGATTAAAAATTTCAATTGCTTTAACCAGGAATCAGACCCCTATCCGATTGGAATGAGCCCCAAAACTGCTCAAAACAAAAAACGGCATGCAAATTCGGTTCATGCGGTTAGCATAATTGTTTATTCGTTCCACTACAACAGAAATAGGCCAACAGGGGCGCTTTTTTTTATCCATCGGGGGCGCTTTCGGGCGCCCCTGAATCTGGCGCTCCTGATGCCAACCCCACAATTAGGAGCGCTCGTAAAAAGCGCCCCTGTTGGTCTTAGCGCCTAAGACCAACAGGGGCGCTTCTAAAAAGCGCTCCTGATTGCTTTTTTTTTTTTAATTTTTTTCCCTGTTATACCCAAAAGGCCACATTCAGGGAGAAGCTATTGTTCATTGTAATAATAAAAGAACAAACACACAATAATACAAAAGCAAAATCCCAGAATATATCATACTATAATAAGCAACAAAAAGCACATACCAGAAAGTAGAAAGTAGAGAAACCCTAACATTTTAAATTGCACAGTCATGGGAACGTACCAGAAAAAGGCAACAGCTCCGACGGAACAGGCAGCAGTGTCGATGACGGCGTGGTTGTTGATGGCGATGACGGCGGAATGGGCGTTTGTGTGGTTATTAACTTGTTCACTGTTTCTGTTTCGCGTAAGGGTTTGCGTGAGAGAGACTGAGTTTTGTAAATGAGAAGAAACTGAGAAGAGGGAGAGTGTGAGAGAACAGGGTTTCAGGTAAGAGAGATTGAGAGACTGAGAGTGAGAGGGAAAGAGTTGGTCAAAAAAAAAGAAGAGGGAAAGAGACGAGTACTGAGAGTGAGAGGGAGTATGAAACGAAAATATTAGAATATTAGGCATCAGTGGCGCTTTTTAAAAGCGCCCCTGATGCTCAAAACACGGAGGGCCTTTAGGGGCGCTTCCTAAAAAAGCGCCCCTAAAGGCCCTCCATGTTTTGAGCATCAGGGGCGCTTTTAAATAGCGCCCCTGATGTCCAAAATACGAAGGGCCTTTAGGGGCGCTTTTTATAAAGCGCCCCTGATGCCTAATATACGGAGGGCCTTATTTTGGGCATCAGGGGCACTTTTTAGAAAGCGCCCCTGAAGGACCTCCGTATTTTGGGCTTCAGGGGTGCTTTTTAAAAAACGCCCCTAATGGATGCGCCCTTTTTTAACAATTCTGTTGTAGTGTTCATAAGAATAACAACTACGGAAGTGGAAAACAAGTTCTCAATGTGGGACTTATATATCGACCAAAGAACCATCAACTGCTGTACGCTGCCTCTTCCGATTCAACATTCGATATGAGTTTGATTGCACGTTTACATAAAAGAATGCTGCCTCTTCCGATTCAACGTTCAATCTGAGTTTGATTCCACGTTTACATAAAAGAATAAAAAAAGTGTTAACAAGCTTTTTTTTCTCTTTCTTTTTAACAAATTCTTAAGATAATGTATGAGTTTTTTTTTTTTTTTTACAAATTCTTAAGATAATTTGTCTAAATTTAAGAACTAATAATCGGCCCACCTTTGATCATTGTCAGTGTTATGAAATCAGGTGTATCGAGGCCACCCATTCACATAGAGCGGTTTCTCTCCTTCAAACGGTTTCTCTCCTTCAAACTGCGCAGAACAAAGCAAATTTCGGCAGCAATAATTCTGCTATATTTATCTTTATTATTTTCATTTAATTTTTTGCTTATCGTTTTCATGTTTGTGTAAGAGGGTCACATTAATGTATTTCGTTGCTTAATACATTGGTCATTTGACTTTTTTTTGGGTAATATGCAATGTATTTAACAAGAAGGTTGATAGTGAATTTTATGCTTTTTGTTCCAACAAAATACAAAACATGTAACGTGTTTTTTTTCTTTTGGCAACTGAGAAATACAGAAAAGGAAACAAAAATAGCAAAACCATTTCTGAATATATAAGAAACATTGGCTTACATATATAACATTTCTAATATAATTTGCTAAGGTTCATCATTACTGCCGTCTTCGTTCCTTCCAATTGAGTCCTTCTCCTGACTAGCTGAAGCACTAGCTTGCAATGCTTCTAAATACAAAACCTTTACTAGATTCTTGAATCTTCTTCGAAAAGTCGGTATTCTGGACATGGAAGCTACAATCCCCTGCAACCTGAAAAAACGAAACGTAAAGCAAGCTACAAAAATACTAAGAGAGAATGTTAGCAAGAGAAACAAATTATAAAACAAGATATATCATCTAGAAATATACCTTCTAATTATAGCTTGCAACTGTGCTCTTTTAACATTATCATTAGATGGGAATCCAGTGTTATCCCAGTCCTCTGGTATATCATTTTTGCATCTCATAATAACTAGCTCTTTCAAGCAACTTTCTTCATTCTCTTCCAACTTAAGATTCTTAAGCTGCTCTTTCATGATCAGTAAAGGTCCAATAAACCATTCAAACACTTTATCCTTTGGTCCATTCATCCGCGTCAATTCTACGTCGTCAACTGCAAATAGAATCCATATATTGAACAATGAATGTATTTATGAATGTATTCCAATGGAATGAAGGCATACATGAGTAATAAGAGCATTACAGATAACCAATCCATCTGAATTGGATTTTGCTGAAGTTAGAAGACACTGAAACAATGACCAAGCTGGTAACTTTATGCCTAACTTTTTGCAATTTCCTTTTAAAATGCACTCCTCAATTTCCTTCAGACTTATTAGACCATCGCGGAGGACTATCCTACCATTTATCTCACATGACTTGAACAGCCAGTCCCATACCTGCAGTTAGAAAAATCCATGTAAGAAACTTATGTATTAGAGTGCGTTTATTACAGATTATTTGATATGTAACAAGCAACACCTGCACAGGTTTATATTGCTGAATTTTCCACTTCATACTTCTGGATTGTTGTAGGACATGTCTTGGATGTTGCGAACTGTCTCTCCGTTTTTTCAAATTATGATCACTGCCTTCAAGGTCTTTATCGAGCGCGTGCTTCATGTTTCTACGGTATACTGGCCTGTCTGTCACAGACAGTTCACAGAATAAGTAGCCAATGTCCACTACTCAAAACAAACTTTTACAATAGAACAGATACATCAGTTATTCAATGAACTTAGAAAGTGTGTTTTTTGCTTATAAATGAGACCAGAGTATATCCCTGCAATAAAGAAAAAATGATAGCACCTGGGAAGGCAGGATCCCTCTCTCAAGTAGAGTAAATCATTAACATATTCATCAAAAAGTGAAACCACAGACGCAATGTAGGCAAACCCCATCTGCATTGATTCCTCCTAAAATAAACAAAATATTTATTCAATAAAAAATCTCCAAAAATTTCCATAAATGAAAATATGAAATGAGTCTTGTGAATTTCATATCAGTGACCTGGTGGACAACAATTCCACTGTATAGACCCAGAAAAAGGCTGCAAATGGTAGCTGCTAATACAGCCCCTACAACAGCCAAAGGCCAAAGGATGATAGCAAGGCCAGCAAATGGGACACATTCAGTTTCTAAGAATGGTCCTTTTCTTCCAATCAAATCTTCTAATAGTCTCTTCCAACCTTTGAACAGCATGTAAGGGCTCTTCCATATAGCAATTAATGTGATTAAAGTCACATCAAAGGGCGTCCCAATTATGATCACCAACAAGCAACATGGTAATATTGATAATCTAGCAAGACAAACAATTGAAATTCATCTAAACTATTAGTCTAGAAGATTATTGTTTCATACTCAAATAAATGAATGTAATGAAAGAATAACTTAATTACCTGATATCTAATGGTTTTTCATTAGGAGGTAAATTATCACTTAGTTCATCCATGTATGAAAAATAAGAGTGAAAGCAAAAGTCTGTCACATCTTGAACCACTGTGCAACTTGTTTCAATTGTTGACCAACAACCATCCTGGAATGATGGCAATTTTCATACTTCTTCCTAAAGAGTGCATTCAGTGACTCTCAAACATTGAATTAATGCCTGACTCAACTATTCTCTCCGGTTCACTTTATAAGAAACAATGTAGTTTTAGGTGTATTGAATAACTGATTGATCTATCTGGTCTAATGCAGTTTTAAATTCATTAAATAACTGATTAAAAACCAGATTCATCAGTTTTTCAATGAACATAAAACTGTATTGTTTCTTATAAAGTGGATCAGAGAGGTAGTAATATAAAACATAAAAAGCATGAGGTACTCCCCATCCAGAAATCAAAACAGAAATTCTCACTTACAATGAAGCAATGATAAAATTTGTCTGTAACATTCTCTCCCACAGCCTCAAAAGTTGAAAGAAGAGGAGCAAAAAAACCATATCCAATTCCACCTAAGAAGCTTCCAACAATACCAACTATTGGCCAAAGTAACAAAGGAACAGGCAAAAATATCAGCACCACAACCTTGAAGACCAGTCCAAACCTCTTTGTTCTGTTGTTGTGAAAGGCCAAAATTTTCAAAAGAATATGCAGAGAAAATAGTGAGATTAAGTATAGAACATGTGAAACAAATAATCACCCATAGTTGCATTGAAACTCCAAAGAATTTGGAAGGAAAGTACAACCTTGACACACAGTAGTATGTCCAAACAACATGTGCAGTCCAAAGTCCAATGATAACAGCAGAATTTCCAATTACCATAATGACAAATGCAATTGGACTTATCATTACAGCTGCAATGAGGAACCACCATATCAATATAAATTTGTAATGCATTCAAGAATATGATATATTTCTAATATATTTTCATTCTTTATTCTCTAATTACCCTTAACAATTTATGTGTTCAAGTCTAAGTAAGAACATGAAAAGAAAGATACAAAAAAATGAACCTTTGATGATGCCAAGGATAAAGAGCAAGAAGAAGAAGGGGAGGAAAGAAATAAAGCTCCACAATTTGGTCATGCTGGGTATATATTTTGTATTGGTGAACTGGTTTTCTTTGTCTTCAGTAGCTTATTTAAGGAAACCAACAAGTGAAAATCAAGATAGAAAGTGTAGAATTGTTATCATGAAGGAAAACTTTTCTAGTTTAGAGTGGTTTCTATTTCATGCAATGATATTACTTATTTCTTTTTCAGAATTTTTTAAAGAAATATTTTTCAATTTTATTTGAAGATCCGATTATAGTTTTTTTAATTTATATCGCAATTGTATCATTTTTAATTCATGGTTTTAGTTTAAATTATAGTTTTGGTGTCATACTTTTGTGTACTAAAAGTTATGAATTAATCTTCATTTTAAACCTCTGCCCCCAAAATATAAGGTCTACTTTTTGTGCATAGTAAAAAAAGTTGTTAGTGCAATTAATATGTCTATTTGGTGCATGTCTATGACTAGTTTATCCTTTGTGTATAGAAACATTTAATATTAACTTTTCATATACCAAGACAATTTAATGGTATTAATAAGTGATATATTTGGAAAAAGAATAATGAATGTATTTAGTTATTAGTAAAAAGTCTTATATTTTAGGACAAGGAAAATTGTGAAAATAGCATTATATTTTGAGACGGAGGGAGTATTAATTAATATATATTCTCTTTTATTACCAACAAGAGAGTTGGTATGAGCGGTAAGTTCGGATCTCACCCCAAATTTCTCAAGTTAGTCCAGTTTTCCTGCGTAGGTTAGTTACCAAATCAATAGATACTTCGCACCAATAACACGATAATAAAAAATATTTTCTCTTTTACTTGCATCGCTTCAAAATATCACTTTTTTTATAAAAGAAAATTTTACAAAGAATACGCCCTAGTTCAAGGCAGGGAAGACCTTTGGGCTATTTAAACACTTACGAAGTTAATTATATTTACCTCACTCTAAAGAGACCTATGATATGAACACTACTAAAAGTCGTAAAGCGCTATTAAAAGTCAAGAAGGACTAAAACCAAAATACCTAAATTTTATAGAGATCAAAGTAAGTGAAAACTTATTGGGCCTAATAAAAAAAACCCCAAATTTTATAGGGAAAAAACATATTTAACCCTTAAATGAATAAATTAAACTAATCAACGGAAAACATATTTCAATAATGAAAACCTAGGTACATAACTGATTCTGTTTCAGTATTTTTATGTTTGTTTCTAGTGAAAAACAGTATCTATAGTGTCTTAGTTTGATCATTAGCTAAAACAAGTAAAACATTACATATAAACTGCGTTCCTTAACTTTGAAAGATAAATTGTATAAAAGGGATAAAAAAAAAAAACTTTAGAAGAAAACCATTAAAAATATGAAAAAAATTCATCATGACTTAATATTCTTGTTAACAGTTAGAGGATTATTTTTCATAAATAATTAATAATTAATAATTATATTGTTACTTTTTTTGTCAAAAAAATATTAGTGTTACCTTTCACATGTTAAGGTAGGTGAGATTGCTTCGAACAATGAAAGAAAGGGATTCGTGGCACTATGATAATGAAATCACGTGTAACTGTAAGTAGGACGTGTTAATCAGCCAGCAGCATAATAGAGTGACTCACCATCCACGATTGCGACCTTACCTTGAAGTTAAGGGATTCCCATGCCTATACAGTTCTACTTATACACCCCCTTCTCTGTACGCCTATTTCTAATCCAATCCAATCCCATACAAATGCAAAGGATAGATTTGAGCTCTATATATGAACCTATATACACTCGAATAATAACCCCATTTCATGAATACAAAACATAATTTTGGACCAGTTTGAAGTGAATTTATAATTCTCATTTTAACTAGATCAATAGATTTTTAAATTATTGTAATCTCAAAATCCTAGCCCGTTCTTAATAGCTAGAATAGGATTGCTTCTAAATTTAATGATCAATTTGGTCGGGAAAAAAAATGCAATGATTAATGAAGCACAAAAAGTAAATAAGATGATTGAGAAATTCTTGTGTGAGTCATATATTGTGTCCTATTTTAGTTAGAATAATTTATTATTATACTTTTTTTTTTCATGACAAATGGTGGGACAGGATATGTGCTTTGATTTTCCTAACCAGCATATGATATATAGAAAAAAAAGGTACTCCTCTGTCTCATATTAAGTGTCCTGTTTGCCATTTTTCTTTGTCTCAAATTATCTGTCACTTTAAAATTCCAATACAACATTTATTATTACTTTTCAACAATAACCTTACTTTAGAATATCAATAACCGTGCATTTGCATCAACCAAGAAAAGTGTAAAGATATTTTAGTCCTACTATATTTTTTTACCATAAAATTTAGCATATCCAATCATTTTCTTAATACCCGCGCATAACCTTAAACGACACTTAATATAAGACGGAGGGAGTATTTATATAGAGAGCTAACAGCGGCATGCTTCCTTCCAAATCAAGTAGCCTAAAATTCCCTCGTTAATCATTACTCGTTGCCGTTGGTCATCAGCATGTTATTATAATTAAAGAAGCTGAACATCAGCATGTTTGTTTTATGTCACACACACACACACACACACACACACACACACACACACACACATATATATATATATATATATATGTATATTCACTACAAATGGAGGCCTGTACGAGTTTCCTTGGCTTGTAAGAAGCTAGAATGAACGTTACATGTTAATGGTCTGATCTGACCGGATGAATCAAACTGGAGCTCAAATTTCGGAGAAATAAGTGCACAAGATAATATTATCATTTCCCACCTGAACTTCTTTCCTGTCCAAGAACCAAAACCGAAAGAGATCAAGTAACAAGAACACTTGCAATGCACAGCAAGATGAGATTACGCAGCAAGGTGCAGATATAAAATAACCAAGATATAGAATAATTAAACATGACTCAAATTTGAATGTGCATCAAACTACAGACTTAACAATCTTACCACGGAGGGTGAATACGGATCAAGCTCCCTACTTCAAGGTCAACATTGTCGCAAACTCTTGGACTAAGGATAATGGTTCTTTTTCCACTTTTGCTGCCACCAAAGTCCATTCCTTCACCTTCTAACAGAAAGTTCTGCAAAACATTGGATCAACTTCCACCTATTTTCAACCGAACATTAAATAAGGGTATAGTTTAAATTGTGGGTGGTTATTTGGTAGTTCCTTTTCAAGCAAGATTATCATCTCTCACAACACTAGTAGTACGAGTGATGCAATATAAATCAAATGGAATAACAGCTAATTACAAGAGAGTGAGAGAGGATCCCGAGTCTCCCGAGTCTATAAGTAACTCAACTCGTTTTAATAATTCAACAGACAATGATGCTGAATAACCTAACCAAACTTCTTTTGTGCAGCTAGTAATGATGTAGGGTGCTTTCCCAACTTACAAACTAGTATTTTGAAAAAAGCAGTCATTTTACAAACTAATATTATCAATGCAATAAATGTTGTACTTTTCAACAAAAACCTTCTAATATCTGATTCCTTAACCAGTCCGGCAGTGCCCTTGAGACAGTCATTAGCCAGACCCTTGAAATAAATGGCTCTTTGGTGTCAGATTGCTCATGCATTCTAGGATTAACCAAGCCTTTTCTTGAGTATAAACTTCAGGGCAATAGTAAGCATATAAAATAATCTTTAGAGATTGAATAACAGTTAAAATTTGTTAATTTTTAAAACTTTACCTCTGAATACTTGCCGAATAAGCATTGACAAACAGTTAGCTTTCCATCCAGGTATCTTGAAATTATTTCCACATCAACACAGCCTACTTCACCTGGAAATTTTATGTAAGTCAAACATAGATCTCTGTCTCCGTGCATGTGTATAGTCAAATTGAAACCTTCGTTATGCTACCTCCCAACCCAAACGATTGAAAGAATAATAATAATAATAATAATAATAATAATAATAATAATAATAATAATAATAATAAAAATAAATGATTGTTTAAGCAATTAAAGAAGTCTTAAATGGTGTTTTACATAGACAAGAATGGAAAGGGCAGACAGAGTAAAAGCAAAAGTTTTACTATCTGGCCGAGCTCCAGCTTGTAACTTTTTCCAGAAGTCCATGTCTCTTTCTTTTTCTTTCTGCATCACCTGCTGTAGTTTTCCAAATATTCCGGTTCTGCACAATTCCATAAGATGAATCACACACCGAACTCAGAATCAATTCAAATTCAATTGTTCAATTGAATAAAAATACCAAGAAACTACAATTTTATACCCCAATTTATTAACTGCTCCAACATTAGACCCTTCAGTGATAATAGAGGAAGACCCTAAAGCTTCTTGAAATCTATCTGCCATGGTCTGCATTTTCTTTCCTGGGAAGGTAATTTTCATATGTTGATCACTTAACTGTGAAAGTAAACAGATACAAAGTTAGTTATGACTTGTGACAATAAATTAATAAGTACAAGAGCAACTCTAGAAAAGTTATACCTCACTGTCACTCGACGATCCACTATTTACAGGCTCAGGGGAGTCTTCACTGTCAACAACTATGTCCGGAAAGTGGGATCTACTATTCTTATTCTGAAAAAGCTGCACTGCTTTACCTCTTCTTTGACCATCATGTGGATCCTGGAAAATAGTGGCAGAAAGATCTTGTACAAGTTAGAAGTAAATACATATATAAGTCAAACAATAAAGAAAGCATTTCTATAATTTCCACCCACCAGATCAGTCTTATCTTGGAGTTCGTTGAAAAGATCAGCCATTGAGGGATGATTAAATTCACATGGAAGAGCTTCGGTTTCAGCAGGCTCAGTGCTTGACTTTACTTCCATTATGTCGTCGTCTTCAAGATGATTTCCATCTAAACTTGCAGAAGCCCGAGAATCAACGGCTTCCATAATCTCGGGAAGCTTATCAATGTTAGAGATTGAATGGTTATTGTGTCCATATTTATGTGACACTGATGGAAATGGAAGTCTTGGCTTAGCTTTGCTCCAGATACCTGCAATAGTTATCAATTCAATATCATGCTTTGGATATATCCCTTCAAAGATTGACGTAAATGTGATTGCTATCCTGGTAAAGTAAACCTAAAGCTAGATTCCATGACTGGTAAAGAAAAATGTTTGAGCACCCAACAATTATCTCCAAAGTCTACCTATAGCAAGATACATCTTGAATTCTAGGTACAACAAAAGCATATTTCTTCATCTGCCAAAAGGTGGGACCCTGAGAATATTTTCAAAAATGGTGTCTATTCCAACCTGAAACATACAGTATATTCCATGACCTCCACTTTCTTAAACACATAAACAGATTACTAAGCATTGAAAGACAGTTTCCTACGTGTCTCTCCATTTATCTGTGGAAAGTCAAGTCTTAGAATTCCAAACTGGGTATTTGCAAAAAATACATGACAATTAGTACTGTGGAAGTTGATATCCTCACAAAAAACTGTTAGTAGTCTTTTACAATGATATCATTGGTTTTCCCAACAAGGGAAATAAAAGCCACTAAGAAACCGATATGTAGTAAAACTATCACAGGGAAAGCAATAAATCATGGCCCATAAAAAACCTTCAAAATCTTTTAATTGCTTCTCCATCTAAATGTTTAGGGTTGCATACAAGGGACGGAGTTAAAATCCCCTTGGGGACAATTGTAAAATAAAATGACCATTAGTGCCACTTTAATGATAATCCCCCCTTTCATCAATTTAAAAAAAAAATGATTAGGGTTGCACACAACTTACATAATGTAACAAGCAATGGCCTGGACTTCAGTAGGAGTCAAACGAAGAGCTCATAAAATTGACTCATAATTGAATGTAGTTCTAAAAAAAGAAGAGCTACACATACTGAAATGTAACATGGAGGACATAATAAATGCTGCAAGGTAGTATTACAAAACCTGCAGCCACTCTTGGGATGACACACTCAGGGCACTCAAGAAATATGAGAGACTTCAGTTTAACCAGGGAATGAAAGTAATTCATACTCTAAACAAAAAATTATAATTTTCTTTGGAGTGGTACCAGATGTATTTGCCTTGGGGCAGGTAGCACGGGATACCGAACAGGAAGCGCTTTCTTTGAAACGTAGTAATGCTTCTGATTTGCTGTTTGTATCTTTAACCTGATCACTTCTGATAAACGGATGACCATTCTTGCGGAGGTGTCTAGTTGAGAGGACTGTGCTGACCTTCAATGAGTAATAAACAGAGATAAGGAGTCAATAATCAAAGTAGTCTTCGAAAGATACACAATTGGTCACTGAACATTCACTTGGTCAGTCAAATGAGTCCTTGAATGTGTTCCATCAGTCGAGTTAGTCCTCGAAGATCCTAACACGAGAACGAATTTGACAGAACAAATGTACATTTAGGGGCATCAAGTATAACATATCCATTATTCACATGCTAACACAACCAACGTATATATTTCGTGAACTAATTTGACTATTTACTCCAAACATAAAAGATGAAATCATTTAGCATTTAGCAATAACCTGAACGAGATAAGGTGACACATAGTAAGTCGGAAAAAAGAACAAACAGTTCTCTGTGAATTTTAAACTTCAAAGAGTACCTCATCTTCAGAAACATTTTCTTCATCACTTGAATCAGCAACCACCTCTCCCAAGACATTGTGTAAATCACCATCCTTAAAGTCGGGCATTTCAACCTCATCATCTTCAAGGGGTTTCTGATCACAGTAATAGTAAGAAAAACAAAAACAATAATATTACTCAGTTGTACTTGTGCGTTACAAGCTACTGCAAGTGTAATTGGAACCCAAAGAGGCAAAGACATAATACCTCAAGTGACGAAGACGAAATCTGGTTACAGATTCTTCCTGTGTAGTGTAATACCAATTAACGGAAATTGATGAGCGGTTATAACTAATCATTAACTATAAAAGCAGTTTTTGGCAACATCCAAAAACAGAATCAGGTAGTGAGTTGAGGCACCTTTTAGCAAATCCAACCGCACCGGAAGAGGAAGTTCTATCTAAAATAAATAAATAAGAGATAACAATGGTTACATTTACAAAGTATTCATGTGATTGGATTTATGATACTTTAAAGGGATGAATATCCAATTTGGTTCTTGAAATTGTAGGACCGTACCAACATAGTCCTCTACATTATTAAAATTTCAAAATGATTCCTGTAATTGCAAAAAGTTAATTAGCTTCATCACTCCATTGAGAG
The DNA here is from genome assembly GCA_963573325.1 of Astragalus glycyphyllos. Lineage (NCBI taxonomy): Eukaryota > Viridiplantae > Streptophyta > Magnoliopsida > Fabales > Fabaceae > Astragalus > Astragalus glycyphyllos. Next base: position 72,207,559 of record OY754307.1, read on the forward strand.
AGACTATAATGACATTAAGCTGGCAAATGATAATGTCGGGGATGTATTTGAAACTAAGTGAATAACTTCGGGGATGCATTTGCTAACTAATCTAGGGATAACATTTTGGAATTCTAGGGACCAATGGCCAATGAAGGTTTGCTTAATTGGTAAGGAGTTGGCCGATTGCCCACAAGGGTTGGGTTCAACTCCTGCTGCCGCCTGCCGATGTGAGGACCTCTTTGGTGAATGATCTGTAAGCGCTCAAAGAGTCGTGAGGCTTGCCCTGACCTTGGTGAGTGCCCGGAGCCCAACTCACCTAAACTTTCTTTTATAAAAAAAAGAATCTAGGGACCAATGTGGAATGTGGAGGACTAAGTTGCACGAAATTAGTACATTACAATATTACAATCTCTTGAACAAAATTGAGTATTTACTCTACTAAAAAGTTTGTATAAGCAGTGGGGAACTGTAAAGCTTTAGGTTAGAACCTTGTTGGCGGCATCTTGTTGCAATGGAAGCACGCTGTTGGGGAAATTAGTTTGTTGGTCGTTGTGTAACTCAGCAACGTCTTCATCATCTGCAAATTAAGAGAGAAGTGAGGTGATTAAACTTAATTTAAGGACCATTTTGTTTGGAATTGGGATGAATTTGTAGAAACTACCGGAAACGCTGTCGTCTGAGACTAGATTTCCCTGTAAAATATGGGATTTAGCGATTAAATTCGAAGCAAGTAAAGAAGAAGTAAGAGAATGAGGGTTTGGTGGGAGAAAGAGATTTACGCGTCTTAACATTTTAGGTGCAAGCTCAGAAGGCTTCCTCCCTCCCTCGCTAGGCATGAATGGAGAGCTTCACCGGCGAACCCACGTTGAGATGAATAGAGCTGAGCTACACTCAACTTTTTTTTTTCCCTATAAAACTTCAATTTGTCCCAAAATTATCTTATTTAATCTCTAAATTACAAAATAGCCTTAAATATATGTTAGCCCGTAAATATACCAATTATCCATTTATCCCTGTGAAAATAAAACTCTTAAAAAAGACATTGCAAATGTAAACCGTTTACGGTTACCCCCTGTCCCCTACTGTTAGATTATGTTGACAGCGTTAAGTGTCTAATGGGTATAAACCGTTTACGGTTACCCCCTGCAAAATATAAACCGTTTACGGTAGAAACACTTATTATTTGCATTGTCTTTTTTAAGAGTTTTATTTTTACAGGGGGTAAATGGATAATGGGTATATTTGCAGGGGTAACATATATTTAAGCCTATAAAATATAAGGGTTAAGTATGTTTTAAATCTTTTATCACAAAAAATATATTTTTAATCCTTATAAAATAATATTTTTATTTTTAAATATTTTACATAGCTTTGATGCCAAATTACCTGATATTGCAGGTGATTTGGCATCCTAGTCATTAAAAATTGTGACACGGTTGGTGTATGAGTAACATTCTGCTAGCTAGTCGAGCATTAACTTAACGTTAGAGGCGAGTGATTTAACATCTTAGTCATTAAAAAAAGTGACATGACATGTTTCAGCATGATAGTTCGTTAGCCAACTAAATATTTAATTAACGTCAGAGACCAAAAGTAAAATAGAAGATGATTATTGGGGATAAAAAGTTGGCAAAAAATATATTAATTGAGACTAAAAATGAAAATTTTGTACTTCTAAGGATTAAAAACATATTTGACTCTGTAAAATAAAAAATCGCTTACTTTATGATTGGTTGAAACTCACGTAGGTGGGTATTAAGACATTGGCTCGTTAGCGTGTGGGTTAATCGGTTTATGTGTGAAGTTTAGAAAAAACTGATGTAACATTTACTAAATGTTCACCAAGTCCAAACCACATTAGAAGTTTGTAGTGAATCATAAGATGTTTCTATGTGAACCACGTGGTTCAAGTTCTCATAGACCGAATTCATTTTCAATCATCTGTTTTCATGACGGCATTTTTAATCATCTATTGTACGAGGGTTTCAGTTACTATTAGTTTCTTCTTAGTTAAATTGAAAAACACTTACCGTTAGTTTCTAGTCTTAGTACATATTTAAGTTGCAAAATGAACACCTAGCTAATTAACGACTATGTTTTCAAAGAGGATATTTTCCACGATAGAGCTAAGCAATTTCCCTGTAACTTAAACAAATTAAATAGCAAGACGTTGACCCAAACAGAGCATTAATTAACTACCTACTTACATAGTGTAAGATCTAAAAAACCATATAGTCCACTGCTCCAAATCTAACCACGCTTCTACAACTACCACACGTTTTGTTTCACACAGAAAAAGTCTATAAATACGCAAAACTCACAAATAACTTCTTCACAAGCACTTTTTCCACTCCTACCATAAACCAAACCTCTCCAGCAACATCTTTCTCCCAACAAGCTTCTTCTTCTCCATATATTTAGACTTTCTCATAATTAACCATTATGGCTAAGGTAGGGAGTCTTTTTAACTTAGTTTAGTAGTTTACCTTTGATGATTCAAAATAGGCGATTATTATTAGTAAGGCTTACATCAACCGACAAATTCCAAAATTGTTAGACTTGGTATCATGTCTCACAGTTGTGTGTGTGTGTGTGAGTTTCTAATGACAATTGTCATCCTGTGTAAAAAAAATAGACAATTACTCTAATACTTAATAATTTATTGAGTATTTATATCCTTAGAACATTTAGTAAATGTTACATAAGTTGTTTTTTTAAAAATAATACTTAATTATTTTAAAAAAAAATAATTTGAACTTTAGCTTTTTTTTCATGTCCAAGTATTCTAACTATTTCACTACTTTTTGTTGTTAATGAGTTTTCATGAAATTAATTAATGTTTGCAGCAAAAAGTAGTAATCAAGGTGTCTATGAATGACAAAAGGTCAAGGTCCAAAGCTATGAAGATTGCAGTTGGAGTTTCAGGTAAGAAAATTCACTCTCAATTTCTCACCATTTTGTCAAAAAATTCAAAACCATGGCCTAATTAAGTTAACCAAAGTTTTGTGCAAAAAATTAATAAATAGGAGTGGAAAGTGCAGCTATACAAGGACAGGATAGGGATCAATTAGAGGTAACTGGTGAAGAAGTGGATTCAGTTATACTCACATCTCTGCTAAGAAAGCGTTTCGGTCATGCAGATTTGGTGAGTGTTGGTCCTGTGGAGAAGAAAGATGAGAAGAAAGAAGAGCCAATTATGCATGTGGGGTGGCCTTATTATGTAGCTAGTGTTCCTCATTACCCTGTCTGTCAATATGAGGACCGTTCTTGTTCCATCATGTGACAATCAACAAAGGTTTCAAAAGGAATTAAGGGAATGTTCTTATAGCAAGAAAACACAAAGTATAGGATTTTTAATGTGCAAGCTTAACAACCAGATTCTTCTGCTGTCTGCAACATCGAGACATGGTTTCATTGGGGAAAAAACATCAGACAAAATGATGGCGAAAAAGAATTTTGGAAAAATGTTTTGCTTGTAAGTGTGTATCGTGTGATGTGGGAGGGAGTATCTGATGTTTCCTTTTTGTTCATGGATTCAATAAGGTTTTTATACAATTGTCCGTAAAGCCTAACACAATTAGTAAAGTAGAAGTTGTTAGGTCGGACATTTTTCATAGTTATATGAGTTTGAATTCGAATCTCCACTTTGCATGTTTGAATTTATAAGTGGTGTTTCTCATTAAGAGGAAAAAATATTAAATTACTAAAATATAATCTGGATGACCTTTGTTTTGAAGCTGATGGTGGTTATGTTAAATGTGTCGTCTCAGTTATTGTAAAGGTTTGATGGAAACATAGAAAATATGAAACCAGAGTAATGGGAATAGAGAGGGGGAAAATCATGTTAAGGATTTATTTAGCTATTACATTTTGACTGCCCTTGCTTTTTACAACATTTGGAGAGAGACAAAGAACAGGTGAGAGTAATATATTGATTTTTTAGCTGTGATATTTTCATAGTTAACTTGTTTCCTTTCTTACTCACTCTCTTTATCATAATATTCATATTATATGCACACTCTCTTTTCTACAAAAGGCGTGGGGTTGCAATACCATAGTGGTCGAGAGCCTTACTATCATGAGATTAGTTTAAATTGGAGACATATAGCAGCCACATATAGGCAGCAAAAAATCTCAAACACAGAACAACAATCAAGACTATCATCTCATAATAAAGAGGGTCGTAGCATGGATCAATAGTCATATGTATTCGGATACACAAGATTCTCATTACTAAGACAAGTGTAGAGCTTTTAGAAAACACATTATTTCTGATTGATTTTGCCTATATCTCACAAATAACCTCTTTATATAGAAAAAGAGATGAACTATAAGACAAGCTATTACAATCATCGCTCATACTCTAACACGACTTTTAACGAATTTTTCGTAGACATGCTATGCACAACATTTATGACTTGTCTCCTAGTATTTAGTATTGACCACACAACATTTATGATTGGCCACACCACATTTATGACTCAGCAACCTAAAAATTAGTCTTTTGACTAAACTGTATTAGACTTTTACAATGGTTTTACAAAATAGCAATGATATATCAATTTCATGTGAATGTAAGTTATTCTTTCGCAAATATTTAACAAACTTCCAAGGCATATAATACCAAAAATATATAATTATATTTGGATTGAGTTTTTTTTAGTAATGTAATTTTTGGAGGGAATTGAAATATTTTAGTTCAAAATTTTAAGGTAAAATATTTTAATTGCCCTCCCCAAACTTCTTTACCACAAAAAATACTTCATCCTAACATATATAGAGTAAGAGTGTCTTTGGATAGGGCAATTTTTAACGATAGTGTGATTTGTTGGGGTTATTAAAATACTTTATCTTACAGTATCTCGTTTGAATAATAAATTTGGAGAAATTTTAAAATGAAATGATTTTATGAAGTATTTTGTTAAAGCTAATTTTATGAAATTTTAAAAACCACCTAAAGCCTAATAATTTGGAATTCTCTTTTTGCATATTAGTCCATTTAAATTTTCACCAGTTGCAAATCAATCTCTATCCTGTTTCAAAATTTAAAGATCAGTCTCTATAAATTTTTGAATTTTGCAAATTGGTCCATATAAGTTTTCAAATTTTACAGATTGTTATTGGTAAATTTTCAAAATTTACAAAATGGTCCCTCAACTTTTCTAAAATTTAAAATTTGCCCAAATATTTTAACATTTTAATTTTAAACTGCTTTTCTTTTGATATTTATATTTTGACTCCAAAACTTTAGAAACTTTCAGATATGGCTCAACTTTAAATAAACAATTACTCTGGCAATTACTTTAAATAAGACAATCCAATTAACTAAGACAGTTGAAACATTCGATTAGAATTTCCAAATAATATTTAATAATAGTGGAGAAAATTCAAGAGACACATTTGAAGAGATAAAGAGGTGTATCTAGAATATTGAAGAAAAGTCAAGAAGTGAAGCTCCTTGAAAAGGTGAGAGAATAAATGTCCACTAAGTCTTATGCATGCATGGAAGTCACGTTTATCTCCTATAAATAAAGAGACTTGTGAAGAGTGAAGATATCCCCATTGGAGAGGTGAAGAATTCCTTCTTGGATGATCATGTAGAGTTGAAGGGTCTCCAACTCCAACCATGTCCTATATAGAGGAGAGTTGGTGATCATTTGTTGTGAGATGTGAGTGTTATCATTCATAGTAACTCTTAGAGTGAGAAGAGTATTGTAGGGTGATACACATATTGGTGTGAGTTACAAATTGCTATAATCATCCTTGAAGATAATGAATTAATTGTGTTGATGTGTTTCCGTGGATGTTGGCAAGAGATGTCGAACCAAGTAAATTATTTGTGTTTTTCTCTCCTATATTCCTCAAAGATTCTTGGGCGTGTGGGTTAACCCGTTGATATGTGTGGTTATCCCCCCAATAAGTAATTGTCTATGAATCCCGTTTAGTACTTCATGAGTTGTTTGAGCGAACACTCCATGCATCCTATTTCCTAGAACTTCAACTCTACGGCCAAACAAACAATGACCAATAACCACCCTTTTTGTTTTCTTTCATTGACTTACTTTGGAGTCATCGTACGTACTGGTATGGTAGCAGAGTATGTTGATATATTCCAAACAAAACAACCTTAAGTTCACGGCACGCTATATGCTTCAATGCGTACGTAGTATCACACAAACCGTCTTTTTCGTTGAGGTTCAATCATTCACACATTGTTTCTGAATCTGGATACCTACCTCATAGGAAGCAGAATTAAGTTTGCTTTTGTTAATAGTATTTTCATTAAAAAAAATTGATGAACATAATTTACGTCGATGAAAAAAACAAGAGTCTAAAGACATGGCTTGGGCCTTTCAAGTTTTTGATGGGTAACTTGCTCCTCTAATCTAATATTATAACAGTAGCGGCAGTGGTGGCTCCCAATACGAGCGAGGTGAGTGATTGCCCAAGGCTTCATTTTTTGGATACCAAATTTCTTTTTTATTTAATAGTTAAATGTATATATTATTAAAATTATATGATGAGAATTTCTCTAAATGTACACACTAACACTTATTTGCTTGCTGAAGACTATTTAGGATATCATTATTTTTCATATATTGTAGATCAAATAACTTATATACTAAATGATTTGAGCAATATAGCACATACAAGGATAATTTTGAATTTTGCTGTAAAAAAAAAGGATAATTTTGAATTTTCGTTTAGTATCCAAAGACTTAGTTCGTTCACTTTGTTTGAGACTAAAGTATTATTCGATACTGTAACTTTATTAAATTTCTAAAAATGGTTACGAGTTTGTTGGGTAAAAAAGGAGAGTGGGTATGGGAGGTGGGGAGGTGAGAGGAGAGTTGGGAATATTGTAGTATTTTTATGGAGAGAGGAGATGCGAGAAATATTAATGGGGAGGGGTGAAAAGGAGACCCCAAATTAATTTTAGTCCAATACTATTATTATTAGGCCACTAGATCCATTTTCTTTCAGAATGGGGGGGCGCTAAATTAGAAAGGGTTTGACTTGATGCTTACACTTTGTGTGTGATGTTGTGGGCTCGCCCAATTTCAATAAAATATTACACATTTGACCACAAAAAAAAAGGGTTTGACTTTTCTCACACTCATGCTACTCACTCTACACCCACTACTAGAATTTTCGTCATTTCCTGCGGAAATTGACTAAAAATTCGCAGGAAACAGGTTTCCTGCGGAATTTTCAGCGGATTATGGTTCCCAGTTATTTTGTTCGTGGATAATTGTTTCCTGCGGATTTATAAATCGGCAGGAAATTTCCGCAGGAAATTCCTCAGGAAATTCCGCAGGAAGTCCGCAGAAAATTCCGCATGAAAATATCCGCAGGAAGTTCCGCAGGAATCCCGCAGGAAATTCCGCAGGAAATTCAAATATTCCGCATGAAATTCCGCAGGAAAGGAAGTTCCACAGGAAATTCCGCAGGAAAGCTAAAACAGACAATTTATAAGATCCAGCCCCCACAAATATTCCTTCTTGGGTTAATTCAGACAATTTAGATTAAGCTTCACAAGCTACTAAAATAAATAAACAGCAAACAATTTAGATTAAGCTACATAAACAGCAAACACCAGCTATATATATCCAATTACTCAATATGAAATTGTCTTGTACAAAACTAGAAATCAGCAACAGGATATATCAACAGGCCATATAGTGTGATGGTTACAAGCCAAAGACCCTAAAACTAAGTTTAAAATAACAAGTTCACTTAGTTGCTACTGCTGCTAATTTTTTTGTGATTCATCATCTATGTTGAGTGCTAGAAGTCTCTCTCCTTCCCTCTACAAATCATACAAAACTTCTTGTTCTGACAGCTTAGTTCCTTGTTTTGCAAGACCTTGCTTGAGCTCTTCAATTGTAATGGTTCCACTGTTATCAGAATCCATTCCCTTGAACATCTGCTTCAATCCCATGATTTCTTCCTCTGACAGGCAGCTAGCAATGACCTACCCATATTTAAATTTTATCATACTGCTTAATTTATACAATTTCATTGGTCATGTATGTATGTAGGCCAATAGAAAAATTAAGCCAAAATAGCCCTACCTTTAGAGGAACTTTCTTGAATTGGTTCATTGCCTTGAACTGTTTGAGCCTATTCAATACTGCATTGTCAAGAGGTGTATCTGGCGCTTCGCCGTCTTCCTTGATCCATGGATGATCTATTTTTCGCACAATTGCTTTGTTAGAATTGCATTAAACCAATATATGTAAAACCCTGTAATCATAATTCTATTCAGGAAGTACATAGAAAGGAAGTCAATGTATAGACTTACTTAGAACTTCATGTGCTGTCATCCTTTGCTTGGGATCTGAACACAACATTCTCGTAACTAGATCTTTTGCTGCAGGTGAAATGCGAGGCCATGGATCGCTCGAAAAATCAATGTGGCCTTTTAGGATGGCACTGAATATTCCATTTTCGGATTCTGCCAAACCATGTCTGGGTTTCAGTTTCAAATTAGGCAGATATACAAACAAGTTGGGGGGAATGTTGTATTGTTTTATAAAGCTCTATACTTTTTTTTTAAAGCTCTATAAATAATAAAGATTTCAATTATAAAAATTTAGTAGCTTTAAATAGAGTTTTCAATTATTTTACTAAAATTTTTATAAAATATAAACAAGCTCGTGTCATCCCTAGTAATTTTATAAATACTCACAGACAGAAAGAAAGAATAAATCAGCTCATAGCTGAAGCTACAACCTCAAAAACAACAGCCTCAGCACTTACTATTACAAAGCAGTGAATGCAAACAAAACCATAACCCATTCACACCTAATCCTAGCACTCCACTACTTCTGCTTTACACAGCAAGCAATAGGCATTGAATTTATTAAAAAAATTACATTCATTCTAATTAAATTCACAGGAAAACACTAAATCATGACATGAAATAGTTTTGTAAGTTCAAAATATAATTTCATAAACACCTCCAAGCGACTAAATCAGCAGGAAACAACCACTCACCTGAGCTAACTAAAATACATAATCACGCGAAAAAACACCACCAAGTGAACACAATTTCTGCAAAATGATAAAATTAGATGATCAAATAATAGTCCTGCTATAGAACACCAATAGAAGTAATCTGCAAAATGAACCATGTAAATCAAAGTAGACACATTTAGGCACTTATATCCAATTCTGGTACCTCAGAAGCACTTAAATTTGTACCACTATAAGATTGGCTATAGTTAAACCTTCTTCCTGACATTTTTATATAGTTAAACCAGTCAACCATTTACTATATATTTGAAATATAGAGTACTATATATTTGAAACAGAATTATAGTCTTCAAACCAACAAATTTGAACATTAAAACTCAAATGAAAAATTGGAATAGGATAGTCAATTAGTTGAGCTGACTTAGCTTTATGTCATTAGCTTTAAGAGTTAAATTTGAACAGATGCTAAATTTGAACAGAATTATAGCTTCAAACCAACATTTACTTTGTACTTTAAGAGTTAAATTATATTCCAAGAATAACCTTGAATACCAGAAACTTTTCTCATGACTGTTGCATTAAATTTGAACAGATGCTAAAAGAACCCATAAGACTAATTTGAACAAAAGAAAATTGCACATCTCAAAAACAAGACTATTTGGTTCGGTCTGAAATTTTCAGAATCTAATAGTTTCACTATTAGTTTCTCTAGCATCTTTGATCTTAAACTAGGTTTAACAACATTTGGATTTCCATAAACATTTGGATCTGAAATTGCAGTATACTGACTCCAATAAAGCAAAAACAGTAACTCCAAAAACAGTGACTCTAATTAATTCAAATTATTTCCAGGAAACTAACAACAATCAACAGTTAGGTTATACCAAGAAGCCTTAAAACAAACAGAATCATGAAGCAGAATCACTAACAACAAAGCGATTTAGCAAACACGAAAATGATTATAGATAGATAGAGGAAAAATGAACTTACAGATAATGAAGGAATGGTGAACCCAAACGGTGACGAGCGGTGACGATCAGAGAACACGAGCGGTGACGATCAGAGAACACGAGTGCGACTTCATATTGTTGATTTCGATCTGTTGAAGAAGAGGATCTGTTGATTTCGAGCGCGGCTTCACAGATTAATGGAACAAATTAACGGAAACGAGGAACGATTTGTTAGATTGTTGATTTCTAGGTTAACGAAACGGAAACGAGGAACGATTGGTTCACATGATTGATTTCTAGGTTAACGAAACGAAAACAAGGAACGATCGAAGAAGATGGCGATGAGTGAGAGTGAGAGTGAGAGTGAGAGCTTGAGCTTGACGATGGGTGAGGGTGAGGGTAATTGGAATCTGAGAGTGAGAGTGAGAGTGATTAGTTCTTTTATTATTATTTAATTTAATTTAATTTTAAAAACTAAAAAATCTGAAATAAAAAAAAGTAAAAAAAACTTTTAAAAAAAATCAGATTTTTTAAAGTTTTCCAAAATAATAATAAAGAAATTTCCTGCGAAAAAAGGTTCTTAGAAAATTTCGCAGGAAAATAAAATATTACGTGTCAACTTACCTGCCAACTTGAAAGCGCATCAAATATTCTGTATATTTACAATTTTGGTAGGAAAATTCTCAGAAATTACCTGCGGAAAATTTCCGCAGGAAATTCCGCAGGTAATACCGAGATTTCTAATAGTGACCCCAAACCTTGCGAAATGATCAAAAGGCCATTAATGAGACGCGTTTCGTGTTTTTTTTTGAAATTTTTACCAATTCGGTTGACCTCAACCAAAACTTTCAGTTTAAAAGCCACACATATGGTTAACTCGTTGGTGGATTGCTCAACAATTAGATAATGACACCATGAGGAAGAGAGCACATGATCCTAACACATGAACGCTGACGTTTGCATTGCTGCCCAACAACTAGTGGAACATATTCTGATGTGAATTATGAAAAGGAAGTGGAAGTGTTGAACTATGGGTTCCACATCATTACTTCTGGGAAGGTGAAATGACGGTGGCATTCAAAGGCAATTGGAAGTATTGAACTATGAAATGACGGTGGCATTCAAAGGGCAAGGGAAGGTGCTCTTAGGATATTGTGTTCTTTACATGATTCGGTTGACCTCAACCGAAATATTTCGGGAGGCGTCAACCGAATCCATTCGTTGTCCTTCGTGAGGGTGTTTTTGATTTAAGGGTATTTTAGGGATTTAGGGGCTTTGGGGGTGTGGGGTGAGTAGGGAGGGATGTGGGTAAAACATGGGCCATTAGAAAAAGTCTCCAATCCAAAAAACGTGATGGGTTTGGAACTCAACTTGGCCCATACTTCGTCCAACCCCCCTCTACTTAGTAGACGCCCCAACCCTTAAATATTCCCAAAATACCCTCACGTGTGGACACCCCTTCACGCTGCATTTTAACTAGTTCGGAGCACGGTCGACCGAACCGGTTCAGAGGAGGTGCCTCCGAACAGTTCGGTAGTGGTTCCACCGAACCATGCTTTTTGCTTCAATAATTTTGCAGTCACACAACACCAACAACAACCCTCTTCCTCTTCTCTTCTCCTTCTCGTCTCCTTCTTCATTCTCCTCTCACCCCATCACACAACACCAACAACAACCCTCTTCCTCTTCCCTTCCACAAGCCTTTTTACTCGACAAACTCCTCTTCCAACCCCTCAATTCCAACTCCTCAATTCCAACGATTTCTCTCTCCTCCGTAACTACCTTCTCAATTCCAACCCCTCACCTCTAATCCCTCAACTCTTTCACCGATGTCACCAAAACCCTCTCTTACTCAACAACCTCATCAACACAATAACCTCCACATGAGTGAGTGAGGTTGAAGATGATGTACTTTTTTTTGTCATTTACCGAATATATTTGCCCTCATTTGATTGTCAAAACTATCAAAATGCCATTAATTTTTTTTGTCTTTTACCGCATATATTTGCCCTCATTTGATTGTCAAAACTACCAAAATGCCATTACCTTTTTTGACTTTTTATAACTATGTATTTGTATACATATATACGTATAGCATAAAGTGATTTTTGTGTATGTTTTGACACTTTAACTTTATATAAGGAAGGGATTATACACCATCACATATACGTGATGGATAGAAGAAAGTAAAGGGGATTCATATATGTGATGGATAGAAGAAAACAAAAAGGAAATAGTCAAGTAGAAGGTAAAATTATGAAACAAGGGTGAAGTTTTTATCAAAAAAACTTGTTCACTTTTTTGGAAGTTTGTCCAAACAAAAACAACTTCCATAAGGAGGGACAACAAATAGGATAGGAATTTCATACTCATCAATTCATCATTTGCAAATACTCATGGAAATAAGCGTTGGTTATCTTTTTCTTTCTTAGTATTTTTGCATTAGAATGTTTTAACAAGACATCTTTTCTTCTCTTCACCTAAAAAACTAATGTGTGTATAGATTTCATGGCTGAAGCAAATCCACAGTACAATAAATGCTGCAAAAATTTAATGGGAAACCAATTGAGAATTAGTTGGCTGGAATGCTGGAGGGAGGACTTCATCCTCTATAAATAGAAGCCTTAGCAATTGAAGAATTACCCCATGAGTGCTACAAGATACCTAACAAGAATTATATAGAGTGAGAAAAATATTTCCTTGGGCATAATTGGATTGTGGGTAGTGAGAGGTTGTGAGTGTTTGTAAACACTTTGTGTCTATTTTGATTTTCTGTAAAAGACCTACAATAGCCAAAAGACGTAAGTATAATTGGTCGAACTCTGTTTCTTTTTATATTCTTTTATATTTGCGTTATTTATTGTTTAACTATCTCTCTCTCCTCAAAAGCAAATAAAAAAAGTATTTGTTAATGATAAGAATGAGTTATTATAGAAGAACTCAAATTCCCTTCTCTTCTCCAACTTGGCCAACTCCAATGGTGAACCCAAGAAAAAGTGAGTTCTTAATCTTATGAACTCAACAAGAAATTACCATTGGAGATGGTAAAACGAGCTAGCCAATGAATCGGACCACCGAGAGACTTGGATGTTACATCTCCATTTAAAATCTTAAGACATTAGGTATATGAATCTCCTCTCTTATATGTCCTTATAGTCATTCATATCCAACGTGGAACTAACCACTAACACTTGAATTTCAAACAACCACTTCTAACAAATTAACAAACCTTATTAGTTTAAATAACAAACTAAATACCAAAAAAACAAACAAATTAACAATTTTTTTTACAATTCTAAACACTATCTTAAACACATAAAACAAACTTTCAAATTTCACAATCCTAAACACTAATTTTAATCTTTCAAACAACAAACTTTTCTATAATAATAACATAAAGATTTAAAACTCACATTTCACAACTAAAAACAACTAAACAACAATCGTTCCTAAAAAAGAAAATAAATAAAAACTAACCGTATAGAATCAAGAATCCAACAATCTCAAGGCGGTCCGGTGAACGTGCGCACTCCGGTGTGGTGGGGAGAAACAAACTTGTAGCTATGGTGAGAAAGAGAAAAAAACTATTAGAAATACAAGAGATAAAGAGAAGGTTCGGAGAGAGAGAAGAGTGAGAAAAAACAAACCTTTAGCGACGGTGGTGGCGTGAATGGCAGTGGAGTCATGGTGGTGTTGTGGTGTTGAGAAAGTGAGAGAGAGGACCGGTGGAGAGAGAAGTGAGGAAAAATGAAAAAGATGAAGGAATGAGAGAGAGAAGAGGGAATCCGTAGGTGTTTAAAAAATTAAAAGACTTTAGCGACGGATATGAGACGGATTTCCGTAGCTAATTCTGGCACAGAATTCAAAACGCTGCAGCATTTTCAGAAGGCGCGCTTCCCTACATTTAGCGACGGATCCTTAGTGAGGAAAATCCGTCGCTAAATAATATTTGTCGCTAAAAGCGTAGTTTTCCGTCACTAAATGACAACCTGACCGTGTTTTTCAAATTTGTCGCTACAGGTGGCCAATATTCGTCGCTAAATCTGGATTTAGCGACGGCCACGTGCCCATCGCTATATTCTGTCGCTAATTGACCGTTTTTGGTAGTGAACTAACTATAGTTAAATAACAGTACACCTCGTAATATAAAGCACTATGAATTTGCAAAAGATGCTTCACTATGTCTATATGAGTAAAATCAAAAAAGAAAAGAAAAAAGGATACGTGTCAAATCCTTTAGTTAAGCATCTTTTGCAAATCCTTTAGTTAACTAAAGGACACGTATCCTTAACTAAAGGATATAATAATATGAATATAGGCTCTTGTTCCTTAGGGTATGTTTAGATTGGTGGTATGAGATGGAATGGAATGATTTAATGTTCCATTGTTTGGATTGTTTTTTTTTTGGTTAAGCATTGTTTGGATTGTTAAAAAAGTGATGGAATGGAATGGTAAGTGATCGAATCCATTCTATCTCATTCCATTGTTTACCACCATTTTGTCCCCCTCCCAATTTGAGGGTATGGGATGGAATGACACACACTAATTATACTATTACGTATTTGCCCTCTTTCTTCTCGTTGCTCCCTTTCAATTTTATTTTTTTTCGCGGTTGCTCACTCTTCAACTTCCTTGTGTACTGATGAACCTCAACGATAAAAGCAGGGCATCAAATTGAAAGGAAGCAACCATGCAGTTGAGCCATTCCAGCAAATATTCTGATTATTTTTCTCCTTCTATGTGTGGTTCAACGACAACAAATATTCTGATTTTTTTTTTGGTCCAAAGTGGTATTGATTAAAAAGGAATAAACAAAATTCTGATTAAAAAGGAATAAACAAATATTCTGATTAAAAAGGAATAAACAAAATTCCCAATATTTGCTGGAATGGCTCAACGACATCAAATTTTTTTCTTCACAATTGCTCACTCTTCAACTTTCTTGTTATAATGATGAATATTAGAATGGCTCAACGACATCAAATTAAAAAGAACCACATATGATATACTCACACTACTATTCTAATGATGAATATTTGCTGGAAAAAGCCTGACAACGAAAAAAATGGAATATTGTTCTTTTATATAAGGACAAAAAAGAAATAAAATAGTTATAATGCATTTCGCTCCATTCATTATCCAAACAATGGAGTGAGAATTTTGTTTCATTCCGTCCTAAAATTCCAAAACAATGGAATGAAGATTTTGTTCCGTTCCATTCCGCTCCGCTCCATTCCACTCCACTCCATTCCGTTAAGCGTAGAGTATCCAAACATACCCTTAACTAAAGGATTTGACACGTATCCTTCGGTTAAAGAAAAAAGGATAGTCAAATCCTTCTTTGCCTTTGTAACCAAAAAAACTCTATATTCATATTATTATATCTTACAATAATTAAAATTAACTGTCACGTTGACAAGCTTGATAAAAATATATGAAAAAAATATTAAATGATTCTGTCCCATATATATACGATATCTTTAATATAAAAATGGTAAATTCTTGGTTGCCATTGGATAGAATGTGGGTAATTTTCCTTAACCATCTAAAAGCTGACATGAATTCTACTAACATTTATCTCATAAATATATTTATATTCTTTGTTTTACAGTTATTGCTATATATTTATATTATTTATACATTCACCCCAAATTTAATAAATGCATTTATGATTTGTTTAACTTCTCTAAGTTTTACATTGAAGAAAAGGAAAGAGAAAATGAAAAAAGAACAAGAACCCAAATTTATGGAAACTAGTGACTAAATCCCCAATTGAAGAACAAGAACTTATCTTAATTATACATAACTGTGAATACGTCCAACTAGACGTCCACATCACTAAACATTATAAATTACGTCAGATTGTCAATATTCTACGTCATCAATACGCCTACATCTACCATACACGTCAGCGTTAGGATCAAATCCAACGGCTCCAGATCACTACTATTTTGCTGTTAAACCAATCAATGGGTGACAATGGGTAAAATTGCGGCTGCTGTTATTGACCATACGATTGTAGTAATTAATATATGCTGATAAGTATAGACAGCTGCATTGCTATTCCTTCCAGCCAAAGGAAGTTTTGACATTAAATAAGAAGGATTCAATATTAATACAATCCCTAAAAAATTGCAACTAATATAACAATTCAAACATATATACTATCAGATCACTTTGATGATACAAATCAGAGCCATCCATATATGACATTCCCTTATATGGACGTTACTATTCCATAATCACCACCCAAAAAATTCTGACTACCTGTGGCAATTCCCAAACAAACCACATCTGCATCCAATATTCATTGTATATGAATAACCTCCATCAAATATATCCTGTAAACGTATGGGGTTCTGTCTATACATACCTGGGATGACAAACATAAAATCAGGTATATAGTCAAATACATCTCAGCAGTTTTGTAGCGACCGAAAAATCCGAAGGAGGGATCCTTCGAGGGTGTCGGATGAAGCCGCCATCAAGGTTTAGGATTAAAGGGCAAACATTGATAAATCCCCTAAAAAGGTCTATGCGAACCAAATATGGGCTCGGGAGTCGATTATGCGCGGGGAAGGTACTAGCACCCTACGACATCCTTCCTAATGAAGGTTACCTTTTAACTAAATGCGTAAAAAGATGTTAATTTGAAAATATATTTATTTTTACCCTTTTTACGAATTAAAATTAAATAAAAGACTTGATAAATAGTTAGTTATTTTTGTCATTTTCTTGAAAGATAAGAAATAAGCAATTTACAAAGAAAGACTAAAAAAGGTTTTTATTAATGCAATTGACAGAGGTCGGCCGCCCTCTGCTCCTACGTATCTCCTGGTAGAGAATCAAATCACACGTAGTTTTTGGTAGAAAAAGTTTGTGTGTTGGGTGTTTTTTATTAATATTGGTGATAAAAATGATTTTTGATAAGTGGAGTAAAAGTAAGGAAAAACAATAGTAAAACAGAGTGAGTTGTAAGATAACAATCAGAGGGGTGCAGTTATTAGAAGTAGTTCAGTCCACCATTTGGGTTAAAAGGGCTGACTTGAAACTGGGCTTAATACAGGGGGTTGCACGAATGAATCTGATCTTAAAACATTAAAAGAATAAAATAAAATAACTAATACTAATATATATATAATAATATAATAAAGGGAGGTATATATATACCTTGTTTAGAAAGCATTAACCCTACCCTTACTCACTTAGCGCCGCACCAGAGTGAAAAGAGAGGAGAGAGAAAGATGTTTTCGGAGGAATTTGTGGAGAGGAATTTGTGAGAGAGGAAAGAGAGAGTGGAAACGAGGAAGAGGGAGAATGGAAGAGAGGTTCTGACGGAAGGGAAGAGGAAACGACGGAGAGGGAGAGACTCGTGTCGTTTCCGGCGACGGCATGCGGTGGTTCGCGGCGGCGGTTAGACGACAGCGACGGTGACAGTTTGGGGGCAAACGACCACCGTCTACGGTGGCCGGAACTGACAGGGCTTGTTCTTATTATCATTTTTTCATTTTGTTTTTCTCCTTTTCTCTTCATCTCTATTCCTAAATCCACTTTTTACTTTAGTTAGTGTTCTGATCTGAATTTTTGCTTCCTGTCATCTTTCTCATTTGATTTTTTTCTTTTAAAACCACTTCAGCCAATCCTATTCTCCTGTATACTGTTCTATTATTGTTTTTTGATCGTTCTAATAGTTCTTGCTAATTTGTTTTTGACTGTTCTACTACTAATTTCTAAAAAAAAACTGAAACTGTTTCAAACTGATTTTTAGTGTTCTTTTTTTTCTTTAACTCGTATGTACTGTCTTATTACTAATTTCATAAGCTGAATGTTGTTTTGATCTATGTACAAACTATGAGTATATACCAATTTTTGAACTACGAAACTGAAAGAAACAAAAACGAGATACTAACCTCTTCTCCGGTCTCTGAAAATTCCCTTTTTTACTGTCTGCTGTGGAATATGATGCCTGTACTGTTAGTGCTTTTGCCTCCGCTGTCCACCCTTTCTTGCATCAGAATTTTGAGACAATTTTAAATTAGGGTTCTGATGTGAGCCACTAATCCTTAGGTTATTTTCTGAATTTTTTTCTTATTTTTTCCTCCCATTACTGTGTGAATTAGCCTCCTTTTATAGGTTGAAATTAGGTCTTTTTACCATAAATTCCTGATTCTGTCCTGATTTTATTTTCCTATTTTGCAGGTTTTGAAGGCTTGCTCAGCAAGTACAAGGCACTGGGCTTAGGGGTTAGCAGCTTTCTCTCCAAGGAGCAACGAGTTGGGCCGAAGTTGTTGCTCCTATTTTGTTCATTTTCGTTTTCTTATTTTTTGTATTTTTTGGACCTTTGGACATTGTTTATTGTAATGTAATTTTTATTCTGATTTTATGATATATTTGTGATTTTTTTATGGCTTTTTGATTAAAAGAAAAAGGAGAACAAAAATGAAATTGGGCCAAACCCAAGAATAACAACTGAGGCCCAATCGCACACGCTAAAACATGCCCAAACGTGAACGTCAGGTTCGATTAGAACAAATTGTCAAAATTAGGCCCAAAAACTAGCTCGCGGTAATTTAACGGGTAAAATAAATGAGCGGTAAAAAGAACCGGACAAAATTGGGGTATGACAAGTTTTATTCTCACTCTATAGAGATCATCAGAAATTCATCATCCAGAATACAGCATCCTATAATGGAACTTCCTAGATCCTACTTTTCAGATTTCCTATAGAGATATGAATATGTCAATATTGATTTCCTGGACACTGGTATTCAAGCTGAGGTATAACCTCAGTCGTTGTTGTCAAACTACAAAAATAGTACCTAAATTTAGAGTTTTTAGTGGTATCCTAACATTGTTTATATTTCAGGAAGCCCCGTACGTTGTGATGGCGCATATCATCGAGATCGTCTCAACAACAGCGTAAGATTACATTTAATTACAACTCAGCGACATGTATCAGACATGTCTTATTTTGTATGTTAGGGTTTTATGCATAAGTTTTCTTAATTACAATGCTTGCACTCCATTCTTTGTAATAGTTATGGCATTGACCTTATTGCTCAAGATCATAGGGGAACAACCCCGTTAGCCCTTAGGGGAGAGTCAGCCAATGATAACTCTATTTTATATAGAGTTATTCATGCTTCTACACTTAGATAATTGCCCAAAATCAAGTCTAATATGTGTTAAATATGGTAGTATGAATAAAATAACAATATTTATGGTTTTAAGGTGAAAGATGTCCATAACTTAGCATTTTACATGTATATTGGTATGTTTGATGTGTTTGTTCAGTACAGCTGTAGTTTAGTGCATCTGCACTAGGTGCAACTGCACATGAAGGGAAGTTGGTGCAACTACACCTTCCTGCACCGAAGCAGCTCACAACCCCACATTGGAAGCACCTCAATTATTACCATTGCCATAATGCTTTGATGGCATGCTGCTTGCTTAAGAGTCACATGGGGGCACATGGCCACTTGCAAGGCTCCTACAAGATAAAGATCATCATGAAGATCTTTTCACATGGGACACATGGCGAAACATAATTGGACCTCTCTTTAAGGTTGAGTGTTGGACTCAAATGGCATCATCAACTTCTGAAAAGTAACCATGGTTAAGTTAACTTCATCTCCAAGCAAACCCTCACTTGAAGGAAATCTCAAGGCCTATATAAAGGACTTCATCCTTCACTTGGAAAATCATCTCCATTCTTCAGCTTCATCTCTCATCTCACTTCTCTCTCCTTGGAGATCACTTTTAGATAGTATTTATTTTTCTAGTTTAAATAATAGTTAGATTGTAAGAAGGTAAGGAAGGAATTGACAACTTCTCCCTTCACTTCTTCATAGAATTCGTAGTGCAAGGAATCAGTGCAGTTGCACTTGCTTGGCAAACTTATGCAAGAGTTCTTCAATTGGTGTAATCTCTACCCTATTGTCTTCTCTTGTAATTTCCTTTATTTCAACATGTTTTATTTCATCTCTATTTGCCTTGCAATGTCTATTATGAGCTAAATCTCTTAAGTTGGGATGTTCTAACTTTCCAATGATCTTTTCAGGAAAGTTATTGTGTTTTCAAATGGTGTAAGCACTTTAGTTCTTGTGTTTAAATTCTTAATCTTGTTTTAAGGTTGATCACTTAGAACAAGTAGAGTTATATTCACTTAATTGGCTTATAACTAGAAATCAAGAACTAAGTAAGAATAAGTGTTTAATGAAGCTTTTTGTTAAACTTGTTTTAATGAAGTTAGCTTGTTAATTCCTTGTTAATTCTTAGCTTAAGGTTAACATAGTCCTTACATCAAAGTGTAGAGAACTTAAGATACAAGAGTGTACTTATTTAAGCAACTTGGATCATCTGTAAGGGGGCGAGAGAGGCACTGACAACCCTACTCTTTACCGCAAAAAAACAGGATCATATAGAGCTTATAACGAAACTCTGACGAAAGTAGCTGACCAGCACACACTGATGCAACTGCACTAAGTGCAATTGCACCACGAGAAAACGCAATACACTCAAAAGTGAATTATTTAGTGAAGAGATCTCAACTACACAATCCACTAATTTCTTACACTTTTTATTTGCTTGTTTATTTTCTATTTATTTACATTCTTGCACTCTCACCATATATTGTTTAGTGGTTACCTTTCACTAGTGAACTATTGATTCTAAACTTGTAAATTAATCCAATCCCTGTGGGAACGATACTCTACTTTCACTTTATTACTTGTTTGTGACTGTGTATCCTTGCACACGTTTTTCACACACCAGCCAACCACTTTTACGAAGAACACCTTCATAACTACGAACCTCATGAAACAGTACAGCCCTATATCAAGCTTCAGTCGCAGTTATTTGTCCACTAAGCTAACTATTTGTTATCCTATATTCATTATACAAATTTTGGGTATCAGATAATTTATCCATATGCTCTTGGTGAAAACTGGTTTCGAACCTGCCTTTTCACACTTGATTGGACTGCCAAGGAAACTGTCAACGGTAGGCCTGCCTACGTTGTTACCTAGATATGCATGGTTAAGGACGTTATTGATGACTTCGTGCAATACAAAGTTGAGGAAGAGGTAGTCTACGCCTACTAAAACATATCATTTCTAATACGTAACACTGAAAATGTTTACAGATGTTGTTTTATTTTTTTCCCTTCACATGCTCAGACACGTTTTTATTGTACGCTGTATTTCAGGAACAACGGGCCTACTATGAGGCAATAACGAACACAATACCGTTATCAACCGGATACCTAAATGGTAGCACTAATATGGGCGCGTACATACCAGGTGGTGCTGCGCTTGCTGGGGCGTCGAGGAAGCGTACATACGCACCTTATAATATGTAGTTTATGTTATCAGTGATATGGCTCCCATCGCGGACGTTTAAATTGTTTATTCATTTCAGTACTTTCTCATTAAGAACTATGGAGGCCTGTTACTTTGGAGCATGTATCCCCGTGTTTAACTGGGCTTCAATTTATACCGTCATGTCTTTTATTATACATTGTTTTTATAATGCCCTATAATCCATCTACCATCAAGTGCGACAGTGGTGTGCCGGTTACCGATCTAGATGTTTCGATATCTACTATCATTTCTCATGGGTTCTCAATTTAACGATTATTTGATGGCCACTACTACATTATCACAACCACAGTACCATTTCAAGTCTCAATTAGTTGTATAACAAATGAAATTAATCGTCTGCGAACTATATTATCATCGTTGTCACTCCGAAGCATCATGATACTAGAAAACTGTCTCCTATATAGTGTAAGACCACTTTGTTTGTGGGATTCCTATCGGTCTTACAATTACACATATAATGTTGCTAAAAATACATGAAGTCATCAATCATTATATATGGTGGTACTAGACTGGTCTGAATAAACTACTTAAAAATAAGATATGAAATGGTACTTAATATTGTAAATTACAGACAGTAGTATATTTATCATATTCTTATTGAAGGTAAACTCATTACAAACAATATAGGCTAGGCAGGAGATGCGACACGCCTATTTATAACATATATGCAATTAAATGTTAAGATAAGGATCCTTTGTTGGGCCCTATGTTAAAACTGGACATAGGACCCAACAATGCCATAGTGAGTAGCTTTATTCTGATGTTAGAAAAACATAGCATTTAATTGAAGGTATAGGAAATTATATAATCAAAGTCTAAGGTATAGCCCTTTTCACGCGACCCAGTGTCATACTTGGTAATGTTGATTTGATAATAATGTATCCCTAAAATCTAGTTTAACAGCATATGGGGGTTGTTAATTTCATTAACTGCGACCAATGTTGGTTGCACAAAATTAGGGGTTGCCAAATCCAAATGATGAATTGTACTAGACTCATTTCAGGATCGTTTGAATTAGCATTTAAAGAAAAATCCATGATATTTCTGGTTATTGACTATTTGGAAACGGAAATTCCTACCACACGCAATATATATACCCAAGTACATAGCATCACGGTATAGCAAAAACAATAACCTAAAACACAGGATTATACTTACCAGGTGTACAAAGTTTCAGCTGAATATGTCGTCCTCTTCCAGAGCACTTGCCATGGTTCCCAAAAATGCTCAGCCACTGGCCATCATTGAGCCCAGCAAGGAGTCAACCCTTGTCATCGTTAAGCTGCTTCGGAAATGGTACGTCTGGCCTTCATATGGGAGCAACAAACCAAATGCCCTTGAGGTTGTCTTTGCAGATTCAGAGGTATATTCGTTACTTTACCAACTTTGGAAATATGTTTGACAAAGTTATAATGTTAAGATGTATTCAGTTCCCTGCTAACTCAAATGTTTGGAAAACATAACTTCAGTATATGGGTTAAAATAATTAGCACTTTGCTGAAAAGAAAAATCGTTATTTAACTGACACACCTTCCGTATTACATAAATCACAACATCATCATTTGATTCATTCAGTATCATGCGTTACTTCAAACAGATCTGATTATATTGTCATCTGGATCTGAAACCAGAAAGTCTCTTCTGATGCTTGATAATGGTACGACAATATCTGTAATGATAATACAGCAGCTTAACATGTATAAGAGACACACCAAACATTATACTTTATACTACTGTCATATTCAAATATTCGGAGAAATATCTATATAGTTCATCAGTTTTGCGTGATTCGGAATATGAATAGTTAAGACAATGAAATATATATTGTTGTTGTTCGGAAACAATAAATAATTGTTAAATATACACATCAACCCCTGAATGTTTTCCAAACACTGGGAGCCTAACCTATTATTTTATTCTTATTCGTTTGGGTCATTGGAACTATTTAACAACCAGGGGACGACCATCCAGGGGCATATTGATAAAATGCATATATACAAACACGATAAGCAGTTGCACGAGGGACATGTTTACATCATTTCGAAGTACACTATATCATTGAATGTCGGGAAATTTCGTGCCACAAGGCACAGCTACAAACTGACAGTGAACCTGAATACGCTTATACTCCCGACCGCCCGTAGCGATTCGATTAAGGATCCTGAAGTCATTTTTACCCCACCATCAGAGTGTTTCGACAAAGGTTTCAACATGGATTACTTAATTGGTAATCTTTCGAAAGCTGATAACACATGTAAATTTATTGTCAAGTTAAATGACTGCGTATGATGTAACCGAATTTTTTATAAACATGTCATCCAGATATCATCGGTGTACTGGTTGGTGTCCAAGCAGAACATGAGTTTACAAAGCCATCTGGAAAATACTTTATACTACGCTCATTGCTCAGCTACTTTGATATTGTTATCTCACAATTTGATTAAGTTACGACTAAAGTGTGTTTGTTGACATTTTGCAGTTACCGTTTCTCTGTCACGCTATTCGGCGAATACGTGACACAAGTCAAGGAGTTCATCTCAGCTGGAGATGCGAACAATGTCGTCGTTGCGCTGCTGTGGTGCAAGGTCGACATCTGGTTAGGTGTGTACGCTGAATGCAGATGCCATCTAACATGTGTTGGAATATTCATTGAGAGTTCACTTGAACTTAATATATTTGGAATATCATAATGCCTGAAATTGTTAAATTAAAACAAGGGGCATCTCGCTACAGACCACAATGCATACAACGAGACTTCTGATCAATCCCGACTTCCCAGAAGCTATTGCACTGAGAGAGTCGTAAGTTACAAATTTTCTACTGTCCACTGTTTTATATATGTACATTGTATTGTGACTTTTAATGTAGTTTTTCCATGGGTTATTTTAACAGCTTTGATGAAAACATGTAATTATAACAAAAATTTTGATTTCTTTGTGTCGCTGTTTCAAACCCATCATAACCTACCCTTTTGCATAATTGTTTCAACGGCAGCATGTCGCAAGACATCATGTCGCCCGTGCTGACAATAACTCAACATAGCAGGAGTGGGGGCCCCAAAGATGACTTCCTGCTGCCCAATGTTAAGTATGAAATTTCGGATGTAAAGGAATTGTTTCAGGTAACACTGTCGTTATGTACCATATAGTAGCGTACTATGCTGTAATGTATTTACGTAAACCACACATTATAGACTGTTTATTATTGTACTTTTGCTATGGTTGAAAACTTTTTCCTCCCATATATTGCAAGTCAGTGACTTCGTCATTCTGGCCACTATTGATGCCATTCGTACTGAGAAACCATGGTGGTATTGGGCCTGCATGTGCCATAAGAAGGTCGTCGAGGACTCTGGGATGTATTACTGCGAAAAATGCGACACCCATGTCGTGAAAGTCTCCAAGAAGTTAGCCACCTTTTTGTTTATCAAAGTTGAATGCATTACATTATACAATTCTTATAATATCATTACTGGTTAGTCTATCATGTTTACAAACATAATCATACTTTAAGAAACTGTCTCAGGTATTTTTTGACGTTGGTAGTCGTTGACGAACCTGAGACTATCGATGTGGTGGTCTTTGACCAGAATGTTTGTGCTCTTATACAGCGGTCATGCAATGACGTATACGACTCATGGATTCAGGTTAGTAAAATAAGAGCTTCGATGAAATTACCTTAATGTTTTTAATATTAAGCGTCTTTCATTTTCTACAAACACAACCTGTGTTTAGTTACTTTATATGGCATTTTTGGGTGGGTACAGGATGTTGATAGGGATGATCTCCCTACTGAGGCGAAAGGCTTAATCGGTAAAGTGGTCCTGATTAAAATCCATGCACAGGGTGATGCCACAAGTCGTTACGGACGCCAGTACAAAGCGATGAATATTTCAAATGATCAGGACCTCATTGGCCAATACCAGCTCAAATGGGCTAATGCTGAGGTAAATGGTTGCGATATTGGAAAACGAGGAAGAACGTTAGATGAGTTATTTTCTGGTTTTGTATATCATCGAAAGAGTCTATATTTTAACGATAATTAACTAATACACAATTGATATCCAGGCACCTGCAGAAGTTCTCCTGCTTGAAAATACCCCTACTACCGATTCCTCCAGTGTGAACAACAACGTTGCTAACGTTGCTCAGTTATTTCTAGATTGTAGTTTTGCGAATTCCAGCAACCTTTGCCCATACCCAGACAATTAACAAATACAACTATCTGTACAAATACTAGATATGACATTAACGAGCTAACCTTTGGTCTTTTCAGGACTTGACTGCTAAATTTGATCAGTCTTCATCAGTATCAAGCATGTCTGCCAAAGGGAAACAAGTTATTGACATCACCAGAGACAGTGATGATACTCCACCCTTGAAACGTAAAAGTCCACGGGAAAAGGAAACATCTTCTGAAGCCGTACCACTAAAGGCAGTGAAGATTGAGAAAAGGCCATGAAGAGATGGCTGAGATTTACCAGTTATTTTCAATTTATAAGAATTGGATTTTGTCTTTTAAGTGAACCATGGAATTGTTTGCTGTTTTGTGTTACGAGTTTGTTCGAGGCACTTCTTTGATCTTTAACGTGATCAGAGTTGCTATATCTTGATACTTTTTGGATGTTATCTCTTAGATCCTACTTATGGTACCTTTAATTGTTTTGTTTGCATAGTGTGCCATTAACAACCACATACGTTATCTGGTTGGCTACTAACTAAATCCACTTCTAAATTAACCATATGATTCGAAATAGCAAGCCAGCAAACAGTTACCTCATTGACGTTTTGTGGGATCATACGATAAAGAGTGTCGTTATCTGGAATAGTTGGAGCTCACGCATCCTCAATTTGTATAGTGAGACTAATGCCATAGGGTATTCTTTCATAAAATTAACGTAGCCAAATCAGTCCACCGTCGAACGTTCTGAAACAATCTTTTAACACCTGTGAGTAAACAATAATAACCTTCAGATCTGATTTCGAGTTTGGCCGTAGCGCATCAAACAAACAATGATATTCCAATGTTGATGGAGTTTAGAGTTTAACCATATCAATTAACATGTATCAAACTAATTGAAATAAATAAATTGTAATGCATATGAAAACCAGTGATGTAACGTGTTGCTGAATTAAGTGCAAAAAATTAGGCGGCTCAACAAACATGAAATTCCAATATTGAGGGAGTTTAGAGTTTTAAAATATCAACTAACATGTATCAAACTAATTGATACAAATAAATTGTTGTGCATATGATAACCAGTGATCTAACGTGTTAGTAATTTAAGTGCAACAAATTAGGCAGCTCAACAAATATATATAATGACCATTAGGATTTAACTAATTCAGGTTTAGCTGGTTATTATAATTATAATTAGGTACAAATTTACTGTAGAGTAAATAATAGTAATCAATGACTATTTAGTAATAAAGGCATATTCTTCTTATGACAACAATTAAGAGTTTTAAACAGATCCTAAAATCAAGGAGTGATTTAAGGGTTATCAATGATAGAGAATAATGATTAGACTCGGTGTAAAATTCCAGAGTGTGAGTTAACCCCCCTAAAATCGAAAGTGGACAGCAAGGGGAAGCCATTCATGCCCATAGTTTTGGACGCATTACTGGCCATTTCCCAAAAAAAATAAAACAGAGCGTTATACAAAAGCTTCTTACATCCAGGTAAATACGAATACGCAGAACAAATTACTTTATTGACGAGCATTGTAGTTACGACAACACCAATAGATAACTGACTGAATGTATCATAACAGTTTCCTATAGGTAGGGCGCAAATATGAAGCGACCTTCTGAAAACGCTGATCCGAACAGGATAGACGACACAGAAGAGCAATGCAACTATGTTAGGAAACGGCGCACAATAGGTTGGCAATTTAAAACGTCTATTTCTTTCTATCATTTTGTAAGAAGTATTTTTGTGTTGGATTCGTTTAAAAGACACATGTTGAAACCAAAAACTAATATTCCTACTCTTAATGAAGACCGCATTCAACATTTAGAGGATACGACGGCGTCAGACCAAGTTACAGGTACACCTCCATAGAAGGCATTTTTATTATTAGAAGCAATTTTCGTCCAGACACAACCATGTCCCCTCAATGTTACTATGCTGTAGACACAATTGACTATTGACTACTTTTTAAATCCCAATTTTCAGAGGTTTATGCTATCAACACTCAAATTCGCCCTCCTCTCTCTGAAATTAGTCAAGGTAACATTATCTACCAGACTTTATCTAAGTTTTTAATGCATAGAAGGTCATGTATTGTACACCAATGAATGATGGCATTAATATTATTGTAATGGCAGATTTATCAATCCGACAAAGGGGCAGACCAAGAAATACACCTACACATGGTAATTTTTGTTAACTAATTTTTAGTGAATTCTAAGTAGGCATGCATATGACGAAGTCACTATGTATTCATGTGTTAGTAGTAACTAACCTGTAAATCGAACCAGAGAGAAGAAAAGAAGCACAAATTGATGGCCGTCTGTCTGCCTCACGCGCCAAATTTAGAAGATTGCTTGGAGATGTATGTAGGAGTGACACTTCCACACCAGATTTAAACCCTGTTACAAATCAAAGTAACAAGGTCAATGATAGTGCGGGAACGAACACTGATTCGTCAATTCGTGCCCCACTTGCTGACATTCAAAATGGTAAAGACGCGAACGTGACCACATGTCTACCTCAAAATAAAAGAGTATCTACAACATATAGAACTATCTGTCATAACATGTTGGTTGTTTCTATTGTCTTCAGTCAACACCCGTAGAGGACGTGGTAGACCAAGTAAAAAAGCTTTTAATGTCTCTTCATCTTCGACCAACACACTTGATGGTACGACGAAAGTTTATTACTTATGTATGACATTGTGCACAGGCTCTGAAATACAATTGTTCTTCACGGTGCCACTATAAGAACACGTGAATTGTCTATCAAACGTCTACATGATATTCAATAATTTCACAACAGATTATTCCTTTCTTTTTTTACCAGGGAGCATCCCTAGATTACGTGGCAGGCCAAGAATGTCAGATAGAAACCCATCTCAATCGTCGAATCATAATACTGAAGGTACGATATTAGTTAAACATGTTAGAGCAGTTAACAATATGTCAATTAATCTAGGAGCGTAGTTAAACATCATAAAGTACGTTATATTTATAATTATTCGGCATCCATGAGTTTGATCAGTTTAAATATGGCATGTTTATGTGCAATCAACTTAATACTTATATCAGAAATACGGTATTAGTGGGTACAGGTGGTCTGGACCATATACTTTATGAAACCCCTTTCAAAGGACAAGCTACCATCAGCCATTTTGGGTCAGCCCCGGTTACTACGGAGCCAACACCTATGTCTGGAGGTACAATCTGTCACCTTCATACAAATTGAGTCTCATATTACGATTACAATATAAATCAACATTACCAGTTTCCAATAAATGCCTTAAACTAAGAAATTTCGTTCAATTGAAGTATCCCCAGATTGTTTACTTGAAACGTAGTCCATAGCGTTAACCATTTATATATGTGAAAAATGCAGTGACACAAATCAACAACACAACAATTGAAGGCTTGACACATAAAGGGGCCATAACAGATAACATTGCTGCAGAATGGACACAATAACAACATTTGTAGTCATGTATTTCTGGCCCGCAAGACCCACAGGAGACGCCAATGAATGGTAAATGTTTTAGTGTTTTCTCTATGAAAAACGTAACTGTTTCTGTATATGTGATCAACCACATCCCTTAATGTTTTAAAAGTAAAACACAGTTTCATTGATCGATTGCGAATGTACTATTTTATAATGCATAAATACAATGTACTATTTTATATACAAACCTTTGAAAAAATAAATCGTTGTGGCAACAGGTGCTGCAGAAACTGATGGTGGATCGAGATTATCCGGAGGAAATCAACTGGAAAATGATATTGCTGACCCCGTTAACTTGCCAATACTGAGGCTCGACTTCGACTCGGAGGACGAACCTGATGCCACAAAAACAACACAGGGAATACCAGGTAATATGTATGAAGAATTTGCTCTATAGTCAACCGGAAAAAATCACCATATATGGATATATTACTTATCTAAGTGTCTAACTATAAGAACTTACCAATTAGGTGCCTCTGGGAGTCGTCAAACACCATACAGTAGTCACTCCACTCTATATGCCAACAACGAGAATCAACGTGAGTCACTAGTTTTTCGCATCGTCGTTGTGTACAAGTATACATGTCTGATAATCGAAATTTATTTATATAGTGTGGTGCTGGATTCATGAAATTCTTAAATTTACACATGCATGTAGACTAATAACATGTTTTGTTCTAACAGCCGCTTTTGATTTGGGGATAAATGTCGTCATTGTCATGCGTTGTTTTGGTTTGAAGAGAGGGCAGTGAAGACTAACCGATCAAGTAGTCCTGACTTTTCTATGTGTTGCATGAAAGGCCAGGT
This sequence comes from Astragalus glycyphyllos, assembly GCA_963573325.1. NCBI lineage: Eukaryota > Viridiplantae > Streptophyta > Magnoliopsida > Fabales > Fabaceae > Astragalus > Astragalus glycyphyllos. Next base: position 72,237,350 of record OY754307.1, read on the forward strand.
CGACCTCCCATTGCTACAGGAGCCACCTCGATTGTTGCTGAATTTAATTCTAGCTCTTGACCATAGAAGCAAACATTTTCGTGAAAACATACGGTTGTATAATAGTTTGTTTGCGTTCACTTCTATGGGAGGTAAAGTGGTTTCACGACATAATGATGGCAACAGTCCACCAAACTTCATCTTGAATGGCCAAAACTACCATCGTATTGGCATCCTATTACCAACTGATGGTGGTACACCGAAGTACGCACAGTTATATATATGAGACACTCAAAACGAGGTTGCAAATCGAATGAGCCATTTCAGGTATATACAATTATTTTTCAACATTGTCCTTCATTGAGTACATTTATATTTATTCTTTTAGACAAATAACAATTTCTTAACTAAACGTTTGTAAAACAAATTTTTAGTATCATGCACACACTCAACAGACTATTTAATTGCATAGCAAATGCTCAACACATTTCAATGTTAATATATATGATGCATTATGTCGCCACCTGTCACTAATCTGAATTCTTATACCATAATTCAGGTTCGATAAGAACCCCCGTGCTTTGGATGAATCATTAGTGAGAGATTTGAAAGAAATGGTAGACCAAAACAATGTCATTGCACAGAAATACAGGGAAGTTCGTGACCTCCAAGAGCAAAACCCAAACCAGAAGTTCAGCCTAAGATTGATTAGAGACAGATCAGCAGATCCTAGGACTCATAATACACCTACTTGTGATGAAGTAGCCGCGTTAATAATTGGGGATGATGCCCATCTGGAGATTGGTAGGGACATAATCGTCAAACACATGTCAGGGCAGCTTGAGAGGATTCACGAAACACATACTGCTCTTTTGCCCTTGCAGTATCCATTAATTTTTGTACATGGTGAAGATGGGTTCCGAGAAAACACTCCATTAAGGGAAACGACAGGTGTGCTTAGATCCCAAAGCAGACAAAAGGTCACTCTGAGAGAGTTCATGGCATTCAGAATTCAAGAAAGGGACATTGAATTTGGTCAGATTGTTAACTCGCGTAGATTGTTCCAGCAATTTGTCTTCGACTGTTATACTATGGTTGAGTCTAGCAGGCTACGATACATTCGCAACAATCAGCAAATAATACGTTCTGAAGTCTTGACTGGATTACAAGATGTCGTCACTAGAGGCGAGACTGATGCATCTGCCATAGGAAAACGTGTCATCTTGCCACCTTCATTTACAGGAGGTGCTAGATACATGTTCAACAATTGTCAGGATGCAGTCGCAATATGCAAGAGGTTCGGCTATCCAGATTTGTTCATTACCATCACATGTAATTCAAACTGGCCAGAGATTGTGGATTTTGTTAAGCCACGTGGTCTGACTGCATCTGATAGACCCGATATTATATCACGTGTGTTCAAGATGAAGTTGGACCAACTAATTGTTGACTTAAAGAAGGACGAGATGTTTAGTAAAGTTGATGCAGGTATAAGCATTTTTTGATTTTGCATTTCCAAGTGATTAAGTTCTACTTTATTGACCACTGTTTTGTTAAGTATATCCCTATTTGTGCTCTAATGATAATGACACTTGAGTATTTTGATGTTCACAGTGATGTATACAATCGAATGGCGGAAAAGGGGTCTGCCACATGCCCATATGTTGCTATGGTTGTCTACTGCGAACAAACTCATGACAACAACTGATATTGATAGGGTGATTTCAGCAGAGTTGCCAGACCCTGTGCTGTATCCAAATCTATATGAGGTGGTATCTGCATATATGCTGCATGGACCGTGCGGTCGGGCCAATCCTAAGTCTTCATGCACAAAGGGTAATCACTGTACCAAGTTCTATCCTAAACCTTTTTTGGAGTCAACAAAGATTGATGAAGATGGATATCCGTGCTACAAATGAAATGACACTGGCATAACCGTTGAAAAGGCAGGTACAGTTTTTGATAATCGCTTTGTAGTCCCATACAACCCACAGTTGCTGATGAGGTATCGAGGGCATGTCAATGTGGAGTATTGTAACAAGTCAAACGCTATAAAGTATCTTTTCAAGTATGTCAACAATGGTCCGGACCGTGCAACACTACAAGTCTTACGGACATCAGACAACCCAGATGAACCGGTTGATGAAATTCTGAACTATTATGATTGCAGATATGTGTCCCCCTCCGAGGCTGTCTGGCGATTTTTTGCGTTTGATATCCACCAGAAATGGCCTCCAGTTTAGAGGTTGTCATTCCATCTACCAAATGAACAAACAGTTTTTTTTGATGATGATGATGATATAGAGAATGTTGTATGGAAGGCACAACACTACGACACAATGTTTTTAGCATGGTTTGCTGCAAATAGAACATATTCAGAAGGTAGGGACTTGACATATGCAAAATTCCCGAGTAGATTTGTGTACAATTATACAGATAGGATCTGGCAGCCAAGAAAAAAGGGGTCCAACGTGGGTAGAATAAACTATGTACCTCCTGGGATTGGTTAAAAGTACTACCTTTGAATTTTGCTCAACATACAAAAGGGTTGTACAAGCTATAAAGCTCTCTGAAAGGTCAATGGCAAAGTCGAGCCCACGTTTGAAGAAGCATGTTTTCAACTGGGTTTATTAGATGGAGACAGGGAGTTTATTGATGCGATAACCGAGACAAGCAAAATAGCTTCCGGTAATCAACTACGAAGGTTGTTTGTGACGTTGTTATCTATGTTCACCATGCACAAGGCCAGCTATGTTTGGGAATCAACTTGGAAACTGCTAGCTGATGGTATTGTCTACAACACACGAAGACAGTTGCAGATCCCAGGTTCTTCATCTAAAACATCTTTATGACAGGATTTAGCAACTTCAAAATTTTGATAATATATAGTTATGTATAAAAGTAACATAAATGGTTTGATTTATCTGTTAAATGGTAGTATTAAATCTGATTACATGAGTTTTCTATATGATCTGTTAATCAATTTTCTTCTTTACATCTAAATAAATGATATATAAGGATATTAGATATATTAAACCCTTTTCTTTTTATATATGATCTGTTAGACATACTTATGGTATTTACAAAACACTACCCTGGTAAAACAAACATGCTTTTTAGTCATTGTATAAATACACTGCGATGATAGAAAAAAATATAACCAATAGTAACAATGGATGTTAACCTGTGATGTATGGCACTTAATTTTAGACATTCTGCCACTTTGTTTATTCAGAAAATAATAATGCCTTCTCCCAACAGAATTACAGCAACTGTTCCTGTTTATTTAATGCATCACAAAATATAGTCAGCAAAAGCATCAAACCATGCATGTAGGAGTTACAAAGTAATACTATTTTTCCATTTATTTGAATAAATTTAACGTTTTCCTCTGATAACGGTATTTTTATGATACCGAACGTATTCATTCTATAGATGCTGATACATATAACGAACTTTATACACAATTTTAAATTTACCATTTTAGTGGCGCAATGTTAACCATTTATCCGACAGAAATATGATTTGTTTTACGTGTTTTGTTATACTTGTGCAGGGCTTCAAATAAGAGACGATGTGGTCAAGAATGCATGTCTGTTAGAAATTGAAAAACTTCTTCAGCTAAATGGTCTAAATGGTCGTTCTCTTGCTGACTTCTCGATGCCATTCCCTAATGTGTCCAAAGGATTTGATTTTCAGAACAAACTCATAGCAGATGAGTTAAATTATGATAGGGAGGAGATGGCACGCAAACATTGTGAACTACATAAGAATTTAAATGATGATCAGAAGAAGGCTTACGACATAATCAGGGACTCGGTTATATCTGGCAGAGGTGGTTGCTATTTTGTAAATGGTTATGGTGGTACTGGGAAGACCTATCTATACAGTACAGAGACTACCGGTTTACGTTCCATGGGGTACATTGTCCTAAACACCGCATCAAGCGGAATTGCTGCCCTATTACTTCCTGGTGGTAAAACCGCGCACTCTACTTTTTCAATACCACTGGTCCCCCGTGATAACTCGACATGCAGCATAAGTCAAGGTAGTCCGAGGGCACAGCTTTTAATTCAGGCAAGACTCATCATTTGGGAAGAGGCACCAATGTTACACAGGAATTGCTTTGAAGCACTTGACCGGACTTTGAGGGATATCATGTCCACTGTAGACCCCTCAAACAATGACAAACCATTCGGTGGGAAGACCGTGGTACTCGGCGGTGATTTCAGGCAAATCCTACCCGAAGGATCTAGACAAGATGTGCTTGGTGCTGCTATTAATTCTTCTGAAATATGGTCAAGCTTCAAAGTCCTTAACTTAAATGTCAACATGAGACTTGGTGGTTCAGTTGTTGAATCTGAGAGAAATGAGATCAGGGAGTTCACAGATTGGCTACTCAGAATTGGAGATGGTGAGTCAACATCAAATGAGCATGGAGAGATTGATGTTGACATACCCGAAGATTTACTAATTTTGGATACAACAAACCCATTACAGTCACTTATTGGCTTTACTTATCCACAACTACTGGAGAATATTAACACAGAGCATTTTTTGAGGAGCGTGCCATATTGGCTCCAACTCTTGAGTCTGTGGAGCAAGTTAATGATTACGTTCTATCCCAAATTCCTGGTGACGTTGTGGAGTACCTTAGCTCAGACATTGTGTGCCAATTAGATGAGGACAGTGATTGTCAGAGTGAATGGTTTACTCCGGAGTTTCTCAACGATGTCAAGTGTTCAGGTATTCCTAACCACAAGTTACAACTCAAAGTAGGCGTACCTATTATGCTGATGAGGAACATTGACCAGTCTGCAAGACTATGTAATGGTACCCGGTTAATGGTAAATCATCTGGGGAAGACAATAATAACAGCTACAGTTCTAATCGGTAAGAACATTGGTGACAAAATTTTAATTCCCAGGATGAATCTTATTCCAAGTGATGCTGGGCTTCCATTTAAATTTCAGCGCAGGCAGTTTCCTATTACGATATGTTTTGCGATGACCATCAATAAAAGCCAGGGGCAATCACTCTCACATGTTGGGATCTACTTGCCGAGGCCCGTTTTCACACATGGACAGCTTTATGTTGCTCTTTCCCGCGTTAAGTCAAGAAAGGGTCTGAAGCTCCTTATACTTGATGAAGATAAAAACCTTCTAAGGTCCACAAAAAATGTTGTCTATCGGGAAGTCTTCGAGAATGTGTAGTTGTTATAAGTTTGTTTATTGTAACAAATTATTATCATTTTGTTTACGAAGCTTACTTTTTTATTCAATGATATTCAATCATAGCCTCATCAACTACTCCTTCTACATTGGCTTGAGAGTTTTATGGCACTAATAGTTTATCACTACGACCCTTTATCTATTAGTGGACTGAATGTTACGAGTACAAGCAGCAATTTATATATTTAGTGTTCTCGAATATCCAAATTTATTAAATCCAGTGGAGTTTTTTTTACATATAACGAGTTAACCCAACTAATTATTACCAGAATAATAACTTATATCTAACATTATTTGTTACATATATTTATAGTAAACACTTGATACTATCAACATTAAACAAAGATGCATTGTATCAAGCTATATAAACACAGTTCAATTGGAGGCCCTTATTTAATTCTAGACAATTCAAAAGTGCAAACCTGTTGTATTCCGAAGTGAAGGATATCTAACTGCCACTTTGATATTTCATAAGACTACTGAATATGCAGAACACTGAATACCAATGAATGTCACAAGTAACACAAATCACACTGAACAATACAATAATAACAATTATGTCAACATATTTTAAGGTAAGAAACGCTTCTCATAGAAATTTTTTATTTTTCTTTTTTTACAAAAACTCTCAAAAGTGTTATTTATCTTTTTAACATAATTAGATGTGACATGCCATACCAAAACACTAAAAAATGAAAGCGTAAATAAAATGTAAAAGAGAGTGTGTTAACTATTAAACGCAATTAGAGTGTAATTTATTATTTATCTTTTTATACCCCACACCAGTTGTATATTCAGTATCAAAAGCAGGAAGGTATAAAGCTCGGGGGCAAACCTCAGTTTTCTATTGGCCAAATTCGTGGTGAATTTGCTCCAATTTGATTTGTACACCGCAAAAAGAAATGTTGGTTCCTTCTTGGCTACTTCTTGTAAACATTTCAAATAATAGTAAAGCAAATTGAAATCATGCATACAAAGTAACAACTAACACCTGAAATGAAATCATCATAGTTAAAATTACCTTATAATTAAACTATAATTAATTATGTGTTCTGAACAAACACACAACCACTGCTATGAGAATATATATTACAATGCACATTTCAGTAAGTAAAGAAAACCACAAGGTTGTTACGTTAAAATACTAATTTAATAACGCAATAAGCAAATGCCAAAATAACTGCGTTAACAACTCTAAGCACACACAAGTTCATACATCCTAGAAAATTAAAAAACAACGTTTTTCAAAGTACATACGAAGTGGCTACTAAACCATACTATTGTTTGATTCATCTAAGTAGGATGAAATAAACTTCGAGTATAACTATGCCATCAAGTCAAAGGATTTCAACAATAATCTGGTTTTCCAAACCCTTCCTGCTAAACTTCACCACCTGGTCAGCCTTCAGTTTATTGTCTTCCGTGAACTCATACCATCCGAGTCCAATGTGGCACTCATCTTTCCGACCTGGGCTCCATATCAGCTTCCATTGTTTTACCTCACCGGAAGGTAGCAGGACCGAAACATAACCCAGCATATTCGTGCTCATGCATGAGTGAACTACGCTTGCTGGGACGTACTACAGTCAAAATGTGAAAGAATCAGTGACATCTAATCTCGATAATTGGTTAGTTAGTGATAAAAAAAGGATTATGGTTATTTTATTTTACTTCACCCACCAAGGGTAAGTGCCTCTTTAATGAAGCACTTGACAACGTAGTTGTCCACAGTTCCCTTACTTTATCATCGACATCTAATATGTCGTCACTTCGGATCCTCGCTGCTTTTTCCACCATACCAGCATCATTGCGCACTATGCGAAGTACAATGTCTCCAACAGCGCAAAATTTGAAAACTAGAAAGTCATTTTTCTTTAGGTTGTAGTTCTCCGCCAAATCAGACCACCCTTCGTTCAACCATACTGACCCATCAATACAAACCCAATGCATTGACCACTTGATTAAATCAGCACCAACCAAAGTAATAGGGTTCTTCATTTGTCTCCTGTACTTCATGGTATATTCGTCCGGAAGAACCTGTAGTGAAATAATTGTTTAACACACGTAACATGTAATAGTCCCATTTATTGCATACAATGAAATAATTACTACTCCCACTCCCTCTCTATTAACTTTTATACTATAGTTAATATATGAATTTACCATGGTTATGTACATAGGTTCAATTGAATTTATACTTACTATTTTTGTAGCATAGTCCCCTGAGACTATTTTCTTGAAGAATGATACCGGTATATCATCAGGTTGTGCCCTTCCCAATCCATATTGCAGTCCAGCAGTGCTAAACAATACAACATTAAAATGACTCTGACCCTTGTGCTTGAAGTAAAGCGTATCAAGTAGTTGAGTGTTGTAAGTTTCCTTGAATCTCCCCCAGCCCCGTCGTAGCCAAATATTACTGTTGCGTCTCTCAACATCAATCAGCCACCTTTTTCCATCCTTCGTGTTAATCCACACATCTTGATCAATCAAAGAACCCCACCTGTCAGTAAACTTACGCGGGAATCTCTGTTGATGTCAAAACATAAAATATGTATCACTATGAGCTGAGAGTCACGGTATTACGCATTTCTTTGTAAAATTCAGAAATTAAAAACAAAAATGTAAGAAAGGGTTCAAAATACTTACGATTCTGTCCCCACGACAATTAGCATAACAAACTACAAAACTGCTCAACTCATTATCCTGGACAAGAGATATTTTATATATTAGTTCAAAATGATCAAACTCAATTTTCATGATTGTTTCGTAAAACGACTACATTAAATTAGAAAAATCAATTACATATTTTTAAGAATAGTAACTTTATTGGGTTCCCAACACAGAGTTTCAACACGCAATATGAATGAACCGATGAAAACATACTTTATAGAAAGTGTACCTCTTGCATATAGTCTCAAACTAACATTCATTTTTGAAAAGCTAATGTTAATAAAAAATCATGTATCCCAAGGCCTAAGTTCATTGATAGTGTTATATGGATTTAGTCCTATATTACAACTTCATTGATAGTGTTGGTCATTGATAGTGTTCTTCATCTGTGAGGAGAGTATAATAGACATGCATGATCCCTAATCTTCTATCCATCATCCTTTTTCGTATCATAAGGCCTAAGTTCCATCCATTAAGTAAAAACTGAAAATAACCCGTGTCACTCAACGTACATCAAATATAACAGCGAATCAATTGAACCACGGTAGTAGGGGAGCATTATGGCTCAAACACCCATCAAAGAAACAAAAATCGTTGTCTGTATGGATTAGGACCAGCAACATGTACTAAGGTTAATTTCATAATAGAATCATCGTGCGACGTAATCTGAGTATACCCAAAATTAGACCCACTAATGTTTGAATTGGAGAACACTTACCTAAGCGTTTCCTTCTGTATCGGTTCCATGAGAAGACCTTCTCCGCATCCTGTTTCCACGATTTGACGAAGATCCAGCGATTGAAGCCATTTATGAAGGAAGAAAACGCGACTTGATTATGGGTTGCAAGCAAGGAAGAATCGTGAAGGTTGGAGATCAGAAATTAGGGAAGAAAGGAAAGTGGTGATTAAGAATTAACGAGGAATCTTGAAGGTTGGATGCAATGGCATGGGTTCTTACGGTGATTGGGTTTCCACGATGAAAATCGTTTTGGGAAAGTAGGTTCTCGAAGGTTTAGGGAAGAAAGGAAAGTGGAGATTAAGTGACATCCAATTTACGTAAATATCCCTACCCCTTTATGGATAACTCAAAACTCCCCTCTTCATGTTATATTCATTTTTTATCAGGTTAATTTACGACACTACCCTTACCATTCACCTAATTTTTCAAAAACGACCCTGATTACTTCATAAACATGTTTTATTTTAACGGTAAGGGTACATTTCTATGCCTAATTCGAATTTTTTAGCAACAGAATGAGTAAACGGTAATCGATAAGTTTCATACTGTCAGTATATTATATAAAATTATATATAAACCCAAGTGCCACAGTTTCCTCACCAAAGTAAATATCAATTTAACTAATTCTATAGCTACCTGGATATAATATTATCTAATTTTATATCCAGGATATTAAACACAGTAATTTTATAACTAACTGACTACTTTGAGAAATGATAAAATTGAAAATCCTTTAGGTCGTATTTAAATAAAATTGGTTAAGTAATAAAGTTATAGCAAACTATTATATAACATAGCACATTATTTTTAGATTGTGTGCATTGTATTTAATATCTCACACAATTCACTTCATCATACAAATTCTAATTCTGAATTTCATAAACAAATTTGTTAGGCATTCTCATTCACAAGTCAATGTCGACCCGTGCTGGCACGGGTTAATCATACTAGTATTTTGTGAAGGAAGAATGTGTTCCACTCGTATCTTCTCTTCTCTCTCAAACCACACTTATTCAAAGCTTCGATATTCATAGGTCACAAATCATTAATTTCATCAATTTTATGAGTATATAAACTTAGATTTACAAACATAGGGAGTGAAGTTGGGAATAAAAGGAAGCAAGGTTAATTTTTAAATAATGAAAAGGAATGTGAATTAAATCTGAGAGGTTTATTGAAATTAAGATCTGGACACAATAGATGCAATGGGAAGACGTTTCGTCTCTGAGATGGCGGCGACACATGCTAATACGAAGTCGTGCGTTTAGATCAGGAACAGTTGCGGAAATATGCAGTAACCGTCGGCCTCTGAGAGGGATTTGAATTAGGAAATATGCGGTAGATGTTGAAATATGCGGTCAATTTTTTTTTTTGGTATTAATATGCAGTCAATTCTATCGCTTGGGTGGAATGGAATTGGGGATTTAGTTTCCAGTTTCCATGAATCTGGAATTTTGTTTTTTTTTTAGTTTTAGATTTTTAATTTGTTTTTTCATTTTCCATCATGAAGCAGTGGAATTAAGAAAATGAGATGGAAATAGGCAACGGGTGCCGGCATATTAAAAATTGACACATAAGTAACGTCACATAAGCAATGGGACAAAAACATATTTAACTCTTTAGTTAAAAAATTTAAAACAAAAATAAATTAATTTAAAAGTAAAAATTAATTTTTCTATTTTTTAACACTTTTTTAAAAAAAAAATTTAATTTAATTTTTTTAAAAACTTATTTTAATTCCGAATTTAAAATCTAGTTTAAATTGTTTTCAAAACTAAAAAAATTGATTTTTAAACTTTTTTATTAAAAATTATTTTTTAAAAAATATATAATGACATGGCAGCCACGTGTATAGCCTATGTCAGCTGCCACGTCACATTTTTTACAGACCTCCAGGTCAGCAAAAAAATAATAAAAAATCTAATCCCACTTGGACTAAATGTGTGATTTTTTTAAAATAGGGGACTAAATGTCTTGAGTTTTAAAATAAGGGAACCAAATGTCTGAATTTTAAAATAGGAGACCAAAACAATAATTTAGCCTTTCTTATATTATACTATTGTGTTACAAGGAGGAAACATTACATGGTTTAATGAACTTGACGCTAAATGATGTCGAGTTCATAGTGGTACCTGAAATCACGGTCAGTGAATCCTTGTTACCATTGTGCTACATTGAATCATTCTTGGTCATTGGAACCAGAAGGTAAGTGAACCTTAGTTCACACTGTGATACAAGAATCATATTTAATCAGTCGAACCTGATGGTAAGTGAATCCTAGTTCACACGATGATACATTGAGTCATTCATGGTTTACTGAACTGGACACTAAATGATATCGAGTTCATAGGTACATGAAATATTTCACGGTTAGTGAATCCTTGTTACCACTGTGATACATGAAATCATCCTTGGTCAGCGGAATCATAGGTAAGTGAACCATAGTTGATACATGAATTCATCTTTGATCAGTTGAATTAGATGGTAAGTGAACCTTGTTTACAATGTGATGCACGGAATCATCCACACTAGCTTTTGTACAATAATTGGCTCATGGGGGGCCATCACTCTCTTTAAAAAATAATTCGCCATTACCGACAGATTAGTCTGTCGGTAATCTTGCAAGCCGATGTGATTAGCGACGGAAACGCGCATCGGTAACTAGCGACAGAACTACACCCACGATAATTACATACAGAATACCGATGGGTAAGGTTGTCGATAATTACCGACAGATTCAATTTGACTGTCGATACGTGTTTTCGACCAACCTTTCCAGTGAAAGTGGTACATGAATTCCTACACGCTTAGTGAATCCTTGTTAGCTATCACTGTGATACATGGAATCATCCATGGTCAGTGGAAGTAAAAGGTAAGTGAACCTTAATTCACACTGTGATACATGAATTCATCTTTGATCAGTCGAATTATATGGTAAGTGAATCCTTGTTTACAATGTGATGCATGGAATCATCCACACTCAATGAAACTGGATGCTAAGTGCGGCCGAGTTCACATTAATGCATGAAATCCTCTACAGTCAGCGGAGCCGGAAGTCAAGTGAGCACTAGTTCATACTATGATATATAGAGGAACGAGCTTCGCATATTTGGATTGCTAAATATTTTTCCAAACCCTAAATAACCCCAAAACGCGCTGCTTAGCGTCACATTTTACATATTTTTTCACCAAATTATTTTTTTCACCAAATTGGGCATTGAGGAACGAACTCTGCGTATTTGAATCGTTAATTTTTCTTACAAACCATAAAGTATCCCAATGCACACTCTGGAGTGTCGTACTTTACGTATTTTATAATGAAATTTAGCACAAGATATTCCTATTTAAAGTTTGGATACCGATAATGATTACATTTTTTTACCACAAAACAAGTATAAATTAGTTGATGAAAAAACCAAAGTTGGCAGTAAACTCCCTTTTACATTCGATCTTCCCTTTATATTTAAAGATTACTGATATAAATATATTAGTAATTAAGAATAGACATTAGTGTATTTTTTAATCATTTGATAGAAATACGTTATTAAAAAACTATAGTAAACAGTATATAAGAAAAGAAAAACACGTTTCATTTATTAAAAAGAGACATTACAAACTTATTTTTAATTCAAAGGACACATTCATTTAGTGATTAAAAAAAAAAGAGAAACACGTTTCATTTATTAAGACTTATGGAAGATAGATTAAAAGATACGTGCATTTATTAAAATTGGGGTGAATGTGTAAATAATATAAACATATAGTAGGAATTGTAAAATAAGTAATATGAATTTGTTGATGTGATAAATGTTAGTGGAATCCATGTGTCAGCTTTTAAGTGGTTAAGGTAAATTACCCACATTTCTTCTCCTAAGGCAACCTAGGCCTCACCTATAAAAATTGGTGTTTCAAATCTCCTTTATAAACCCGAAGGTTTAGTTTCTGTTGCATTGAAAAAACAAAGGAACCGGATTTCCTAAAGAAGCAAAGCAATGGGGTTACCAAATCCCATCCTCCTAATTCTTCTTGTCTCTTTACTTCACATACCACCCACCTTTGCAGTGAAAAAGGTGAGCCATTACAACAATTCGTAATCTATGAAAGATTTAATTGGAATTAATAGCCCCAATAATGCACTCACCATTTTTGTTTGTAGTCCTATGTGGTGTACATGGGAGCCCACTCACATGATCCACAATTGTCTTCAGTTGACTTCAATCTTGTGACAGAATCCCACTATGAGTTTCTGGGATCTTTCTTGGGAAGGTAGATAAAAGTGTATAATTCTTCTTGTTAATTAACTCTATTTTATTTTTTGCTAGTTGAATTGAAATGCTTGAGTTTCCTTTGATGTAGTAGTTCTAAAAAAGCCAAAGAATCTATATTTTACTCGTACACAAGGCATATAAATGGTTTTGCTGCAACTTTGGAGGAAGAAGTAGCAGCTGAAATTGCAAGTAATAATTAAGAACTTAATTAGAACCTTCTCCTCTGTTTTCTCTGTGATGCTTTTTTTCTCACACATATATATATATATACCTTTTTGTTGAAATTTTTTGTAGAGCATCCGAAAGTAGTGTCAGTGTTCGTGAACAGTGGAAGAAAACTACATACAACTAGGTCATGGGGATTCATGGGGTTAGAAGAAGAAGAAGAGAATAATGGTGTGATCTCATCTAACTCAATCTGGAACAAAGCCAGATTTGGTGAAGCTGTCATTATAGGAAACCTCGATACAGGTCACTTTCCTCCTTTGTTGTTTTCATAAATTTATTATTGTTTTTTTCAAACAGGCCACCAACACGTTGCACCTTGCAAGTTGCAATTGGTTGGTTTTTTATTTTATCTTATTTTTATGATTATTATTATTATAATATATGTTTCTAATTTCTATAAAATTTAGGAAACTTGTTTTTAGTTCATACAATTTTTCTTCCAATTTTCGTCCATAATATATTTTTTTTCATATCACTTTTGGTTCCTAATGTTAACTTCATTCCCACATGGCATTTTCAGAACTAAAATTTAGTTGCAGTGGAATGAAGTTAATTGGTATAGATAGAGACCAAAAGTAATGAAGAAAGTATTGCAGACAAAAATCGAAAAAAGTATTTTAAAAACAAAATTATTAAATTTTATGGAGACTAAAAATATATTTAACCAATAATATTACTATTATTATTGATTATAGATCGTTGACTCATATACACATGCATGTAGAGAGGATATGCAAAGTTATACCGCCCCACACAGCTAACGACTTATCAGAGTTTGATCTTTTTTGTTGAAAAAGGTTGATTTTATAAGATTAGTATATTATATTATATTATTTGTTTGAATCTGGCCGTCATTGGGTTATAAAGAACAATGTTTTTCTATTCCCAACGTGTGATTTAGAAAATTGCAATACCTTTAATTGTTGGTTCATAGAATAATTTTGTTTGATACATTTCCATCAAAGAAAAAAAAAGGTTCTTTGAAACACGATGGGTTAGCCTGCATTCAATTGTTTTATCATTTGACCACCACCGCTATATTTAGGTCATGAATTTTATAATATTGTTAAGTATATGGTTGTGATTCATCGCAACATGAATCATTATCGATTGCAAACTAAAGTACCCAAAACTGTATATTTATATGATATGATTTCCTGTTCAAACCCAGAGGTGTTTGGGCTCATCTTCCCTTAACCAAGTGTCGAAGATTCGATCCTCGCCTTGGATATGGAGCAACTTTAAATTCTTGGGCCAGTTGTCCCACCTTTCGAGGTGTCTCCAATCCAATGAGGGAATTAGTCACTGAATTCGGCGATAGATACCTTAGTCTCGACAAAAAAATATGACTTCCTTATCATTATGAGAAATAAAACAAAAAAAAAAGTGTGTTTTTATTCTGTGAAGAGTGGGGCTGTGAAGGTCCAAGCAAGATACGATAAGGTGACCAATGAGAACATTGTACTCTATGTAGCTGTGAAAAGTGGGTGTGGGTTGGGTGGGCAATGGGAACCAAAAACAGGACCATGTAGCTACACTAATAGCTAGCTTTAATTTAAGGCAATGTGGATGAGATTGGGGACAGAATTAGAAATAGAATCTTCAATTACTCCTACTAGATGCTTCTTACATTGTCCACACCCTCTCTCTCACTACAACTTTTGTCCCACCCCATTTCCTCTCTAGGCGTTTGGCCTGAATCCAAGAGCTTTAGTGATGAAGGGTTTGGAGTTATTCCACCAAGTTGGAGAGGAATCTGTGATAATGGAAGTGATCATACTTTTCACTGCAACAGGTACCAATCTTACTAATTATCAATTACTCCTTTATTTATTTGGAAAGTTGAAGTTTTTTTGCCAACTCAAAATAATTTGTTAGTTTCCGATACTGGTTGAAGAATCAAATTTCAAAATTAGTAGTTACTATTTTTAAGTAATAATAATATTGAGTTCATTCGATTAATGATATTGACACGTTGTCATAAAAATAATGTGGAATATGTGTTTTGTAGCCAATAATTGCTTAAATTGGTTACAGACCCTTCTTTAAATTGGCACCTGCAATGAAATGATTAAGTACTTTGAGTTATTCATAAGAAAGCAACATTTCACCTATTTGTTTCGTTCATACTAGTACCTTTTGGGGACCAATGAAGAATTGCCTCGTTTTCTTATTGCAAAAAGGATGCTTTAAACTCTCTAAGAAGTTGATCTGATAAAATACGACGACACGATAATTTGGCATGTTGTAAGTTTAAGGCTCTGCTAGTCTCTTTAACGTGACTTAAACGTTAGCTAACATTGTTAGCACTAAAAAAAACCGAAGAGTCTCCTTATCTTAAACTGAGATGTCACCTATTGCCCTAAATTTTATCCAATCAAACAAATAATGAATGCTTTCAACATTGCTGACTTATAATTGCAATACTTTTCTTTTTATAAAAGAAAGTTTAGGTTATTTGGGTCATTAGAGCTCATCATGATCAGGAAAAACCTTTAAGCTCAAAGAGCACTTATAGATATACTTATACATCAAATGTTATGGTTTTCCCAAAAGGAATATTGATTTCTTCATTTCTCAACAACTAAAGTATAGCTAGTATCTTGTTAGATATTGTGAATTGAAAATGACTAAAGTAAAAAAGAAAACTTTTATATATATATATATATATATATATATATATATATTATCACGATAACTACTGTCATGAGAGCATAGTCCAATGGTGAACACACGTAAGTACTATGTAGATGCAAAGAATAGCATTCGAACCCTGTACGCTCCACTTTCCGTCATATATCGACAGTTTGTATTAAAAATATCATGATGTCTACTGTGTTGCTGTGTTTGATAAAAAGAAATATCATATCTTGATAAATGTGTAAACTTTTTTAATGAGGTTGTACTTTTTCTTCATGAGTCTAAAAGTTTTTAGGCAAATTACAAATTCATTTAATTTAAAAATCAGACTTACAGGAAAAAAAATCATAAACTCAGAGATAAAAGATATATTTGTGTCCAAAAAAAAGAAAAAAGATATTCTCAAGTTCATAGTTGGTGAATCTCGAAATCAGAAACTGTGTAACGAGATTGTTAGACTAAAAATTGAAGTTATAACTTTTGTTTATTATGGTATTTTTCAATCTATATTTTGTGAAGATAATCTTATTTTAAAGTATATACAGATATATATCAGTCAACCTTTTTCTTATCTTATTTTCTATTCATGACATTTAGTTGTGTATTTAGCCTGAAAATGAACCATATTACCTTTAAATCGATTCACTTGCCTTGAACCAGATTAGCTATGTTCCAATGTGACTTCTGAATGTACTGTTTAGAACAACTGCATGATAATGTAGATAATGAGTCAAAAAAAAAAAGACAGATAAAAATATAACAACAACTTTGAAGTTTGAACCAACCTTATGTCAAGCAAACTAACGTGTATGGACAAAGCAGGAAATTGATTGGGGCAAGGTATTTCAACAAAGGGTATGCTTCTGTAGCTGGCCCACTCAATTCTTCCTTTGACTCACCCCGTGACAACGAAGGCCACGGATCCCACACTCTATCAACAGCTGGTGGGAACATTGTTCCTGGAGTCAGTGTCTTTGGCCAAGGTTATGGAACAGCAAAAGGTGGCTCACCAAAAGCAAGGGTGGCAGCATATAAGGTGTGCTGGCCCCCAGTTGGTGGTGATGAGTGTTTTGATGCAGATATACTGGCAGGTTTTGATAAGGCCATCCATGATGGTGTTCATGTTTTGTCTGTATCACTTGGTGGCTCTGCCTCTTCCTTTTTCAATGATAGTGTTGCTATTGGGTCCTTCCATGCTGCTAAGCAAGGCATTGTTGTTGTTTGCTCTGCTGGCAATAATGGGCCTGCTGATGCTACTGCTGAGAACCTTGCTCCTTGGTATATCACAGTAGGTGCCAGCACAATGGATAGAGAGTTCCCCAGTTATGTTGTCCTTGGTAACAAGATAAGATTCAAGGTTTGTCTTTTTCCTCAGACAAGGCAAAACCTTGTGCAATTTTGGAGACATTTTAAGATGTGACAATCTGATATTAATCTTGCACCATATCTTTGAGCATCAGCCACGTTACTTAATGAGCACCCTACATGTTGTTCAGTGTCTATACATTACAAATTATTTTAGCAATAAAAACATTAAATTTAAAAGTAAAAGGGAACTATAGACAACACTATCTGGTAACAACAATGCAAGTTTGTCTTACTAGCAAGACTGGTTTATTAACCACATATAACACAAGGCTGAGAAATATAGAAGGAAAAATAGTAAATGCAGGGCCCCATTGATTACATCATTGTTCTCCATCATGCTATCAAACAACACACATGTTAATGCAATTTTCTAGCATTTGGGTAAAATTAAAATATTCTGAATAGTTTGCATACTTAATCAACAAGAATATGTTGACTCACAATAATGTTTGCTTCAATTGAAGGGAGAAAGCTTATCAGCTGCAAGATTGGAACAAAAATCCTACCCAATTATTAAAGCTACTGATGCAAAATTGGCAAGAGCAACAGCTGCAGATGCGTAAGTATATTAGTCATTATAGTCGCTCCTGCTTCATCAGCATTTACATTTGGTATATATATAGGATGCCAATGTAATTCAATTCAATCATGCAGTGTTCTTTGCCAGAATGGTACTCTAGATCCCAACAAGGTGAAGGGAAAGATAGTACTATGCCTCCGAGGAATAAATGCAAGAGTGGACAAGGGAGAGCAAGCTTTTCTTGCTGGTGCTGTTGGAATGGTCCTTGCCAATGATAAGACTACTGGGAATGAAATTATAGCTGATCCTCATGTCCTTCCTGCTTCTCATATAAATTTTTCGGATGGTCTGGCAGTCTTTAACTACATCAACTCATCCAAGTAAGAAATCTAGCATTCTAGTCTTGCACTTAATAGTAGTATTGTGTCAGTTAGCTATAGTTGCTTTGAGGGTTTGCACTATACTATGGGAATACTGCATATTTTAATCATATCTATTTCTATGTCTAATAAACACTCAGTCCGTAAATATCCAAAATGGATAATCATAAATCTGAATTTGTAATTCATTGATAGGTTCCCAGTGGCTTATATTACACATCCAACGACAAAATTGCATACTAAGCCAGCCCCCTTCATGGCAGCATTTTCATCCAAAGGACCAAATACTATTGTACCAGAGATTCTAAAGGTATCATCATAACTCACAAAAATAATGTTTTGCTTTTGTTAATTGTTGTCATGTGTTAGACATCTAACAATTCTAGTTTCAATTTCCAGCCTGATATCACCGCACCGGGAGTGTCAGTTATAGCAGCCTACACTGAAGCTGAAGGGCCAACTAACCAAGAGTTTGACAAGCGCAGAAGTCCATATAACTCAATCTCAGGCACATCAATGTCATGCCCTCACATTTCAGGCATCGTGGGCCTGTTGAAAACCCTACATCCTTCGTGGAGCCCTGCTGCTATTAAATCAGCTATCATGACCACGGGTAGGAAGTCATTCAATATAACTTATAGTACATTATTTAATACGTAAGGAAACATCTATTACCGGATAACATACCATCAAATAAAATCAGGAATATCACACATGATTTACTGGATATATTGATTAACTTCATTTTCCGTAAAAAAAAAATAAAATTAACTGGTATAAGTGCAATGTCCCATCACAAAGTATGAAAAAACTAACCTTGACCATGCAATGCAGCACTGTATAACCCCACTTTGAGACCATCTGCACAAACTAACCAATTGATCAAACACTTCGTGTGTAATATATATACACATGAAAAGTTTATAATTGCCTTGTGCTATACTTTCAGCTACAACACTAGACAATGAGGCGGAGCCACTGCTAAATGCGACTAACGGCCAGGCAACGCCATTTAGTTACGGGGCAGGACATGTTCAACCAAACAAAGCAATGGATCCTAGTCTTGTTTATGACACAACAACAGATGATTATCTCAACTTCTTATGTGCTTTAGGTTATGATAAAACACAAATCTCAGTGTTTTCAAAAGCTCCTTATCAATGCAACAAGAATTTCAGTATCCTCAACCTCAACTATCCTTCAATCACAGTCCCAAATCTCTCTAAATCTGTAAAAGTTACAAGGACAGTAAAAAATGTTGGATTTCCAGCAACATACACTGCTCAGGTTCAAAACCCAAACGGAGTCACCGTTACTGTGAAGCCAAAGAAGTTGAAGTTCAAAAAAATTGGTGAAGAAAAGAAGTTTAAAGTAACCTTGAAGGTGAAGAAAGGAAAAGCAACAAAGAATTATGTGTTTGGAAATCTGGTATGGTCAGATGGGAAGCATTATGTGAGGAGTCCAATAGTTGTGAAGGCTCTTTAGCTAGATATTGAACTAGTTGATTAAGCTAACTTGCATTTCTAATTGATCGGTGGCTTATTCCAAATTGTATCATATAGCCACCAAATTTGAACTTCTAGGAATTATCTCTTATGATTGATAATAATGATTGCATAAGAGAAAAAATAATGAGAATAACATACCGTAGTTGGCTTTTCTTTGAATGTGATTCATGGAGAAATGAAACTTTACATGCTCGTCACCCTAATTAAGGAATTTGAAAATTTTCTTGTGTAATTGTAAGTGTGAAAGTTGAATTTGATTTTTTGGTGTATAATCTAGGGTTTTGAAAAAAAAATTATTGGCAAAGTGGTTAGTAATTTGTGTATTAGTTTTTAGAGGGGAGGGGAGCGGGATTCAAACTTTGAATTTGTGCAACCTAACAGCATTATGAACACTTTGTTTTGTTATAATTTGCTTTTGAAATTATATGTGCGGTTAAACAAGGCTCAGCTTTCTTGTTAATCGAGAGTCAAACTTTTTGTTGACAAATTAAATGAGTGAATACCTAATTTGATCCATGACAAAAAAAAAGGGGTCTATTTTGCTCCTTGAGAAATGATAATTCATCTGAGGGTTTTTGACGATTACAAACATGAGATACGCTAGTATCTCCGCCAGCTTTCGTCCAAGAGGAACTGTTTGGATGTTTACAAACATGAGATAATTCATCCAAGGGTTTTTGACGATTACAAACATGAGATACTAATCAACATGTCATGTCATTAGTGGTGCAACATGTAAAGCAGAGATTAACAACCATTTCACGGGGTTTGTAGTCCGTGAAAACCTGTCTATATCTCTACTCCAATTTGCAGATGATACGGTGTTGCTGTGTGATGGAGGAGAGAAGAATTTGTGGTGTCTCAAGGCAATCCTTAGAAGTTTTGAACTTGTGTCTGGATTAAAGATAAATTATGCAAAAGCAATATCATGGGTGTAAATATTCAACAGAGAGTTCTTGAGGCAACTTCGGTTTTCTTATCCTGTTACATTGGGAAAGTCCCCTTTAAGTTTCTTGGCATTCCAGTTGGTGCAAATCCGAGAAGATTCAATACCTGGGATCCGGTGGTGAAGGCTATGAAGCTTAGATTGTCAACATGGAAGAGCACACAATTGCCAATTGGTGGTAGAATCATATTAATTAACTCAGTGTTGTCAAGTATGCCTTTGTATTTTTTCTCCTTCTACAAAGCGCCAAAAAAGGTTGTCAATGAACTTGTAAAAATCCAGAGGCAGTTTTTATGGGGTGGAAATGAGGAGCATAGGAAAATGGCTCACTGGTGTGGCTGAAATGCGTACATAAGCAGAGCAATTATGAAGACTGCAGGCTGATAGTAAATATGAAAGACACGGGCTGGTAGCAATACTGCTGCATACGCTAAAGGAAGACTACGGGTGAAGAGGGGTCTGATGGTTATATCATCCTGTGATGCAACACAAAAGAATAAGCTGCCTGAATTTTTCTGTTGTGTGTCATTGTGGTGAGCTGATCATGAAGATTTGAGAGGGTAATGCAAGATGCTAATGCATGTAGAGTATAAAGAGTTAAAGGAATAAGGAGCAATGTGGCATAATTAATCTTTTTGGCATGGAGGCTTGCGATTGGTGTGGAGCATGCTGACAGTAGCTCTAGTTTTATTGTACTGATAATAGAATGTACCTGCTGTAGTATTAGCAGAATATGAATTCAGCTTTTAACGAGGCCCCAATTCTCTTTTTTAGTCCCATAGTTAATCACAATTCATAGTATAAGTGACACATAAGGTATTAAAGTAGTTACCACTAAACTCACTTCATTTTGACGATATGATAATTTATAATTGATTGATGCTATAAAATATTTATACACGGACAATGTATAAAAATTAAATTGGATTCATAAAAGATGAGACTCATATTATCTTTTTTGACCAATAGACTCATTATTATATAACCTTTTGAAGTAATAGAAATTGGTTCATCACGCGGGGATCGACCCAGTGCTCCCAAGTTTAATTCTCGCAGTAGACAAATTCGATGTTGGTCGGGTCAAAATTTGCCACTAAGCACAAGCAAGAAATTCAAATGTCATTGTTTCATTAAGGATACAAACTACCGTCTTCTATATTTATTAATCTAAAAATGACCTCACCAAGCAACTGGGATTGAACTAGTAGTAAGGGAATTGGGTAGTATGCATGAAATCCCATTATACACCAAATATTTAACCTAACCAGATTTCCTATGATACACGTACATTGTTCATATTAAATGATCATTCTGGACCTAATACACTGCTATTGAATGTTGATCATTCATGTAATGTAACAGCCATCCAAAATTCCAATCCCAGAAAACTTGTGCATTGGGATTAGCTTTATTTAATAGATCCAGGAACCCGTGCTGTGTAATGTTGATACAAAGCCATCCAGGACTCCTTTTGCTTTGTTATTGCAATAATTCCATTTCATTAGCTTCACTATGAAAAGCCATTAATCAGCAAGAGAAGCCAAAACTGAGGACACAATATGCAGAGATCCAGTGATGACAATAACACCCTTTTCATCTCCTCTGCTGTTCAGAATCTCATTTGCAATTCTCAAGCAACCCTTTAGAGATGACTCGGTAGCCAATATGGTCTTGCGATCACCCATATTGCTTTCAGAGCTTACTAGCTGTTGCTTTAATAATTCTCTGAATTCTGTCATTCCCTCATTACAAATGCCAATGCCAAGCTCTTTTGAAGCATCAATCCAAGAATCTCTCAACAAAGAAGCTGGCGTTGTTCGAGTTACATCTCCCGCAATTGCAGCTTCAGTCAAAATAACTGTCTCCACATGTGCACCTGAACAAACACAGTAGTATATTTAGACATCAGCTCACACTAGTTTAATAGGTCTAACTACATATT
The DNA here is from genome assembly GCA_963573325.1 of Astragalus glycyphyllos. NCBI lineage: Eukaryota > Viridiplantae > Streptophyta > Magnoliopsida > Fabales > Fabaceae > Astragalus > Astragalus glycyphyllos. The sequence continues at coordinate 72,259,772 of OY754307.1, forward strand.
GCATTAAGGAAAGTGATTCCTTTAAAAGATGTGTACTTCCAATGAAAAAAATGTGGAACTAAAAATGGTAATTGTAAAAACAATAGAATGAATTTACAGCTTCATAGTATGAAGTTCAATATACTTGTCATTTGTTTTATCAAAATCTCGACAACTGATTTTTTTTATTTCCCATGTGTATTCTCCACTGGAAGCAATCCCATTAGAGGCAAGATCTAGCAATAACTGATTTTTAAATCAATAGTGTGGTACTTTTTCCTTCTATACAGCACAATCCTAAACTCAAGGGGATTTAAATCCTGCATACATAATATTATGTAAGACCCAAAATCATCAACTCAAAACAGCATCAATAACTACCAATCCATCAAACACGGGTATGCCGAAAAATCTCTTTGTTATAGGAAGACTTTACCTGAGAGAATCTCTCTGGCAAAACCCACATGGTCTTTGTCACGTGCCATTGCAACAACAAAAGCTAATCGAGCCGTGGGAAATGCCATCCTTATTGTATTCACCAGTGCTTTGGCAGATTCTTTTGTGTGGGCTACAGCATATTTTCACACATTTAATATAGGGATGCACAAAATATATCCAGATAAGAGAGCCCAGTCCATAACCAAACCCAAATCATGTTAAAAGTAACTGCATTTTGTAATAAAAAGTTGTAACCATGCCCCTTTAATTTTTTTAGGTTTCAATTCGGTTTGGCAAGCCAGAAAATTCTTTGTTCTTCCCGCAATACCATTATAAATTTTACAAACATAAACTATCAAGTGGTCTGTATGAATTTGCATCTCACTTTTCCTGTTTCTGCATGCAAATTTTTGTTCATTTTCGCATGCGATGCATATCGCAAAATACATGTGATACTACCATTTGGTAACATATGTGCGTGAATAGGTGAGGGTGCATGTGAAAGTGTAGTGCAGTTGAAGAAAGGTATGGGTATGTGTGCAAGTGTAGCTTGTGTGCCTGGGTTGGTGGGGGAAAGTGTTGGACAAAGTCACAGCTGGATCGGCTCCACACCCTTTGTGTAGTGCATCTGCATGTGTGTGGGCGTGTTTAGTAAAAGGTGACCCCCTCCTTTTTAGACTCAAATTGGAAATTTCCTGTGCCCAGCCCTTAATTTTAACAAAAAGAAAAGACAGCCTTTAGGTGCGATTTGAGACCTTTTTTTGCACGGGTGTGAGCAGAACCATATGAAATATTATTGGTGTTTATTCTGGAATAGAAAATTACCCATATTTCATTCCTACCTTTCCTATGAAAATTTTCCAGAACTAATTTAACAAAATTCAAGACCACTTAGTTAATGGCATGGTAATAAAAAGGGAAGCAAGGGCATACCTCCATCAAGCAGTATAGTTGCTCCAGTAAGTCCTAAGACCTTGGCTTCTTCAGATGTTAGGAGTTGACTTCTTCCGAGGAGGTATGTACACTCTAAACCACACCTAATAGATTCATCAGTAATTCTCCATCCTAATCATCCAATAAACAAGGAGAAAGTGAAGGTAGTCATGCTACAAACACAAACAAAAACTGAGAGAATTGATATTAAACAGTGTGATATGACCTGGTATTTAATTAGAGGAAAATAGGGAAAATTCCCCTAATTATCGAACAACAATGCACAGTTTCGAGGGTATGCAACCTCCCAATGCCCAAAGGCCCCAAATCAAATCACTAATAGCCACCTTCTTCTTCCCGCTCTTCTATTAATTATATACATTTTACGTAGTTAATAGCAGATAGCGCAGCGGCCGACTCCCAAATCGTTGTAGCGGGTGGCGGTATGGCCGCTACAACGAAGTCTAGGGAAACAATGCAAACACTTTATAGCATACACAGTCTAAAACTAGAACAATGCTCAAAACTAAAGAGAAATTCATAACTAATCATTGATGTTCATTGTTACTAATACTATATAAAGGAAAATAGCAAATAGGTTCTCCAAGGCTCAAAATAATATATCTAAGCATTTAATTAAATACAAGTGATTCCTTAAATGGTATACTACCATCACCCATAATCATCACGTTCAAGCTTCTTCATCATCATCAAAATGCATTGAGAAGCTAAGTGTTATTCCTGAAGAAGAGGATAAAGCTACTGGCACTGCAGACCTAGCATATTAAAGGTCTTAAGAAACAAGAACTGTTTAGCTCGAAGGATGCAATAAGAAACCAAACTCCTATGACTCTTGGTAAGTCAAAGTTTCCAAGTAGCTTATGCCAAGTTTCCAAGTTAGAACATTTATTTAATAAATGCTTAGATGTGTTATTTTGAGCTTAGAAAGTTAGAACTTAATTGCTATTTTGCTTTATGTTGAGTATTAGTAGAAATGAACTTTGGTGATAAGCTGTGAATGTGTTTAGTTTTGAGCCTTGGAGGCTAGAGCTTATTTGCAATTTTGCTTAGCAGTATGAACCTAGATGATTAGTTATGAAGCTTTGTGCATTCTTCTATTTTTTTAGCCTTTATATGTGTATGGTATAAAGTGTATCGTTTCCCAAGACTTCGACGTACCAACCATACCTCTACCTGCTACATTTCTATAGCATTTTGGGGGTCGGCCACTACAATACACTATCTGCTAATAACTACAGCTACTAACTAACTAATGGTGTATTGTAACACAACAAAAGACTACGATTGCATTGGGAAAAATTTATAGAATACTAAGTTAGAGCAATCAAAAATACTTAAAGCGATGTCTACACAACCCTCAGAGGCATTATAGCACAAGGAACACTCAAGTGTTAATTCAAAGGTTTGCAAGGGAAGAGGACCTTTAACTTTGGCAGAAACCCTAGATATGATCCACACATCTGAACAACGAGTAGATTCTTAACTAGAGTAGCAATATATTCCATTCATAAAAAACGAAAAGGTAAAGGCCAAGCATAAGGTAGAGGAGTTGTACCTAAATTACGAAGACTAAGTGCCACACAAGTTGCAGTTGCTGCATTTTGAAGTTGGTGACCTCCAGGCATTTGCAGCTTCACATCATGTAACTTACAGGACTGCAAGAATAGTTATCCTCAGTAAATTGTTCATAAAACATGCCCGTGATAAATAACGAAATGTAGTCAAAAAACTTGTACGCTACTATTCCAATGAAAGCTATTATGACAAACCATTATCAAGGTTATATTTACAAATTGTTTAATATGGTGTTTGGACTTAGGAATGTTTCAACGTTCTTCGGGAAAGTTGGGTGAGAATAAAAAGTTCTCTATCTTCAGGACAAGAGATTAAAAAATAAATAAATTAATTAATTAATAAAGGTTTCCCAGGCATAAGAGGCTTCCCAAGAAATTGAATTGTGAATGAAAATTAAAAATTTCATTACCACTTTCATATGTAGGAATACAAGTTTCCAGTGGGAATAGGAAAAGTATAGGTTGTGAAGTTATTATGTTACCCTCATATGTTGGAAAACTAACAAACCCCGTTATTATATTGTTCTCAAAAAAGTTGAATGGTAACCAAACAGATTTATAAACCTTTCCACAAACCCCATTCCTATGGACGAAATCCCCAGAAATGTGGTCTAATTGTACATAAAGATTTCCTGCACCAAACACCACCTAACTAGATCAAGTTTAAAGACTGTTCATCCCAAAATTGCACACAAGGTCCATCAGATGCCTCTTGAGCAATCAGTGGCACGGGTAGGCAAAAGCTTCTGCCACCAAGGCATGTGTGTTACACTGCATTATCTGAACAAACACCGAAAGCTAAAGAATACAAGCTATTACCAATTTCAAGTCTCTTTCGGTTTGTATCTCTATATCACAAATTTGACAAGGCTTGCCATTGAGTATGCTGAAACTTTTTATAGCAGACCTATTCCAAATATCAGATGCCGACACTACAGGGGAACCCATTGTCACTGCTTTCTCTCGAATAATGTGCTCAATGTGAGGGGGAAACGGCCCACCCAACACCAACTGCAATATACATTTTAATGAGCAAAATTATAGGAAAAATTGAGTCTCTATCAAAGTATTATTAAAAAATAATATACGCAAAATCCAACAACCATAAAAAGGGAATAAAGTAAATTTTTATTATTGTTTTTTATTGTTCTGTTTGTTTGACAAATGCAATTTCAAAATGTCTTTATCCATTAAATATACGAAGTCATCATTTGCCTTTATCCTTGATAAATGTTTCTTTGCTGGTGCAGCATTAAAATATACACATTTTAGGTAACATTTTCAAACAGTTGTCTTAGAAAATGTCACTGGACTATAAATTAATAGGACACAAATCAAATATTTTTCATTACCCATTATTTGCTCACTTGTAGGTGATATACATTGTAAGTGTAGTGGATATACATTGAATCTTGAGCACAAGACAACTGAACAAGGAGGAGTATTGGTAGGACCCTGACTACTAGGATTGAGCTCAAACCTGAGTCGTTTTCAAGAAATTGAGGCATTTGGCAAAATTTATGTTTGAAGCCTAACTTTATATAATTTTTCAGTATTTATTTTATTATTCTAACATTTCATTTTCCATACATAATGTGATTAATTCATTCAATAATTTCAATTTATCTTTTAATATAGTTACTCTTAAATTGGATTAAATTTAATATTTAAAGCCTTCTTTCGACAGAAGAAATAGCCATGGGTAATTTAGTACTAGAAGTCAAAAGAACAGAAGAGTCATAATTTTTGTAACATAGAACAAAAATTGAAATGATCTAAAAGGCGGAGAAGAAAAAAGATGAAAGAAACAATGAGAATGAAAACATTATCTAATTAAAAATTTTAAAATCAATAATAATTGTTATATTGTTAAAAAAATTAATTTAAACTGACATGAAATTTTAAAAGAATAATAAAACTGTCTAAAAATTTAAATTAAAACTCCACATAATTTTTAGATAAGGATTCTCTTTTGTATTGTTGAGGAATGAGGCTGAAGAATGGTTTATCTCTTGGCAAGGAAAATAGTCCTGTGGGGTGGCCAGATCTTCTAGTTGTCTGTCTCAATGAAGTTACCTGATTTCAGTGTCCTAAGTTTTGCGCTCCACTTATTCTCTATCAATCACATGCTCTTTAGCTAATTTAAATTCAATATGATTTTGTTATTAAACATTGTGAAAAGGCTTTAAGATGAGATAATATGAAAGCAGCTAATCTTGTATCCAATCATGTACTTAAGAATTGGATCTACTCCTCTACAATTGTCAGTTAACTCAGGAAGTTTATGCAGTTATAAACAAAAAATCATGACTGCAAGAAATGGATTATACTGTATCAATTTCAATATATCAGATTAATATGCATATAAGATCTACAAAGAGATACACCTAACTGGGCGGCCTTTTTTTATGATTCCTGCCTTTGCCATTGCAATAGTTTCCAAGGAACCCCCAAGAGCTGCCAAATGTTCCTCGCCGACAGTAGTTATGACTGCTGCCGCAAGTCCAGAGCTTGATATAATATTTGTTGCATCCCGTGCACCTCCTAACCCAGCCTGAAAAAAATAGTATGATTTATTCCATCTTGAGAATTTTGGATGTATTTGCAAATAAGAAAAGGCAGACTCAGCAACGAAATAAGGTTTGGAAGGTCTATACACGAAGTAATAAGCAGTAGTGGAATAGCTAGTGCGTTAGTCAGTTAATATGGGAGAGATGACAACAGTACAATAAAAAATCATCCCATATCAAGTTTGTCATAAGAGGTTAATTGATAAATAAAATAGATAATTAACCTCAATAACTGCAATGTCAATGTTCTCATCAGCAAATAAGATGAACGCCATCGCCGTGAAAACCTGAAACATCTCCATAAGTGATTTAAGTTGCCATAACTTTTGACATATTAAATATCCATATAAAACAAAAGAGTAACCCGGGATTTTAATCGAATGGTATAAAAGCTGGCTAATAACTTGAAAAAATAGCAATGGTCTTGAACAGAACAACTGGAGAGCTAAAGTGATCAGTATAGCTGAAAACACAAAGTCTCAAGCTCACAATTGCTCACATGGAATTACTTGTTAGGGGGTCAAAAAGGGTAACCGAAAAACTACTAAACTAGATCTCTATCAATGATATAAACCACAATAATGAGCTTGCCACTATCTTAACACGACAAATAAACAAGTCTTTACATCGTATCAAGTAACCTATTCCTAATCAATGTATGACAAAATCTCATCAATGTAACTACTCGAGTTAGCACGCCAATTTCATGACAATATTCAAATAGTTCAATACCTCAAAATGACTCAAGCAACCATTTTCCTCTTTCACTGCTTGGTCAAGATCCTGTTTGATCCTATGAAAGAGATTATTCAACAACTTAGCCGAAACAGGTTCTGCTGATCTTCCTAGTAGAATTCGTTCCCTAATAGTCTGGATATGTGGACTGCTTGAGAAAAACAAAGCCTGTCGTCAATGATGTACAAATCGTAAAGAAGCTATGGTTGAAGAAAGTTGCAAGCCGCTACAGTTAAATAGAATCATTAAGAAAAACCTAATTAAATGATAAAGAAACTTCACCTAGTATAGCAACCAATAGAATAACCTTCAGTCCTTAGAATATTGGATATAAATGCAGCTGTTGATCCTTTTCCCTTTGTCCCAGCAATATGAACCGTCTAATATTGCCAATAACAGAAACAAGCATTATCAATTAGGGGATAAACAATTACAAAAAACATCTCCACATTCCACATGGGTCTTTCATTAATCGATTTGGACCGTCGAATGTATTTTTTGTTAGTCAGGTTAGTCACCAAATGGATGTTTATCAAATTTCCATGCACTCAAGAACTATAGAATTTACTGGGAATAAACTAAGGGGTGTTAGACACTTGGTTTGGATGGCCTTGGTATGGGTAATTTGGATAAATAGGAATAATGTTGTATTTAGAGGAGGTACAACTAGTCTTAACAGAATGTTTGTTCATGTTGTGAGAATTTCATGGGGATGGTTTATAAACAAGGGGAAAAAACTGTCAATTCAATTTGCAAATTGGGAAAACAACCCAATGGATTGTATTATGCAACTTTGTTGATTGTAAATGGGTTTGTGGTACCCCTCGTACCCCTTGAATGAATTAGACTTATCTAAAAAAAAGAACTATAGTAACAATGTATCACACATTTAGAGACTAAAATGACCGTTTAGCCTATCAATTGCTTCAATTGCATAAAATTGAGTGAAAGTACTAAAGATAAAGATACATAACCAGAGAGAGAGAGAGAGAGATTTAACCTTGAATTTGGAGTGAGGATTACCAAAGCGGTCCATTAGGCGTGTCATTCTACCAAGATCAAAACCATCGTGTGAATCAGTAGCTGCACCAGTAGGAACCCCTGATTTCTCGAAATTTTTCAGGGAGTTAATGTAATCGAGTAAGTCTTTCATTTCTGAGTCCTCTCGATGTGAAAACAGGGTTCGAACTGAACGCATTTTCATCGTGGTTATTCTTCGTGACGAGAACATAAATATACTACTGCTATGCAGAAGCATGATGAAGTTTTGAACTTGAAGAGCGAGCACGGTTCTCTTCTCTGCAAGAGATCTCAAAAGGGGAAAATACCTACGGGTGGTACTGGTGTCCAATAAAAATGTAACACCTGGAAAAAACTTATCCACGTCATAATAATAACCTTCTTCCATCCCTAAAATTGATTAACGGGCTTTATCAAAAGGACATCGAAGAAATTGACTTGTATTTGTATCCAACCGCAAGACCCGAAATTAACATTACAGTGACAACGTGAAGCAGCGAACGCCGATTAGGAAAGGTAACATAACGCAACACTTGCTTTCAGCATCTATTGAATTTCGATGTGTTTTAACACAAACCAATTGGTTTTTGGTGAATCAAGGTTGAGAAGATGGAAGCTGAGATAGTGGAATCAGAGCTAGTTTTACCAAACTACCTCAGTTTTAAGAGAATTCAAATGTATGACAAATACCCTAAAGGCCAATCCAGAGGCAGGCACTGGAAACATCTCAAGCAAATTATTCAGGCTGAAAATTACCAAAATTACCCTCCTCATGAACCCAATTGTGAGCTTTTCACACCCATTCCATTCAATTCCTTGTATTTTGTTGTTAACAATAACTCACTATTTTGTTCTAGGGCAATGTATTAACAAAAGTTCAATATTTTGAAAAACAAATGATAAATTAAAATTGTTTAATCCCAATGCTGAAGACTCCTATGTGCTAATTTTTTGTTATTATTGTGTGTCATCCATATGAAAGAATCTAAATTGTTTTTCTTTATTGTTGGGTTTTCTTGCAGATGTTAATATTGAGTCACCCCCTTCTATGCATCCCTGCAAGAAAATTTGTGATATTACAGGCTATGAGGTATTTGGTGATCTTTATTATTCTTGTTGAGTGGTGTTTCCTCTGTAAGATAAAGGGGTTTTCATCTGTGGAAGAAATTTGTAAATTCTTTATTTTTAAATGGCTATTCTCACATTTTTACAGAAATTATGAAACTTACTGATTAACATCTTATTGAATCTGCTGACAGCATTTGAAATTGAAACTCTGATTAACATCTTGCTTCCATTCAAATTGTGATTTTATCTGTCACACTGCACTAGCATTGATAAATTGGTGGTTTCTGTGTTAGTTTGTTGTGTTTGGTTTCTTTTGATCTTAGCTTTAGCTTTCTTGCATTAGCACCTGCATGATTTGGGTATTCTTAGTTTGGAAACTACAGCTTAAGTTAAGCCATGTTTCAACTTTCAATGTATGTCCTGTCAGTATTTGGAATTGAAATGTGTTCAGCTTGGCTTAATTTATTTAAAGATAAAACGACTACTTGATTGTGATCATGTGAACAATTTTACATCTGAATCGTAAAACAAATACTAGATTGTGATCATATGAGCAACCTGAATAACATATGTTATTTCGCTAATCTTATTGAATCGTGCTGCTTTAACTGGGTTTCTTGGTAGTTGTTAAACTCCACATTTGGTTTGTTCAGATGCTATTGCAATGCTGTTCTTTTAAGCACCTTGTTATGGAGGCTTGACTTAAAATATAGCATAACATTTTCAGTTGAATTGACCACGTAACAGAAAACCAAAATTTGTTTATGGATTTGATGATGTTAATGTCTTAATGGTGTCCATGACTTGGTCTAGTTCATTAATTAACTAGTTAAGATTGATGCTGATGGTGATGGTGATGAAGATGATGATTATATTTATACCATGGCATACACATTCATATTGCAGAATTAATTCATTAGTTTACCTTGCAGGCACCTTACTCTGATCCTAGGACTAATCTCCGGTATGCAAATACTGATGTTTTCAAGACTGTCAGATCGCTTCCTAATGAGTATGTGCAAAGATATTTAGCTCTAAGGAATGCAGCAGTCGTTCTTAAGTAGTTATGTCAATTACCTTGACCTTTGAGACACCTTATTCTTATTCCTTCATGTTTTCTTTTAAGTCTTTTAGGATGTTAAATAGATTTACTTGTATAACATTGTTAGCTTTTTAAATATGACTTTTTTGTTGCCAACTTGGTCTTGTTTGAGAGCTAATAATTATTTGATTTCTATTCATAAATAACTTTGCCAAAATTAATTGTAAGTGATGTTGCATGTACAAAATCAAAAACCCTATTCTGTATAGGGAACTTTCAAATAATGTCGTGAGTTGTGTGACTAGGCCAATTCTAGTTTTCACCTTGTGGGTTTGATTTTTTTTTCCTCTAACCATAAGAACTGGCTACTCAAGTTGCAAAGTCTTAGCTAACAAATATCGACATTGATTTTTAGTATTGGAAGCGGTACAATAGAACCCCTATATACGTATAGAAAAGAATAAAAAATGAAAAAAGTAGAAAGGATCAACCGGAGATGGAATGTAAATCCTAATGACTAATGAGAACTGAAAGGTGCATATTAAGAAACTCAATGGTTCAAAATTAGCTTAAGCATGACCAAATCAAATCAACGACTCTACTAAGATTTTAAATGGGTAAACTGGAACAATATACAAATGTTTGTGATATCATTTCCTCATATATGTAATACAGATCTTATTGCCCCCTTGAGCCCTTTGACTCGAGGGTACTTTGACTCCATCCACGTTTAGTACTGCAGTGGCCACTCAATTTTTCGCATCTCAATGTAAGTTATCGTGGAAGTTATAAGCGCCAGCTTCCAATTGAACCAGCATTCTTAGGAGTCTACCATGGTTCCAACCGAACCATGGACTTCGTTTATCAGCTTACTTCTGTTTTTTTACCAACCTTTATCAGCATACTTCTATGGATGAGTAATTGAGGGAATATCTTCTGCAAAAACCAAATATAGAGCGAGTTATATCTAAAAGTTAACAAATTAATAGGTCAAGCTGTTGTCACTGTTTTACAAATACAGACAAAGCCTTGTCTAATTCCCGTCGTTATATAAAGGCTTGTCTCAACATACTATCAGATTTCAAGTATATGTTGTCCACTCCCACCAGTCAAGTATGTATTTAACTTCATATATAATTGAACCACATATTCTATTTAAGATGGAGGAAGGGATTTATAACTTACCAACTGACACAGGATCATTATTATATACAAAAAAACTTGCTGAAACTATGAAATAGCAAAGAATGAGCAGCAGCCCTTTGAAGTAGTTGGAAGTTCCATTCTACATGTTGAAGATAAGTTCAAGTAAAGATCAAATCGATGCATATATAAGTAGTTCACGTATAACATATGGAATCTATTCAGGTCAGTAATTGACATACGTGCAATATGAAGGCAACTATGATAACAGACATGAAAAGTGAAACTGTCTCGAAAGGCTGAAAATTCAAGTCCATAGGGCACTCGATCATCCATCCAACAACCACACAAAATGGAATCTGCAGTAATTATCATGGACAAGAAATCAGGTGATTAGTAGAATGATACTGATCACTTTATATTCGATTCTCAATGTTGCTCTAAATATGATATGATTCTTTAAAAATTCATTGAAAACAATCTTACCACAAACATTGATATTTGTATTGAAGAGCCTACAGCCACACCCAGAGATATGTCCTATATGAATGACAAAACCAGCTTAGATGTAGAGGAAAGCATCCTTGCTCATCTTCATTTATCATTCAGATTATCTTTTTAGAGGAAGAGAACCCAAAACATACTCTCAATATATGTTTATTGCGATGTATGATATCAGAAATTGTTCATATACGTCAAAATTAAATCATCACTAGTTACAGTTAACACTTACAAGTTTGTCTTTGACAGCAAACATAACAGATCCTACATGCTCTGCAGCATTACCAACTACTGGAAGAAGAATGACACTAAGAAATGCCACTGGCATTTTAAACTCTTTAGATGCCCCCTGAAAATATTGATTATGTTATAGCAATAGGCCATAAGAATACATATAATGGGAAGAAAAGGGTAAACAATGAACATGCTATCATCACTAAGTACTAAGAAACTCAATACTTGTTGCTTAAAAAATGAAAGCAAAAAGACAAAAATAAAACAAGTTCAACAATGGGTGGATTTTTCATTACAGCAAATATATTTATCTGTAGAGGGAGGGAAATAAATAAGGTGAACATGAAAGAGAATACATTTGTTTCTAAGAATTTAGTTTACCTCTATGGTGTTAACCAAGTACTCTGACAGTATAGATATACCTCCTGTTAAGATTGAAAGCCATATCATTGATTCCCACATAGAAATCTCAGGAGCTTCTTCATCATCTGAAGTATTTTCATTGAGACTCTTGTCCTAATAATAACCATTATTAACAATTACACATTATGCTAAATATTGTGACAAATCTCAAAGTATGTGGATCAGTGATGCATAACTATAAGGCTTTACCTCATCAACTGGAGCTTGTAAATTCTTCTGACTCTTCACTTGATACACTATGTAGGAAGCATATGCTACAAGCATAATGCAACTAGTAAATCTAGAAAGAGATAACTGAGATTTCCCATATTCTGATTCTGTTTGTGTCGCATGAAGGACTGCTGGAAATAACAGACCCATTACTGCCATCAATAGTAATCCAAAATCCACAGTAACACTTGCCTGATGGTTAGTTAAGGTCAATTTCTGTTATATTGTCACAGTCAAATAAAGAATCATGCACAAAAAGAAAAACTCAACGAAAGGGAAATTGTTTTGATAGAGGAAAAAAAAATTACATGGTTAAATACTTGTTCTCTCTTATGAAACACTAATCCACCAGCAAAAAGTGCACATCCAAGCACTAGCAACAGGTTAGACAAAACTGAGCCCAGTAGTGATTGTTGAACAAGACGAATCAAGCCACTTTTGAGGGCATGAATTGATATAATCAACTCTGTTGCATTTCCAAATGTGGCATATAATAGACCACTAACTGCAAAGTCGTATTGGAGATTAAGTAATTGAAATAAGCTGCTTATAATTCTGTTAAGGAATGTTAGCAAAAACTTAAGAATCATTTGTGCTGTTTTGAAATAATTTCAAGCGATGTAATGTAAAAAGGGAAAGGTGAAAGTACCTGCAGGTCCAGTAAAGAAAGCTAGTTGCCTGCATCAGAGGTAGGTCAAAAGTTGTATTATAATCAAATTCTTCAACTCAGTTTCTATCAAATTCCATTTCAACATATTCTACAAAGGAAAATGTTGTTTATTACGAAGCAATTGCCGTACGAAAAGAGATGAAGCATTAATAGCAATAAATTAAATTTCCTTAATATGATCTATACACCCACCCTCAACTGTGTTTTGTCTCAAATCATTCTTTACACTATTGACACTTTAACTTTCTTCGCTTTCGTTCAAAAAAACGTTCGTAACAAACAGTAGCAATTATGTTCTACAAAACATCACATAATTCATTTTAAAGCAAGCATACCAAAAGACCACCAGTAATGACTTACTCCGTTGTATAGCTCAAACGCTCTGCCAAAGGTATAATGCCTAATAAGCTGAAAAGAAAGACCCACCCCTGAAACACATTTGTAGAGTTCAGCTAAATCAAGAGGACTTTTCTATCATCCATGAGTAAAATTGAATGTGTTAGAGATAAGGTTGTTAATACTTTGTTAGTAGTTAGTTCAGAGTTATATATATATATAACTTTCTCTACTTTTCCCTTATTTGAGTTCTATCAAGAATCGTAATAGCATGAGTTTTTACAAAGAAATCAATATGTAGCAAACAAATGAATAAGGAAACTTACATGGCTATGAAACAATTTGTCAACCAATATTGCCATGAGGCCAAAGGGCATAAGTAAGTTTATCTTGGTTGAGAAGAGTACAACTTTTATGCTACTAATCACTTTACTCCTTATTAAATCTTGCGAGAAATTCCCACATTCATGATCCATTGGTGAATCTTCTCCATAGGTTATACTCTTTTTGGGAAATGAAGAAGGACTAAGTAGGCTTGCGTTCTCAAGTTCTATCACACATTTTCCTTCTAAGGATCCCATCTGCAAAACCAAATCTTTCTTAACACAGTGACATTTCTAGCTATATAAAGAAACTAGCAAGTGCATTCATATCGAATTAAGGAATTGCTAGGACGTACCGAGATAGGCCTCTTCATTGTTTTCCAGATTTCACTTGGCCTTATGATATGAATGCAGATATTTAATAAGTGTTAGATAGGAGAAATCCAAAAACCAAACGTGTTACTGAAAAATTTATCAGAGAAATTATTATTATCTTGTTCATTGATAATAGAATCTGGCATTGGTTTAGATCCAGGTGTAGAGAAGATATGATAGAAGAATGAATTGAAATAATCAAAATTCATCATCCACGTTGCTCTCATGGCACTAACATCGCCCATTTCTTAGGATTGAATAAGAAAACGTGTTGTTAAGATTTCTATCCTAATGTTACTTGGATCTTATTGTTATTTAGCTTTCTTTTGTTTTTTTTTTTTTATAGATTTGTGTTTCTTAGTATTTATTCACAAAAATAATGTTTGTCACCAAGTTCCAACCTAAGTTTCTAATCCAAAAGGGGCATCTAAAGTTGCGATTAGTATTTTGCAACTTTAGATGGTTTCCTTTGCTCAAAACAATACTGCAGTCGAACCTGAATAATCCGGAGTTCGGTCGGGAGATAAGTAAAGTTTGGCTCCAATTTGTTCCACCCGAGTCTGCCCCTTTAGATGGAGTGCATTAACCACTTGCCTATTATCAATAAGGATTTTAGATCCCTAAACCTGGCTAAGTCGTTTGTAAGCACGTTTTGTCGTAAACTCAATCTTTCTATGATTCCACTCAACTCAATAAACTCGGCCTTGTCTAACCGATTCCACGCACACAAATATTAGCTAAACTCATGCTAGTTGTGTTTACTTAGGCAAAATGAGTTTATTTGAACTCTCAATTTTGACAATCTTGGTTGAAAAGACTTATTATCTCTGGAATTTAATTCAAGCCATAACTATTTTTTTGCTTTTTTTAGAGTATTTTCTTTTTTTTTCAAAATATTTTTTTTCAACGTCTCAAATATTTTAGATTTTGAGACAAGTAACCTGGCTTTTGAATTGCTGAAAAATGGGCTATAACGAATTCACTAGCACAATTTGAAGTTTTTTACAAACAATATTGGATCAAAATGCAGAAATTGAAGAACAACATCAAGAGACCATGAACACAATGATTTCTTGTAACAAGTTTATCTCGTGTTATATTGAACCAAATTACAAAAAATTGGTGTCCATTTCGCTCAAAATTTCGTAAGGAATCTGGTTGTGCAAGTTTTAGGACCAAAAAAGAACTTAAAAGACAACGTGATTCTGAAAAACCAATGTTAAAGATGAAGATTCACATGCTTCAAGTCAACAATGGTAAAATGCTCAAAATAGCACCAAAATAAACGGAATTTATGCCTAATTTGTATGAATTTTTACAAGGATCACGAATCCACCATTGATTTGCACAAAAAGTAGCATAACTTATTTGAAGACGCGTTTTTGGCCGAAAAGCGAATTTGAATTTTGTGAGAGAACTCAAATGCTCAAATCTCAACCAAATTGCACCAAACCAATTACAAAATGCTCGAAATTGCTGCAATAAGTGAATGCAATCAAGAGATTTCAATGAAATTGATGCAAAATCAAAAACAAAATTTAAATTAGATATGCAAAATGAAACATTTTATGTTTTTGATTTTAAAAAAATGAAACGCCACATCAGTTAATGAAATACACATCAACCACGACACTTAATACGTCACGTCAATAGTTAATTCTAATGGATGAAAAACACTAAAAAGGACCAACCTGAAACGTAAATAAAAGATGAGAGACCAAAATGGGAAAAAAAAAGATAAATGACCGAGATGAAATTTTTGTGAAACATAAAGGACCCAAAGTGCTATTTAGTTTTTTTTTTACATTACGGACTAAAGAAGATAAATAATGAGGAGCTTTTGGATAGTCAAAGCTTTTCAAATGATGAGTTGTTGAAATCTTTTGTAAAAGATACTAATGTTGTTATTGGTGCGCATTGCCCATTAGCCTTAGTGGGTCAACCGTCAATTAATGAATATGGTGCAGATCAAATTGTTTTGGGTCAAAAGCTCCCTTCTTATCCAAAAATTCATGAAAGGTCCAAAAACAAGCAGTTTCGGGTTCAGTCCAAACATAAGTCTAAATGGTTTAAGGTGGGCTAGAAGACCGGATTGAAGAAGGGCAGAATACCAAAAGTGATTCATGAATTGGCCGAAGTTTATTTTTGTTCCGGTGAAGCTGGTTGTTTAGCGATGGATGAACACTCCATTCCTGCCAGGGAGAATTCATGATCGCTTTTCTCGGCAGAGTAAGTCGGTGGCTAGGAAGGTGTGGGAAGTGGCAAAGTGCATTGGGATGGAAGGAAGCTTAAACGATGACAACTACGTGCTTCTTATTGAAGAGGGCGAGAGGAGAGATGAAGCCCCAAGGAATAAGGGGGTGAACAATACAGGTGTACCATGAACATTCTTTCTCTTAATTTGCATGGGTGGGGCGGTGGAGCCAAACATCGTCAGTTATCTTCGTTGATAAGAACAATAGAGAAGCGTAGAGGTTGAGAGGAGTAGGTGGGGCTCAAGCAGACTTGTGTGCAGGTGGAGTGGTGTTTTGTGGGAGATTTTAATGTAGTCACCTGTGTTGAGGAAAGAAATGGAGGAACTAAGGGTTTCTTGCTATTTAGAAATAACTCAGATTTTAACGGGGAACTTCCTTTTGTTAAACTTGATTGTTAATTAGGTTAAATGTTTGTCATGGAGGAGTGGATTTCCTTATGGGTGGATAGTTGCTCAAATTACCCAGTTTCTGCTCTTTGTATTTAAGCTCTTTGTAATTTGTAGTTTCAAGCACATCTGGTGCTTGATTTTCAATGAATCATTTTCACCGAAAAAAGGAAAGAAAAAAAAAAGACTAATGTTGAATAAATTGAGGGTTTTAGTCCTTCAAAAATACGAAGATTTTAAAGCGGGACACACCTTCTCGGTGACTCAAACAGTAACAGTGATGAGAAGAAAGACCATCGGCAAGCGCAGGCGTAGTAGTACTACTCCTTCTTCAACTCCTTCCATCTCTCCCATTCCCCTCCTCTCTACCGCCCAGGTATCCCTTCCTCTCCTCTTCTTTCTTCTCCATCCACATCGTTTTATACCTCTGTAACGCTTTCCCTCCCTTAACCAGGACGACGATCACAATGCAACTGCAACCCTCTACAACGACCACCACCAACCCACTCAAGTCCCCGATTCCATTCCCGAATTCGAAGCCGTTGACTCATTAGACGACGGCATTTGCATAAGTTGCAACCAATGCGATGGCGCATTGTTGGTTTGCACCGGAACCGATTGTCCCGTTTCCGTCCACGTCAGTTGCATCGGTTCCCAACCTAAATTTGATGATTCTGGAAACTTCTATTGCCCCTACTGCTGGTACAAAAGAACTTTGAACAACACTAAACAACTCAAACAAAAAGCCCTAATTGCAAAAGCAGCTCTCGCTAGCTTCTTAGACGATAACCAAACGGTTCGTAAGGATCCTGCTGTTGAAGAGCCTGTCGTTGAACCGGTTCAGGAACCGGTGAAACCGGATGAACTCAGAGTTTCTGATTCTGAGGAAAAGGAAAGAAAAGAACACGAGGATGATGATGATGATATGGGTAGTTCAGTGAGTGAAACTAACGATTCCGATTACAAGGCTATCTCGGTGAAGAAAGGCAATGTAAAACGCAGGGTTCGTTCTTGTGTCAAAAAATCCTTGTTGCGGGAACAGAACAGTGGTGGTGGTGGTGATGTGGACGAGGAGGAAGTTACCAGCTCCAGGTCTAGACTATCTAAGCAGAGAGTGTGAGTCATTTATTGATTTGCTTGAAATTTAATTTCTTGTGATATTTTGATGAAGAAATTCAGAAGAATTGTTTGTTGTTGCAGCCAGAAGCAGATTCCACTGACAGGAGGAGGTAAGCGGAAGCGATTGTTTTGGACACCTGAAGAAGAAAAAGCTCTTGAGGTATATAAGTTATCTAAATGTGTTTTCTTTCTTCTGCAACTGGTTGCATTATTCATTACTGTTGAGAGCATGGTAGTCAAACGCGCGCGTTGACTCGTAGGAGCGGACGATCCTACGCGAAATCATCACCTCACCGTGCCAACTCGTTAGCAGAAGCGCGGGAGTGGCGAAGCGGTGGGCGAGCCGCGTTAGTGCGTACACGCGTGGAATCTGCGCGACGTTCACGCGCTCAAAAACCCTAAGAAAAGTTTAATCCATTACCGGCGTCATTTTACTCAAGATGTTTACTTCAAAAGGAACAGTATGAATTTATAGTCAATGACCAGAATGTGTGAAATTTGAACAAATTTGTAGACTGTAGTCTACATAAATATGCATGCATTATAATCTCAACTCCTGATATTTGAAGTAACAACTATAACTGCTGCGAAGCCAAATCCTTTTTGGCTGGTCTATAACATTAACACAGACCCCCCCACCCCCAAAACAACTCTTCAAGGTCATTAGACATATATGCTAATTAGGTGTTTTTCTTTCAGTCCTATAGCCTCTCAGAGTCAAAATTAAGCAGTTATAGTTGTTACTTCAAATATCAGGAGTTGCGATTATAATGCATGCATATTTATGTAGACTACAGTCTACAAATTTGTTCAAATTTCACACATTCTGGTCATTGACTATAAATTCATACTGTTCCTTTTGAAGTAAACATCTTGAGTAAAATGACGCCGGTAATGGATTAAACTTTTCTTAGGTGAGTTAGTGGTACGTACTACGTACGACTACGGAAGGTGCGGATCGAAGGTCCAATGGTGTATAGGAGGTACAGATGAAATGCAGGAAATAGGAGGGGATATTAGTTCGTTGCTGGTACCTGTCAACATGACCTATGAAGTTAAAATATTTGGTCTGATAGGTTTAGAAAAACCAAGGAGTGTGCAATCTGGTCCTATAATTCTTAAATCTGATAATTCTATCATGGACATTAGAAAATTAATGGAACACTTCTATTACTTATTAACTAAATAAGCAGCTTTTAAATTCCAATAACCTAAATAGTTATGACCTGGTAAGTCAACAGAACATTGCAATCAACCACGCTATCATATTTAAACTAAAGAGATTTGTTATTTGCATATCAGATATTCGACACCATATATTTTTGTTTCTATATATCACTTATTCCCTTATCTTCTCTGTATCACACATTTCAAAAATACATTAAAAAAACAAAATGATGCCGTATGGTGTTCCTATTATGAAGTTCAAGAATCATTTGCCTAAACTAAAATTTTGAGGCAACTCTAAACTTATGCTTTTGTTTCTTTATGCTAGTATGGCCAACATGAGGGTATAATGTTCATAAATTAAATGCTATGTGGCTAACTTTGCACTCAATCCAATTACCTCTACTTCCTACTTAGTTTAGATGTCATACTGGTTTTATTGCGGCCAACAATACAAGATCTCTACCTCTTTTCACTCGTTCCTTTTATTTAGAAGTTGTTTGAATAGTTTTCAACTTCCTACCAAACTGTTCAAGTATTTAAGAGATTATTCCGAACTTTAAAATTGTAAAACACATAATCGATTATGAGTGTTTTCAATTGATCAAAGTATAGAATATTCATCTTGGATATTAAAACTGCACCATGTCTTCATTTCTCAATTAACAGTATCAACTTTGGTTTTTACCTTGCAGGAAGGTGTGTTAAAGTTCTCAAAGGAAAATCAAAATATCCCTTGGAGGAAAATTTTAGAATTTGGCTGTCGTGTATTTGATAAGACTCGTACTCCTGTTGATCTTAAGGATAAATGGAAGAAAATGTCCTCCAAGAAAGGTAAACTTACTTAGTTATGATCGATATTTATGATGAACGAATTTTAAGGTAATATTTAATTATTTCTTGTCCTCTCTTGTAATGTATAATGTATGCCTTGAAACTTTGGGTTTTCTGCTGCCAAGTAGCTTTTATGGGAGGTTTCGTGGATAAAATATATGTAAGAAATTTGAAAAAAGGAATTCGGACAAAATATTTTCCTCTCTTCTTAATAGGTGTTATTCCAGCATTTCCTGGATACATTGTTTCTAATCTTATATTTTTCGTATGTGTCCACTCATCCACCTCAACATTCTCATCGCTATTACATTTTTACTCTCGTTTGCACATCACTGTCCATCACACACTTCCATAGGGCATCTTTGGTCTTATTAAGAAGATCAACGCTAATGACTTGTTTATGATGATTCTGTATCAAGGTTTTTGCTAAAATGAGAATACAATTTTATGACAGTTGTCATTTATGCAATCATTTGGTGCATTTTATTTTCATTGTGAGGGGAACATGCACATAATCCTAGTATATTTGCCTATATATGTTCTATACCCGAAAATGTTTGTGTTTATATTTTATCTAGTTTTTTCTTGGCCCCAACTATAGTTGTATTTGTCCTCTATTCTCTAGCCTAAATTTTATTTTATTTATTTCTATAAAAATTGATACAATGACAAAAGTTTTCCTCTTTACTACCTGAAAAAACCACTTAAACTTGGTTATTAATGTTTGAACATACGTTGAATCGGAATCATTGCATGTTATTCTTTCTCTGTTTTACCCCTACCATGCTCATACTAGTTCACAAGGCCAGAAATGACAGGAGCTAGAGGCTTTATTCCAAGCATGCATTTTTAAGCAAAATTAGCAGATATGTAGGCATATGATTGGGATTTGGATGATCCATGGACTGACTTTAGATTACTTGAAATAATAACTGTTTTGCTACACAGGATGCAAGTAGAACTTGTGGAAACCTGGGTTTCTTACCAGTAACAGGTAATTTGATTACATTATGGCAAAGAGTGGAGCAAGGATAGGAGGTGCATGCTAATGAAATTTGATGACCTGCTCATTTTGTTGTAGGTCTGTGTATATACAATTGCTGGCGCTCCGATAATTGTGCGCATGGTCATTATAATTTTTAGCCTAGAGTCCTTAAATATATATTTAGTGTATGAAGAATTTTAAAATTGGGATATTCAAATAGCAAGTTGTCCTCGTCCAGAAAATTTTGTTTCCAACTACTTGTCTTTGAAGTCAATTGCCAATGGCAGCGAGCGCAGAAGATGCATATGATGTGATGTGGTGAAAATTCTAGCACACTTTAGATACACTTGGTGTAAACCATGTATCAACTATGTGCATAATCCCTATCGTAGTCGGCATTTTAAAAGCTGGGATTAACGATGGCCCGAATAGTTGACACTTGACACAGCACCTGCTGGTAAAAATATCTAAAAACTTTCGACCACCAATCCATCATAACTAAAAATCAAATTTAATAATTGTACTTTGATGGTGTAAATTTTTTGGTAAATGTTCAGTGTTTTTTACTGTCTAGTCAGTGTAAATAAATTTAATGTAAGCGACAATATCTTTTTAAATACGTATAAACGTTTGTATGGAGTTCATATTATCTTTTTTGACTTGTGTATTTTTTTTCCTGATAAACAATGATTTATTGATGGAGCATTAAGGGTGCTCGACTTGTGTATTTGTTTTGAACGTGTGTTGATTTTATACATACTGGTAATGTAGAATTATATGAATTGACAAATTTCCAATAGTTTTCTTTTGCCACGTAACAAATTTCCAGTAGTTATAGTAGCTAATATAAATTGGTTATTAATGTAGGATTAGATATACCTTTGATGCACTTTCTTGTCTCGCTATTCCACCCTTTTCAGATTTATTGAAGGTCTCTTGTTTTTCCAAGTCATTTCTCACAAGTTTTCTTTAACCGAAATATAAAATTATATCAACTGGGTTCATGAAATTAAAAAAAATACTCCCTCTCCCTCCCTCAGTTAACAGTTTTCCAATATTTTGTAATGTCACGTAACTTTGATTTTAATTTAAATTATAATTTAATTATAAGTTAACCAAGCATAATTAACATCTAAAGTTTTACAAAATGTATATGCTTATCTAACCACAATTAAATAATTGTATTTTATTTAATTACAAGAATACATATAATTATAATTTATACATTATGAATGTAGTTTTAATTATAATTTGAATATAATGTATATTTATAAAATATTTTTTTATATATAAATTATATTAAAATATATTTTATAATTATATTTATAAACTAATTTTATAAATGATATTTATAAATATTTTTCTAAATATAAATTATTATTATTTTGACAAATTAACGAATATATTGGCTAAACATGTATTTTTATTTTATACCAAAAAAACAAATGTTCTTAGTTTTTTTTACTTTTTATTTCACTTTCTTTCATATCAAACAACTTAAAAAAAGTTTTCAATTTATTCTTTTTATTTCGCTATCATTCTAATTTATTTTTCTGATCAAACAAAATGTAGATATAACAATCTAGCACTCTAGACCATGGAGAAGTATGGATGAGGAATGATTAAAGATCTTTGGTTGATAAACTACGTACATTTAAATTATAATTTAAACTACATTATATAATTAATAGATTATAGTTATATGTATTCTTATAATTAAATAAAATAAATTACTAATATTTATATAAATATAATTTATATAATAAAATTGTGTTTGAATAACATATTCATTTTGTAAAATTTTAGATCATAATTGTGATTTTTAAGTTATATGTAAATTATAACTTAAACTAAATTCAATGTTATGTAACAATACATATCTATTAGAATTGGTCGCACCTAGAATTGGTAATTAAATCATAAATGAATGAGTGGCAATTATGCTTGTTTGCTACCCACCGTTTACAAGTTTGATTCCTACATCCTAACATTTGCAAATTTTAATTTAACAGTATCAGCTTGCCACGTGACAGCCATATATTGGTCCATGACGTGACATCTTAGTGCCACGTGTTACTACTGAACATGGGGTAGTGATATGGGCATATGGCATATCAGTGTCACGTGACACAACCATCCTATAATAGCCATGACATGTGGCACTGGCATCATTGTTGACATTATTACCTTTTTGAACGGAAAATTAAACGTAGGACTAAACTAAAACTTTTTGAATTATAGGGACAAAATTTAATTATTGGTGTGTTTGTAGAGACTAAACATATTTAAGCTAAAAGAAAATAACTTTATACTAATTTTAACTTTTACCTACGTGATTTGTAAAAATACTCAATTTAAGTATTTTAAGATTTTTCAACAATATTGTCAAAAAAAAAAAGATTTTTGAACAATAAAATTATGTATTTTATAAAAAAAATTACAATATTTTCTTTGACGAAATATTATAGGACATAGACTATATTTTGGCCCTACTACTAAAAAATTCTAGATCTAAAAAATTCTAATAAGTAAAATAGTTGGAATTATTGAGTCAATAGTAGGGATGAAAGTAACTAACGGGTAAGAGATTCAATTCAAGTTGTTTGTTGCTCCCTCACACAGTGACACGATGGCGTCCACATGCATAGTACATTCAACGCACCTGGACCAAATAACTCTACGTAATCCCATCCATCCCCATCATTTCGGCATCCGTTGTAGTGCAGTTACGAAAATTTTGATCTCTCACAAGACTCCAACGTACATATTAGGTCCCACACCTAAATTATATATAGATCCAAAATTT
Source organism: Astragalus glycyphyllos (assembly GCA_963573325.1). Taxonomy (NCBI): domain Eukaryota; kingdom Viridiplantae; phylum Streptophyta; class Magnoliopsida; order Fabales; family Fabaceae; genus Astragalus; species Astragalus glycyphyllos. Next base: position 72,282,919 of record OY754307.1, read on the forward strand.
GGTGGCTTTGGGAGAAAAAGTAATAGTAGAAGAGTAGAGCAAAGAAATAATGGCTTCTTGGAATTCAACTCCACTCCATGTCTCCTATGAAGTTTTCGGTTGGCTTGCTTTTGTTTCTTGGTCTATCAGTTTCTGGCCACAAGTTATCTTGAACTTTCGAAGGAAAAGGTAATCAATCAACCAGACAACAATATACTTTATCTTATCGATCATCACTATTATTTATTTTCTGTGCAAATTAATATGTGAATCAATTAATTTACTTTGTTTTGGTTTTTGATGATTTGTGGTGTAGTGTGGTAGGACTGAACTTTGATTTCGTGGTGCTGAATTTGACCAAGCATACAGCATATCTCATTTACAATGCATCTTTGTATTTTAGCTCTGAGGTTCAGAACCAGTACAGAGAGAAATATGGTCAAAAACAGGTTTGTTTCTTTTAATTACCAAATAATCCACTTTCCTTATGTGTTGAATCATTTTTTGCTATTCTCAGTTTTTGTTTCTCCATCAGTATTTTTACAAAAGTTTGAACTACAAAGTGGTTTCTGTCAAGGTTTTAAGTTTCCTCATTGTTTTCACAATTTGTATGCAGATGATACCAGTTGCAGCAAATGATGTAGCTTTCTCAATCCACGCTGTTCTACTAACAGCAATTTCTTTGTTCCAGATTGCAATCTATGATGTTAGTACAATTTTCCTTTTCATTGACCTTATTGTTCTTGTTACGAATTTCTGATTATCCTAAAAGTCTTATATTTTGGTATTTACCCGTAGCGTGGAAGTCAAAAAATCTCTAAAGTTGCTTATGGACTTCTAGTTGCTGCATGGTCAGCTGCTGCAGTGTGTTTCTTTGTAGCCTTGCACAATAATCATTGGCTTTGGCTGCTCTCAGTCTTCACGTATGTTATCTGTTTCCATTTGTTGCATGCTCAATTGCAATTTACCCCTTCCGTTACAGAATATAAGCAAATCGGTCAACAAAAATTTATGTATCTGATTCAAATTTTGGAACATCTACACCAACTTTCATCGACCAGTTTTTGCTTATACTCTATAGCAGAGGGAGCAACTGCTTATGCATCATCGATGATGGAATTGTGTTATGGAATTTGCTAACTTTTTTTTGGATTTGATCAACTTGCAGTACTATTCAAATCACTATGACAGTTATTAAATACATTCCCCAGGTTAGGATCATTTCAAATTTTTATAATTTCCTTTTTGAATGTTTAAATCAAGGTATTGCATAGAATTACATTTAAATGCGGTTGATGCGATCTTAATTATTTGCGATTGTGATAATAGAGATACCAAACATCTTGATGTTGCGGTTCATATCGCGATTGTAGACCATTTTTTAATATCTTTGTTGAGATAAATTAACTGTATAAATCATTAACCTATACATTGAAATATGATTGTTTGTTGTTGATAATGCTATTTACCAATTTGGCTTTGATTCATTTGAGGGATATTTGATGTTTCCTTGGTCATGAAGTGAATTTTTTCCTTTGTTGTGAATATAGGCCGTGATGAACTTTATGAGAAAGAGTACTGATGGTTGGAGCATTGAAAACATTCTACTAGACTTTTCAGGAGGGGTAACTAACTATCTACAAATGGCTATGCAATCCATTGATCAAGGTCTGTCATATCATGTCCTTTAACAATGATTTTCTTGTTTGAATTTATAGTTTGAAATGACATGAATTTGAAATTCCATTTTTTATTTACAGGGTCTTGGGAGAACTTCTATGGAAATATAGGAAAACTACTGCTATCCTTGGTATGTTGTACTATTTTTTGTATGACATGTTATTGGTTTTTTTCAGAAAAAGATTTTACCCCTCAAATCAATCACAACCATATTCTTGAATTTTGTTATTCTGATGAAATAAATTTACATTAATCTATTTTTGAATAATATAAAATTGATAACATTGTTATTGATGATAACCCATTGCAGGTGTCTGTATTCTTTGACATCCTCTTCATGTTCCAACATTATCTGCTATATCCCGAAAGTAAACGCAAAAAGGAGACATCTATTGAACCTGATAATGCCAAGTCTTCTGAGATTGTCTAAGATGTAACTTGTTTCATATTTTTTATGGAATGAGCTCACATCATTAGTAGTTGATCTTTTTCCTTTACAGCTAAGCCGTAAACAATATTGTTTTTTTCACATCCTGCCAGTTGGCCTACATTGAGTTTTTGTTTTGAATCCGATTTTATGGTGAATTCTTGACCCTAAGATATCTAGGTTTGGTTTAATACTAGTGAAAATTTTCATTTTGTAAATGCTGCTACCCGGTTCTTACTTTTTATTCTTACTGTCCATGTAATTTTCTTGGCTCTTTATTTTTAATTTTTGGGAGAATTAATCTGAAAAGTGTTCTCGAGTATCTCCGCCTTTCGGATGTGGGTTCAGTATCGACATGTTAAACCATACATTTCACCTACAATATATATATATATATATATATAAACAAGCCGTGGAGACCATTAGGCCAATTAGGTGTAGCCCTTTTTTTCGTGGGTCATAACACTACACTTTTCATCTTTATACGCCTCGTTGTTATTCTTCTCTAAATATATAATAATACACACAAACAATTATCATTGATTTTTTATTAAAAAAAAATCTAAGCCCCACATCATTTCTATTTATGATTTTATTAACTAATTATATTCAGTAGTGTGTCAATTACTAAAAACAACACATGAATAGTATTAAGTTCTTATCTCAAAGGTAATAAGATGATGTGTCAAACCCCAAGTCCCTCCACGTCAACATTATTAAACATGAAATTGAGTTGGCCTTCTGTCAAAAAGTAACAAGTTTCTAAAGAGGTAAATATAGAAAGACCAATTCTCAAGATAAGAAATACAACATAAATACTAGAGTAGAGGAAAAAGGAGAGAGGAAATAGAAGGGAGACAGAAAAGAGTGGAGAGAGAGAGAGGGGAGAGATACGGGAGAGAGATTGAGAGAGAGGAGAGAAGGGAGACGGATGGGGTAGAGAGGGGAGAGATAGAGAGAGGAGACAAATGGGGAGAGATGAAGAGAGGAGACATAGAGGAGAGTGAGGGAGAGAGCGAGAAGTTGTTAAGCAAAAAAAATAATTTTTTGTTTTAATGTCATTTTGGTCCCTAAATAGGCAAATATTGTAAAAATAGTCTCGGGTGACGTGGCCTGTCAAGTCTTAAATGAATGTGCCATGTAAGCAGCTATTTGACAGAAAATGTGCCACATAAGCAAAAACAAACGGAGTTAACAAACTCAGTTAACAGCGACGACCAAAGTGACGAGTTACGAAATGGCTGTTTACCCCAAATAAATTCAAGAACTTACATCATATTCCTTCCCAAAGTGACTAAAGTGACGAGTTACGAAGTGACTAAAGTGACGACCAAACTCAGGAGAAATTAGTGTCCATGGCTGTTATTGTATTTCTTCCCATTGCTTTTCTGTCCATCATATTCCATCCCTCTAATAAATTATTACAAAAGAACTTACATCATAGCCATAACAGATTAAAGAAACTTTTATTTGACAGAATAATAAATTTTACATCGTAAGACAAAGTATTCTCTGCTCTATTTACTTACAAGCCAAGGATATATATCATTCACCAGAATAGATCTTTGAAGTGGAAGCAGAGCTCTTGTTACACCTTCCAGAATGAAATCGAGCTGTTGCACCACACATGCAGCATTAGGAAACAGTAGAGAAGACTTCAGATGACAGTTCCACTTGGAATTAGTGCATCTTTGATTACTGTGACAATCCCACTTTTTATGAAATAACCATCAGTTTCCCTTGCAGCTTCTTGCACATTGTCACTGTTAATGATCTGATAATTGAAACCGGATGTAAGATTTCCAGTAGAAAAACAACCATATCTTACATTGAAGGCAACACAATATATGGTTGTATAAATTATCATGCAAACTTGTTTAGACACACACACACACACCCCATCACTAAACCAGCATGCATGCAGAGTAAAGTAGGAAAGAACGAGAGAAAAGTGCATTTAGACTAGAGAAACGAAATGCATTTGAAAAAAAAAAAGAAATATAATGATATGATATATAACCTTCACATCGTCTCCAATTCTGGCATTCTTGTCAATAATTGCCCTTTTGATATGAGAATTCTTGCCAATGCCAATTGGAACACTGCCTTTAGCTGCCAAAAACCTCTTATCGGCATCCGTCTACATCACAACAATCAGAAGATAAATGCTACAGTTAATACTGCTAGTCAAGCTAAATTCAATACCTGTTAACTTAATTTTTATTTATGGCAAAGTTACAATCAGATGAAATCTGCCCCCAGTACCAATTAAAACAATATGCACTAGCTATTTAGCAATATTACCTCATAATAATCTGCCCCCATCAACAATGTGTCCTCAATAATTGCACCTTCTGATATGCAAGATCGTAATCCAACCACAGAATGATGAATTTTGCAATTCTATGGAACAAAATATTGAAAATGAGGTTATTTTTCAATAAACTAAGGAATCTCACTCTTTGACATCTTTGCCAAAAAGTTTACAAATTTACCTCATGCCCATAGTGATGGATAAGGGGAAAATATGTGCAACAGCCAACTGAAACAGATCAGAGGGATGTGAAAGTTCTGAAAAAGCTTACCTTAATTACACATCCTTCACCAATAACGCTATCGGTGATATCAGCATCGAGCATCTTAGATGGAGGCAAATATCGAGGTTGGGTGTAGATTGGAGATGAACGATCATAGAAACTGCAATTAATGTCCGAAGAAGCTGCTATCATTAAAATACAGTTGACAGTAGGATGATAATAAATGAAACAGCCTTTACTAACTCACCTAAAATCTGGCACTGGCTTTTTGGTGATTCCCAAATTTGCATTATAGAAAGCCTCAATCGTACCGATGTCTTCCCAGTATCCATCGTATAAGTAAGCTTGCACCTGCACGTAATCACAGACAACACATCAGTGATCTGGATGCTTGCGAAACCTGAAAAACTTTGCTGGCAAAACTAGAATACACATCAATTTGTTTGGAGCTCCAACAAATGACAAGCAATAACAAGAATGGTTTCTTAATCTTTTTTTTGGTCGAGACCAGGTACAAGGAGAATGGTTTCTTAATCTTAATATTAAACATATAGAAGGAGTGCATACTCTCAATCCAAGGTTAGTTGCACCCGGAATAACTTCACTCCCGAAGTCATTTGCACCAGGAAACTTGTCGCGGAGCAGATCCAACATCACATGTTTGCTGACGACATATATACCCATGCTAGCAATATACGGCAATTCCTTTGCTCTCTCGTCATCGAGACCCAAAATGGTAGTATCGACCTAATACAGAAAAGCGATAGCAAAACTTCTTAACCAGTTATATACTAAAGAACAAATAACAAAAAAGGGGTTATTATATGGGCTCACTTTCATGGCTTTCAACTGTTCTCCTTGTGGCTTCTCAGCAAATTCAATTATACGCCCCTCTTCATCAATCTTCATTAGACCGAATGCCGTGGCGCGCTTTTCATCCATTGGCAATGCAGCAACAGTGATATCAGCATCAGTTTCCCTGTGTGCTTGTATAAATTTCTCATAATCCATTCTATACAAATGGTCACCAGCCAAAACTAAGTATTCCAAAACGTTGTGCTCCTCGAAAAGCCATAAATATTGCCTCACAGCATCTGCAGTACCCTGTTACGGTGAAACCAGATTTGTTAAAATATAACTGAAAGGGACCATGATTAAGGTTGCATCAACAAGTGCCAAAAATTGGATTGCAACTTTTCAAAATTACCATATCAAGTGATCCCTCCAAATCCAGTATACCGTAACAGCAGTAGAATACATAGATAAGGTTGTTTTGTTACCTGGAACCAATTTGGATTCTCAGGACTCTGCTGTGCAGCAAGAACCTCAACGAAACCCTCATTTTTGTAGCCACCCATGTTGCTTGCATACGCACGGGACAGGTGCCTATTCAAGGATGCTGAATTGAATTGTGTGAGGACGTAGATCTTTGATATATTGCTATTTATGCAGTTGCTTACAGGGATATCAATCAGCCTATAGTTTGCTCCAAGAGGAACCGCTGGTTTTGCCCGCTTCTTTGTAAGTGGATAAAGACGAGTCCCAGCGCCACCTCCAAGTATAATGCCAAGTACACTCTGAACATTATCATGAAATAAACATAAACATCACATTATATTCACAATAATGGTCCTTACCATATTCAAATATAGCTCCTAAAAATGCCTAAATAAAAATACAGGACTAACATCTAAGATGTACTTTTTTCTCTTTGATATGTACTATCTAGCATGAAATGCCACTGATCTAGCAGTAACGTGACAATATCAAGTGAATAAAGTATCAACACCTCATATTAAGCATACTTAATAGCCAAAACAATGAGAAAACAAGCAATGCTTGAATTTTGGTCATTTCACATTACTGTGCGAGTACAAACAATGGCTAATTGGACATGGCATTATCAATCATATGAGGTAAACTTAACCGTATATTTTTAACAAAAGCATAAAATTTGAATCAGAACCAATGCATACCAAATTCAAATCTAGAAACCCAGCCCAGGGTCCATACCCAAACACACACACATATATATATATAGTCACGACAGTATGAAGAGAACCCATTATCAACAAACTCCAATTATGCATACCCAAATGCAAAAACATTGTAAAAAAAACAAACAAAAGATCTAATTTTGCTCATTCACTATGCTCTAAACAACAATGGGCAAAGATTCAAAGCAAAATAAAAGCGAAGTCAACTCACTCGGCTAGCGTCTGGATCAAGACAAGTCTGGGAATTCTGGGAATCAGAAACGGCCTTCGGAGAAACAATGATGGGGTTGCGGCCACAGCTTCTTCTTCCTCTTCTTGGAATTGTGCTAATCTTATCACCAGAAAGCTGTGATGAAGTGAATGAGAGATTGCGTGCAATGGCTTTAGATGAAGAAGAAGAAGAGGGTGATGATGACGATGGTGGCACTTTCATAACACCGATCGCAGCCATTGACGTCATGGTTTTTTTCAAGCTCTCTGTGTCTGCTCTGTTACACACACACAACCAGCTTTGCAATGCAAAGAGCCAAAGAGAAGAAATGAACGTGTGGCTCTCATAACTTATGTTTACTTATGTTTACTTATTTATTATTTATTTATATTCACATGATACTATACTTTTTTGAGCATATATGATTCCATATTTTTTACTCCCTCCGCTCCACTTTATAAGAGAAAAAACACTTTTTAGGTTCATTCAATAAATGATGTATCTAGTCTATAACACATAGACTAGATACATCATTTATTGAATGAACCTAAAAAGTGTTTTTTCTCTTATAAAGTGGACCGGAGGTAGTAACTTATATACTTTTATTTTGTCAAAAAATAAAAAACTTATATACTTTTATAAAAATAAGTTTAATAATTGTACGAGGTGAGTAGGGTTACCATCCTATTATAATATTATTTTGAGAAATAATATTATGATTAATAAGAAGATAAAATCTGATTGGATGATGTGAAAACTTGTGGAAGTTTCATTGGAATTTTACACCCCAAGGTGGTGTAAACTAATTTGTGATGGGCTTCAAAGAGAAGTTTGATGAGGGTAGCTTAGCTTTGTGATGAAAATGGTAAACATATTTAAAAGTTAATATATTGTTGACATTGTTAAGAAAAGGTTTCAAGAATAGGCGTGGTAAATCTTTTTACTCAAATCAAGGATTAGTGTGGAGGACATACATGTGCAAATTGGATTGCTTCTTGGAGTGTATCTAGGGGTTCACTTTTTAGATTTGCCTCATGTGGACATTTTTAGGCTACTAAATCCATTTTATAAAACAAAAATAACTTATTTGCCTTGTTAGTGTATGATTATTATTAAACTAAAATAAATTATTTGTTTTACAAGCACCCTTTCTCGATCGTTGCAGCCACCCTAACAGTTCTACAAGTTTCTGCATCCTGGGTGGTAGTAGAGGATCTTTACATGTCTCCAACATAATTATTTTCATCAATACTATCACGCAATTTCATCCACTGATCATTTTCATCCATGGCCACCACCACCACAGCTACGCAAGTGGGGGTTAAGATGGAAAAAAACGTTGCAGGAGAACGATGAAAATAGAAATGTGTTTTTTTAAAGCTAAATACGATAACTTATTTATAAAATAAATAAATATGAGTTACAATGATAGAACATTAGAAGTAGAATTAGAAGATGGAAACAAGACTTTAAAACGCTACATCCTAACTTATTCTGCTACTATTAAATAGAGCCTACATCTTTCAACATTTTCTTGAAGAATACTAACTCTAAACCACAAGCACCCAGATAATAAAATAAGCATTAGTTTTATACAAAGCCAAGAATTGTAGAAATTAGGCATAAATAATATCAATTTAAATGGAATAATACCAAGTCTCATTCCACATCCTTCGATGCAGAAAGAAAATATAAAAACTAAACATCCACAAGCACAATGAACATCACAACGAAATTTGAAAGCATTCATCTAACATTTTTCTATGGTATTGAAACGAGATGTAGACAGACCAAGCAATTACAACTTCCTAAAGCAACATAGTTAAACTTAAACTAAAGTATTTGAAACATAATAAGCTCAAACATTAGTTGAGTACTTGAATGAGTAGACTACTTTGGGAGACATGTAGAGGAGGAACAATCCAGATCACATTGAAATACAAAATCGATTGATAACTCGTTAAGACATCGATGAAGCATCTGTTGCCCCACTCTATTCGGCAATGCAATCAAGCTACAAAAAGAACTCGGTAAAAGTTATACCAATTGATCTCTTGCGCGATTAAAGAGATATAACCATGAGAATCTCAATCTATCTTCACTGATGAGAACAAGTAGTGCACAAAGTAGAATGACATAAGGAAGCCAATGGTGCCGGTAGAAAGCATGATTGCAACTGCCATGAGTAGAGAATAACCAAGGTAAAGGGTAGCTGAGACAGGTCCACTCAAACTCTGCAGATCAAAGACCAAGTAGTTAATGGAGTATAGGAAGACATAAAGAGCAACAGAACCTGAAGCAAAGAATGCCTTCCACCACCACCGCCAATCTTCCACACAGAGATGCATATATGTGAGGACCACTGACACTTCAGCACAGACAATAACCAGCAATAGAAGAACAACCAACAGAAAACCAAACACATAATAGAACCTCCCAAGCCAGATACTGGAAAGGATAAAGAAAAGCTCAATGAATAGGGTTCCAAACGGAAGAGTTCCGGCACCAAGAACAAGAAGCCATGATGGATATTTACGTGCAGGAATTTCCCTTGGAATCTGATTAGTCCGTACAGGATACTCGATTGGCTGTGCTTTTGTTCCCATAAAACCTCCAATAAGGGTAAGAGGTACTGAAATGCAGAACCAAAGGAAGAACAGCTCAAAATACAAGGAAATGGGTATAGCACCAGTACTGTTGCTGCTCCATAGGATAAAATTCAGTACTGTAAGAATAAGGAAAGCAATTCCAGGGAAAAAACAGGCAGCAGACCAGGAAATTGACCTCCATCCTTCTGATGTTCCCTTAATGGTGCTCCAGAAACGTACGCTGACATAGCCAGCAGCAATTCCCAGGATAAGATATAAAATGATCATCCCTGTTAGTAGCATTCCTCGAGATGCTGGTGACATGAAACCAAGTGCAGCAAAAACAATTGTAACAGCAGCCATTCCTAGTATCTGAACCCCATCTCCAACCATTACACAGAGAAGCTTTGAGCAATTGGGCTCCCTAAATACATCACCCACAACAAGTTTCCATCCAGAAAGCTCCTCATTCATCTGAGCTTGTGCCTCTTTGTCCAATTCCTCATATCTTGTCAAGTCCCTTCTTACGGTTCTTAAGAAAATGACAAAAACAATACCCGCTAGGAAAAAGATAACCATAAGGGAATTTAGGATCGAGAACCAATGAACTCGGGAACCCTCCATCTTCAAATAAGCATCCCAACGTGATGGCCATCTTATATCACTTTTAACAAATTCAACCTCATATGTGAATGATATCCTTTCTTGCTCTTTTATTACTTGATACTTGTCAAGCTCATTTGGGCAGCTTACTGGAGAGATATTGTCGTACATTTTATGCTTTTTCATGGCTTCAGGATCATACTTAATACTACAAGGGACAACATGAAAACCAACTATTTCATACCCAGATGCCTTCTTGTCAGCTTCAGAAATAACACCCAAGCCTTCTTCTCCAGTCCCAATAATTTCAACTCCTCTCCCTTCATATTCATGAACCAACACCGTGAACTTAAGGTGGTTTATGATGTAATCAGCACTGCCATCAGATGGAGTGTATCCGACAGGGAACCCTGTCCACTGGATTTTAACCCCGTTTTGGGTAGTATACCTCATAACTGGCAAGTTGTCAAGGATCATATTCACTTGATAGAGATCACGAGTTCGTTGTTTCAGCAGCTTTACCTCATTTTCATTCAATTGTGATGTTGTACAGAGGTAGACTGTCTCATTTACATTCATGCGAAATCGGTAGGGTGAGTTATCAATCTGATCTCCCATAAGAAGTTCTCCAAGATTCTCAGCACTTTTCTTTATCCCACCAGGAGGCTGGCAATAAGGGAGGCTGTAGTAGCTGAAGGGAAGCTCGGTTTCGATAGACGTTAATGAATTGACTTTGGCATTTATAAACTCTCCACTGGAATAAGTGTGCATGTAGCTTCCCGGCAGATAAAAACCATTGCTAACTTGAACAAAGACAGCGATTGAAAGGAAAACCCAGCTGATGAAGGGTTTCCTCAGAATTGGTAACTCCATTTCCTTGAACGCAATACTACAGCAGATGCTGAAAACTTTTATGAATCTAAGCTAACTCCAACAGTGATGTAATCAATATCCAATCTACACAACGTCAAAAGTTTCAACATCAGATGCCAGAAGAAGAAAAAGAAGAGTACATAATCAACTTACCCCAGATATATACTGGTCGTCATAACAGTAATTAGTCACATAAATCATAATATAAATCATATTTAAAGCCCCTGAATTTATATTGTGCCAGTCAAATTAGTCTTCACAGTTGTACTATGAGAACTAACTTGATGGACAAAAAGTCATTCAGGAACTTTAGCAAATCCATGGATTAATCTAATACGAACTAGTATCATGTGAACAATGGTGTAGCTTCTAGGGACTTACTTGACTATTTAATGGAAAAAATAAAAAACCTCAAGCATATAACACCAATAGTAATGCATTCAATGGCAAATCTACATAAGAGTACAAAATTTGACATAAAATACCATAACTAACTTTTACTAAAAAATGAGTAAGGAAAATGAGTAGAGATCCTTGAGAAATGGAGAACTCTTTTTACTAAAGTTTTTGGGTGCATAAAGGATGAAGCTTCATATCTCACATTCTCACTATTCTAGAAATATGTGTATTTTATACACTGAAAGCCATGGTAACAGATCTCTCGATTTTTAATCTCTTCACTCCTAAAAAATATAGCATTAGTCGTATTTAGGGGTGTGCATGGTACAAAACCATACCACACCACACCATTTTAAAATCCAGTTCAGGTATACTGTTTTCAAGCAAACTGGTTTGTGTTAGTAAATTGGTTCAACACCGGTACAAAACTGGTTTGAAACCGGTATTGCTTATTGTTCGATTTCAACAACACTTGTGACTTGCCATTCCATAGCATTTAAAGCGGAAAGGGATACAGAGACAGAGTGTATGAAAGTAAGAGAGACTGAAAGCACAACAATGGGTCCAGGAAAGACGACAAGCATTCGATGATCTCGTTAAGGAAAACACCGACGATCTAGAAATGGAACCCACTGAGGCCGTCCAAGACGCCATCCAAACCCTCACTCTCCAAGGTGTCGATCTCTCAGGTTACTTATTCTCTGCTCTTCTCTTCTGTTATTACCGATTCCGTTTCTGATTCAAATTTCCCTTTCAAAACGACGTCCTTCCGCAGGTATCATGACAAGCGTTCCGGGAGAGAGCAGCCCTGGAATAAAGTGCTTGGAAAGATTGAGGCGGTTAAAATCTGAAACCTACGCATTGGATGAGAATGAGATAGTTTAAGTTTTCGATAAGCTCGGCAAATTGTGTGGTGCTGAGAATGCCAATCCGGCTATTGCGATGTGTGTTTTGAGGGGGTGAGGGAGTGATGTGTAGTGAGGTGGTGAGGGAGTAATTTGTTGTGAGGCGGTGAGGGAGTGATGTGTTGTGTAGGGTAGGATTTGTGAGGCAGCGAGAAAACTGTTTGTGTGTTGTGATGTGTGAAGTAGGGTAGAATTTAGAAAGTGGTATTACCGGAAAATGTGGGATACCAATTTTCTGGATTTTTTGATACAAAATGGGATAGTCTTTTTCAAAATTCAGTATAGGCTTTTTATGAATAGTCCAGTATGGTAACGGTCCAGTACTGACCGGATTTTCTGCACAACCCTAGTCATATTAGGAAGCGAATATAAGCTCAAGATCTATAATTCGCAAATCCTCACGCAAGATATCTCGGGGACTGATTTAATCATGAAATACACATTCAAAAACTAAATTCACAGACTTTTAGCATACCCTTAAATATTCAGAGCCTAATATGAACGACCTTGAATTTTTAGGGATTAGTTTGAGTTACAAAACATATAAAAAACAAAAACTTCAAACTATAGCATCAAAGGTTGTCAAATCAGATCCATTCGTCATCAAACAAAAAGTGAACATAGAAAAAACCAGATCAGATTGTGAAGATTCCATAAGCAGATCGCTAAACTAAATTACGGGATCCTATTCCTAATGTACTCAATTAACTATAAATGGTAACGACGAATAAAAGCACAACAAAAACTACGCAATAAAGTAATGATGACAGTAAAATAGCACCACAGAAGAAAAAAAAGCAATTGAATGAAAATGAAAGCACGACACAACATCCGCATGGATCCTAAGTTGCTGCAAATTAAAAAGACGCAAGAACAATAAACACGTGTTCCACCGACATCGAAAATTTCCAGACAAAGATGAGATCCGGGCACGGCGTCGTTTAACTACTAACAGAGCGATATGGGATTTGAGAGAGAGAGAGAGAGAGAGAGAGGAAACGCACCATGGAGTATTCGCGATGGATGGAGGGGAAGAGCGAGAGATTGAGAGAGATGGATAGATCCGAACTCAAGTGGAGAGAACAGGAGAGAGGATTGCAGTATTGGGTTGGAGCGAGTAAGACAGGGAACAAAGAGGAAACAAAATAGAGAGACGATCTGAAATGCGTTGGTAAGAGCAATAGACAAATGTCAAAGGCTTGGGCCGGGTCGGATCGACATGTGCTGTGAACCAAGCCCGTGGAGGCCTTGAAATAATTGGAAATTTTCCAAAATATTGGATTGTCTTTAAAAGATTTTTTTGTTCAATCAATCCAGGAGTTATTGTTTGTAATAAATAAAATTCATGTCAATGGGTGGGTTAATTTCGAAGTTCACCTATAGAATCTTTGCTCCATTCGCTCTTGTTGCTGAAGTCTTTGTCCTTCATGATGCTATCTCTTTGGTTGTAAACCCTACCTTCTCTTATGTCATCTTTGAATTCGATTGTATAGATCTGGTGGAGATGTGCAGGGGAAACTTGGTTAGAAGAGAGATTGTTCACATAGTAAGAGGATATTCAGAGTTTGAAGAGTAATTTTACCTTTGTTGGGTTCACGTGGATCAACCATCGCGGAAATGGAGTTGGTGATCTTGTTGCGAAATTGCTTCTTCTTCGTCGCTGCCTTGAAATTGGGTGTTAGCTCCTCCATCTTCCCCCGTGGCCTTTCTTGCTGTTGAGAATACGTGTTGAGTCTTGATCCTCTTTCTAGGTGGATCGGTGAGGGTAGGGTTTATCTCTGAACTAGGGTTGTTTGGTGGTCTTCGTACAAGTAGTGGTTGTGTTTTTTGCCTTTTCTATGTAAGGAGTTTAAGTACATTTACTTGGAGAGTTTATGTTGTTGTTAGGTTGGGCTTAGTGTTGGCTTAGCCCACTTGAATTCTCATTATTTGTAGCCAGTTTGGTCCTTGCCCAACATATTAATGAAACCGGCACATTGGATCAGAAAAACCCAAACACACAGAGATTGAGGAAGAAGGGCACTTCGGGTTCGAGCTCGTGAGCCAACAATTTTTCATGCAATAAGTATCCCCTTAATTACGCACTGTGTGACAAATTATTTTAATATTATATTATACTATATTATAAGAAAAATATTTTAGTAATTCTGTATAACATAGTTTAAGCTCCCCTCCCATCATCTCCAAAAAAACTCCATATTGGAGGGGAGCAAAATTGAGTTAGGAAGGACTTTTCAACCCTCCATTCCTCTCTACTCCCATCCAAAAATTGAACTAGATAACCAAAATTTGAAATAGTTGTTCCCTTCTATTCGACTACCCTCCAACCAAATATTATCTCCAAAAAAATTGAAAGAGTTCTCTATCTTCATATATTGTAAGCGTTGTACTAAGGATCTTTTGACACCAGATAAGCTCTTATTTGATCGGAGCATGGCATGTCATCCAACATTGGGTGTGTAGATCCTTGGGTTTCGACTCCTTTGTCTTCTAATGTGAACGATTGGCCCTAGGAGATGAGTAACTGTTAGGGGGTCCACATGGAAGTGTGATCATAACCAATCTACCAGAGAGCTCTGATTTGTCTCAGCATCTAATTTGTCTCATTGTCACAAGGTACTTATTCTATGGTTATTCTTCGTCAATTGAGTTTTCGGGGCGAGGATCCTATTTAGATATTCTCTGTGGTCCTCCCTGTGTGGCATACACAGTGAGATGGGTCTCTAAAGTGACTTCATTACCTTCAGAGGTTCTCCACGTGTTTTGGAAAGCAATGCTTCTGCGAGTTTCAAACCCTTAAGTTAGCTCGTCAGAGCCAGTTCTCTAGTAAGGGGTGGGTTATACTCTATTTTGAGTGAACACGTGTTGCGCGACTTCCCCTATCTACTTTCCTAGGGTTTGTGCCTTATTCCTTGAGTGTTTTGACTTAAGTTTGCCTTCTATAAGTAACATGGTTGATAATATGACAGAATCAAAGTGACGAGAGCAAGTGATATCATAAAACTCAACAACAGCTTGTAATTTATATTGGTTACCTTTTGTTAATCCAGCATATTTTGTTAATAATGGGAAAAACGTTGGAAAAAAAGGAGATGTTCGTTAGAACTACCGCTTAAAAAAATGGAGTTGCTTTTCAATTGAATTTAACTTGGAACCTAAAGTCAATGACTATGGATTGATATTTTGCTCGAAAAATACAAAATTCCAATTGAGGGTTGATGTGATGTAAGAAAAAAGGAATATGTGAAAGAAAATAAATCTTCTTTTTAGCATGGTTGTTTATTTATTTTGATGACTTTTCAATCTTCTGGGAAATTTTGGTGTTTTTATGATCTTGTTGGGAATCAGAAAAAGACAATCCCTTTTAATATATATATATATATATATATATATATATATATATATATATATATATATGCCACTATTTTACTATTAATAAGTAATTGCCTTTTGTACATACTGTACATATTATGCATTAAAATAACATAAGTATATATTGCTTTAATAGACCATGATGGTTTTTTAAGGATTCCAACCTAATTGGTTTTGGTAGGTGATTGCAGGATTAGTATGAGTGGTTTCTTTTGGCAAAACTGAAAAGAAGGACTTATTTCTCTTCATTTGAGAGGGTGATGCTCTAGATTTATTACTCTCTATTTAATAGGTGTGAGACCTTGGCTTAAGGGGTGGGCAGTTTGAGCTTGAATTTAAATCACTAATGGACAATCCTTTATCTCAAGAAATACAGAACCAAATTTTGAATTTTAGTTTAGAGGCTCAGAAATTTGAGCTTGATTTCGAAACACTAGTTTACAACATCTCATATCAAAAGGAATTCACACTCGACTTTTGTATCATTATCTCCCGATGCAATGCGCTTATTTACTTATTCCTGAATTATGGTTTTCAATTTACCTGGAAACAAGTAAAGGTAGTTAGTTGCTCTTGAGTTGGCTAAGGAATCTACATGTGAGTGTCCCTAATTGGTGCGAGCTTCCCTATAGTAGCATAGAATGCGACTTTGATGCAAAAAAATTAATGAGTCCACCCTATTTTTTCGAGAAATTGATCATCTGCAGTTATCGACCCTAGTGTTTCTCCAACTTAAACTTTTCTTTATTGTTTATGAATTGAATAAATGGACAAAATATGTATCTCTCCATTGAAAAATCCAACGATTGATGTGGTTGAGTACAGTGACCACAGCTAGTGAATCATGGTCATTGGTTTTGGTAGGTGTGTGTAGGGTGAGTCTGAGTGGTTTCTTATATAGTAGGTTGAACGAAAAACCATGTTCCTCACCGTTTGAGAGGGTGGTGCCATGACTTTATTAATTGATGTTCAATGGATGCAGACTTTGGTTTAGAGGTTGTGCAGACTCGTCTTTTAAAAATTGAACAAACCAAATGATTAAATCGGTTGAACCATAACTCGGCATTGCCTTCAGTTCACTTATTTGAGCGGTTTGACTGCGGATTCATCCAGTTTTGAGCGGTTTAAAATGGTTGAACCATGACCGAAAAGTCTCACCGGTTCGGTTTTCAAAACATTGGTGCAGAGATCAAGCTTTTTTGGAAATCAATAGTAGACAATATCTTTTATCACAAGTAAGACACAATCGAACATGGTATCATCATCTTTCAGTGCATTGAGTTTTTTTCCCATATCGATTGTTCTAAACTAGGTTCATCCCCAGTCTAGAGTGGGCGGTGCTGAGCAACCAATAAATTACCTCATAACAGGAGAAAATCTTACCTCCGCGCAATTTTTGCGCTTAGATCTACTGGTTTTCTATCTCAACACATTCTCGTGTCCTTGCTTATCCGCTTTTGGTCCCCTCCAACTACACGCCACATGTCACGCGCTCGTGCACACACCTGTTATGGTATGCTTTTAATGGTTTCTCTCCTATTCTTATTCTCTATTCTCTCTCTTTCTCTCTCCTCCTTCCTTCTCTCTCTCCCCTCTATCCCCCCTCTCCCTTATCCTCTCTCTTCCTCTCCCTCTCCCATGTCTCATTCTCTTCCTCTACATCCCATCTCTTATATATATATATATATATATATATATATATATATATATATATATATATATATTCTCATATCATGACCCCTCTCTCGCTCTCTCCGGTCTCTCTCATATCTCATTCTTCTCTCTCTCCTTTCTCCCTCCCTTTATCTCCCATCTCTCTAATATATATTTTCTCATATCACGATTTCTCTTTCCCGTTCCCTCCTCTCTCTCTCTCTCTCTCCCCTATGACATGTTCAGTGTTCACCAAACAATGTATTGGACATCATGTTATCCAATAGTGTACTGTCCAGTACTTATCCTTTTGCGAATCAAACATACCCTTAATGCTTATAGTAGTATTTTAAGATGTATGTACTTTTTTTCTTATATTTTGAGACGGGTGTACTATATCAAAAAGTTAGACCACATTTTTATTTTTAATCTATGCAATATGTGTGTTTTTGCCGAAAGAAATCAAAATCAAGGAGGGTCATTTCAATGCAATACACAAAAGGGTCATTTTCACCCCCAAAAAAAACACAAAAGGGTCAAAAATATCACTGTTTTCATTACATCTCCAGATGTCTCTACAACAAAATACAACTTACATTATCAATACAAAAAATAGTACTAGTAAAAAAGAAACTAAAGTGTACTCAATTCTCCATATTAATAGTCCAATCCAATTAACCTTTGTGGCTTCCATTGTTAAAGACGGAACACTGCGCCGCCGGCCTCGACAATACTTCGCCAGCACTTGCCGGACAAGTCATCAGCATCGCCGGCGGCTCCATGCAGTTATAAGACAAGCATAACGACGCTGTATCAGGCATCACCGTTCCCTCTTCCAACGGTATCCCCGTGAAGTAGTTATGTTGAAGGTACAGCGTTCTAGTGCTTCCGCGACACACGCTCTTAACATACTCCTCAGGCACCATTCCCATCAAACGATTGCTATTCAAAAACAAGCTCTCCACTCCATCAAACACCGTTGATAGTTCCCCGCTTAGTGAGTTATGGCTCAGATCAACGATCGATCCTGGACCGTACGATGAAGATCCAATTAACGTTCCTCTATCTTTGGGCCTTTCTGGGAGTCCACCAGAGAGATAGTTGCGTTGCAAGAAGAGGGAAGTGAGCGTGGGCCTGAAGAAGAGTTGGGCTGGAATGGGCCCAGCAAACTGATTCATGCTAAGGTCAAGGAACTCCAATTCTGAAAGCGACTCTAACCCGTTGGTTAGAGGACCCCACATTTGATTCTGCGACAACGAAAGATAACGGAGAGATGACGGGATTGACATTGGTAACGGTCCAGTGATTTGGTTGTTCTTCAAGTCCAAGTGAAGTAACGGCGAGGAAACGTTTACCGGTAAATCGCCGGTGAGGGAATTGTAAGCGAGGATGAGGATTTTCAGTTGAGGCAACTGAGTTAGACTCGGTGGGATTGAACCGGAGAGTTGGTTATGACTGAGGTCAAGGGTGTGGAGATTTGTGAGAGAGGAGAATGCGGAGGGTATGGAACCGGTGAAGCGGTTGTTGGGCAAGGAAATGACTCGGAGTTTTGTGAGTTGAGCGAGTTGGGGAGGGATTGAACCGGTGACGATTCCGGGGGAGAGAATGAGCTGAGTTAACTCGGTGAGTGCGGAGATGGATCGGGGGAGTGAGCCTGCGAGTGGGAGGGAATCGATTCCGAGTGAGAGAATGGTGACTCGGTCGAGTGAGCAGGATACGCCGGAGAAGGAGGAGCAGGGATCAGGTGCGGTGAGGTTCCAGGTAGAGAAGAAGGGCTTGGTTGGTGAGACATCGGTGAGAGTGTTTTTGATGGAAAGAAGTGCTTTGAGATCCAAAGGGTTCATTTTGGGTTGTTGAAGTTGGACAGAAGGGGATGCGAAGAGAATAACTGGTAGAAAAAGAAGAAGAACAAAAGTTGCCATTTTTACTCAATATGAGTGTAAGAAAGAGTAGTGAAATTGAGTGTGCGGAAAGTGTGTGTGAAAGGAGAAGATGGTGAGAAACTGTAGTGACTAGTGTGATAATAGTTGAAAGGAGGAAAATGACAGTAGTTTCGTAGATTTGGGATTAATGTTTATGTTGGTGTCGGTGACAAGTGGGAATGGGGGGGGAGAGGTTATATTTAGTGAGGGAGAGGGGTCATAAAAGTAGAAGAATTGAAATCGAAGGGGGTGTGTGGTTCTGAAGATGATAAACGTAAAACAGAGAGAAACATATGAATGAATGCAAGGGGGGTCATGCATTTTGACTGAGTGAGTGAGGGGGGGGTCCCATTCCCAAGATATGTGCAGAGGAATTAACATGTTGATGTTGCATTGCATCATTAATGAACAAACAGGTGATCTCAAATCCCAAGTATATCTAGTCTAGCTAACGTTTTTAGACCTTATAGTCACGGTGACAACATGGTTTCAGAACTTGCCGTGCATCTTCAATTCCAGAAAAGAAAAGAGTAATGATCTTTTGGGGGAAAAAACCATGTGGGGGCAAAAAAAAATTACTTACTAAAATAATGCACTTTGTGGGTTATTTATCAAAGTGGGCAAAATTTTTTTATAGTTCAGAAGTCCCCCAGAAGTCGCCCCCCAGGGGGACTTCTGAACTGTTTTTTGCAATTTTTTTTTAAAATGCAGTTCAGAAGTCGCCCCCCCCCCCAGGGTGACTTCTGAACTGTGTTTCGCAATTTTTTTTTAAAATACAGTTCAGAAGTCGCCCTGGGTACAGTTCAGAAGTCCCCAGGATGACTTCTGAACTGTGTTTTTTTAATTTTTCAATAATTATATATTAAAATGATAAAAATTAAATTAATTTATTTTAAATAAAACAATAGTATTTAGATAATTAATAATTGTAATTCAAATTTCCTAATTTAATTGAAGGGTCAGAAAGAAATATTACAACACAATAATTTATTTAAAAGACCAACCAAAAATTACAATAGTTATTTAAAAGAGTAATCCGAAATATTACAACACATTAATTGCGGTTAGGATAGTTGTTTCTGTTGTGACCCTCATTTCTACAAATTCCGCATCTTCTGGTGCGCGTACCCCTTTCTCTTTGATCCATCTCTGTACGAATACGGGTAGACTGTGGACGACCCTTTTTATCTCTCCGTTTAGTGGGATCATGCTTTAGTTCTAAAGTATTGAAATAAGGCCATGACGTCTCAGTTGGCAAGGGTGGGAACTCGACAATGTAAGTATTGAAAACATTCTCCATTGTGTACGGTGGATCCACGAATTGCATGTGGTCGTAATTGCATTTTGAGCATGCTGCGATGACATGTGAACAAGGGTAGTGAAGTGCCTGGAATTCCCCACACTCACACGTTTTTGCTCTGAAGTTCACCACGAATGTTCACGCAAGTCGACCACTTTGTGGTCGTACAAGTTCTTCAACTCGGAACAATTGTTGGGCACGATCGTGAACCGCGACGTTATGGGTTTTTGAGACATTTACGTTCCTGGCAATATTTTCCAACAATTTTTCAGAGTACATAGTTCCGGACGTCAACATTGCCTGTGCCTGTGTTCCCCTTTTGACGAAAACCTCGTTCATTCTGAAATATGTTGCATCTATCAATGAACGAATAGGGAGATTCCGCACCCCCTTAAGAACATTGTTGATGCACTCTGCAAGGTTTGTTGTCATGTGCCCCCAACAGGAACCTCCATCGCACCACTGCAACAATTGTTCTGCGGTTATGTCTTCAACCCAAGCCACCCCCTCAGGACCTACTTCCCGACCAATTTTTTGTTTGTAGTGTTCGGCCGATTCTTCTGTCATTGAATATGCTGAAGAAAAAAAAGAAGATGTTGGTAAGTATGGAATGGAAATTTGAAACTAATTAATTAAAAAAATTGTTAAAAATACTCACCCATATTGATAACATGTTTCCTGGCAGGAGTGTTTTTGAAGTGTCTCATGAAGTTTTGTGCTATGTGGCGAACACAGAAGACGTGTTTCCAATTGGTGTTTAGTTGCGTAACAGCACTTTTGATAGACTCGTGTCTATCTGATATCAAACAAATACCCTCCTGTGGTGTCACATAGTGTCTTAAACGAGATAGGAAGAAAAACCAAGCCTCCTTTGTCTCACCCTCGACCACTGCATATGCAATTGGGAAGGTGTTGTTTCTTCCATCTTGTGCGATTGCCAAAAGAAGACACCCTTTGTACCTACCGTACAACCATGTTCCATCAACAGAGACAACTGGTTTGCAAAATTGAAAGCCTTTAATGCACGGGCCGAAACTCCAAAAGATGCGGTGGAATACACCTTTGTCGGCAACTAGTTGTCCATTCTCATAGAATGGTTTGTACTACCAGTCGTGAACTGTGTCTGGAATATAGTAAGAGAAAGCATGTAGCCACCTGGTTACTTCATTGTAAGAGTCCTCCCAATTACCGAAGATAAGCTCGATTGCTTTTTGTTTAGCAATCCAAGCCTTTCTGTAGGAACTCTGGTACGTGAACCGCTCCTTGATGTGTGCAATCAACACAGCCACTGATATTGTCGGGTCCTTCCTTACAAGTGGAAGTATATGAGTACACATGAGGGAGGAGGTCAGCTGGCGGTGATCTTGGAAAATAGTAGATGTTGTACATGTGTGTGGGTGAGTCAACTGTGTAATCCCCCAATATCCAGTTTTTGCTCCTACTCTCACTACACACCTCCACAAACAGGTTTCATGAACACAACAAACGGTCCATGTGTGGGGTTTAGACTCACAGACTTTGTATGCAACTGAATGGTTTAGGTGATATGTTTGGATGAATTGTTGGGCTATTTCTTTTGTGGGAAATTTCATTTTGAGTTTGAGTTCGTTTGGGTCTTCGTTGGATAAGAGTTGGTTCCTGTCCATGGAATGACCAAACTCTACATCATAAGGTTCTGGGTTATCAGCTGTGACGTTTTGAAAGTGTGGTACAGGCTCGCGAAATGCAACACCTATGTTGGGGTTAGCTTCAATTGGTTCCTCATCGACGTCACGCTGAAGAATTTCATCTTCATCTTCGCTATAGTCCCCAACGTCTTCATTATGGACACCAACAAACATACTAAACGGTGGGGGTATTAGTTTGAGTATGTAGAGGGTGGCTTGTGTTAAGGTCAATGGGTGTGTTTGAGGATGATGGTGCAGAGTGATGGTGAGGTGTTGAAGGACTGTAATGCATGTCAGTTTGGGATGATGAAGGATTGAATTGAGGGTAAACAGGTGGAATGAAGTCAGTGTATGGTATTTCTGTTTGTTGAGAAAAACGTAAGTTTTGTTGTGATGAAGATGGAATAGAGTGGCCGTGACTTACCTGGGTGTAGTTAGAAGGAGCCTCAACCAAATCTGCGTATATTTCTGGTGTACATATACCAAGGTGTCTATCTTCTTTGAAATGCTCTATCATAAGTTCAACATCATCGTCCGAAATTATTTCGAATCCCCCATAAAAGGTATGGCCAGTATTGAGAGTTGTGGGGTACCGATATGTAAGACTAGCAACCATTTTTGAATGGTCAGGAGAGATTTTTTTTTCAATGGCTTGTTTAACTTGAGCTAGTTTGGAATTAGAGTTGAGTTTGACAAGGGTGTTGTTATGACACCTAAAAAATATACCCTCAGTATTTGTTTTTTCAACATAACCATTGTAAAAGACTGTGATGAAAACATTCGTTGGAGCCATTGACGAAGTTGGGAGTAGGAGGGTGTGTTTGAGTTTCAGTTGGTAGTAGGAGAAACTATGGGTGTTTAGTGGTGAGAGATTTAGGGCCTATTTATTGAAATTTGAATGGTCTAGATTTCATCGATGGTTTTGAAGGCCAGGATTGCACCGACACTTTTAAAGGCCAGGATTGCACCGACACTTTTAAAGGCCAGGATTGCACACGTGACTTTTAAAGGCCAGGATTGCACCGACACTTTTAAAGGCCAGGATTGCACACGTGACTTTTAAAGGCCAGGATTGCACCGACACTTTTAAAGGCCAGGATTGCACCGACACTTTTAAAGGCCATGATTGCACACGTGACTTTTAAAGGCCAGGATTGCACCGACACTTTTAAAGGCCAGGATTGCACCGACACTCTTAAAGGCCAGGATTGCACACGTGACTTTTAAAGGCCAGGATTGCACCGACACTTTTAAAGGCCAGGATTGCACCGACACTTTTAAAGGCCAGGATTGCACACGTGACTTTTAAAGGCCAGGATTGCACCGACACTTTTAAAGGCCAGGATTGCACCGACACTTTTAAAGGCCAGGATTGCACACGTGCCTTTTAAAGGCCAGGATTGCACCGACACTTTTAAAGGCCAGGATTGCACCGACACTTTTGAATTGTTCAATGTGCATTGTTCACTGCTTAGTGCAGAGTGCAGTGTCCAGTGCTTAGGAAAACTCATTTTTTAGACTTAGGAAAAACCGGTTTTAGTCATTGTTTCGAATCTTGTACACGTGGGTTATAAGTCCGTTAGTAGTAATTCAAAACATGAAACCGTAGTTCTATAACTCTACTATAATGTCATATCATTTTTTTAATTTAGTAATTTAACAAAATTGCTTCAAATCGATCTAAACATGGTAAAAAAGTCATTTTTTAGACGTAGGAAAATCCTTTTTTAGTCATTGCTTCAAATCTTGTAAACGTGGGTTATAAGTCCGTTAGTACTAACTCAAAATATGAAACCGTAGTTCTATAACTATACTATAATGTCATATCATTTTTTTTAATTTAGTAATTTAACAAAATTGGTTATAATTGATCTAAACATGGTAAAAAAGTCATTTTTTAGACGTAGGAAAATCATTTTTTAGTCATTGCTTCGAATCTTGTAAACGTGGGTTATAAGTCCGTTAGTACTAACTCAAAACATGAAACCGTAGTTCTATACCTATACTATAATGTCATATCATTTTTTTTAACTTAGTAATTTAACAAGATTGGTTATAATTGCACCGACACTTTTAAAGGCCAGGATTGCACCGACACTTTTAAAGGCCAGGATTGCACCGACACTTTTGAATTGTTCAATGTCATTTTTTAGACCACTAATTTATTCCTCGAAGGCCACTAATTTATTCCTTCTTGTTTTCTTCTTCAAAATGATTTCCACTTTTGAATATATTCATTCTTGTTTTCTTCTGCAAAATGATTTCCACTTGATATTCAAAGTTCACGGGAAATGTCATCTCCATTCCCATGTGCACATACATTGCATTCTTGTGCACATACGTTGCATCCACTTCCTCTAACTTCTTGTGCAGATACTCAGCATCCACTTGAGATATATTCCTTTAAAATGTCTTCCCGAACATTCAAGTCACATAACTCAAAGGCAGCAACACAACCACATAACTCAAACATTCAAGTCACCATAACTCTTCAATAACACTTCCTCTAAAAATGTCTTCCTTACTAAACGAAGAACCTCACATTTCCATGCTTCTCAACGATGACCCAATGGAAGTTCACCACGCATTCAATCTTCCCGAACCAGATGGCTCTATATTACCATTGATAGAAAGAGTTGGGTTTCGTGACATTGCTTCAATTGGCGCATTCAAAATAAATCCAGCTTTGGTGGCAACAATGGTCGAACGCTGGAGACCAGAAACACACACGTTTCATCTTCCAGTAGGGGAGTGCACAATAACTCTCGAAGACGTGGCGTTGCAGTTGGGACTTCCCATTGATGGAAATGCCGTTACTGGAAGTTGTGAAAAAAATTGGGATCGAGTATGCGAACAACTTTTGGGTAAGCCTATCCCAGCAAATGGCATGGTAGGCAACCAAATTAAGTTCACTTGGCTACAACGTGAATTTAATAATGTTCCAAAGGGCGCTTCCAACCAAGTGCGAAGACAATATTGTAGGGCGTACCTATTGCAGTTGATCGGGGGATACATACTCCCAGACAAATCATCAAACAGAGTCAACATAAAATACCTACCCCTATTGAAAAACTTCGATGAAATTTCAAGTTACAGCTGGGGGTCAGCATGTCTAACGAACTTATACAGAATGTTGTGTAAGACAGCTACATGCTCCTCACGCACCATGGGTGGATGTACTCTTTTGTTACTGTCTTGGGTCTGGTACCGCATGCCGTTCCTAGCACCAGACTGCAACCGTCCTTATGAATGGCCACTAGCAAAGAGGTAAAAATTTGACACAACTTATGAATACTAACAATTATATTTCCTCTTTACGTTAACATTTTTTTTTACCAGATGGGTTCGCACGCCACTTAGCCACACTAAGTGTCCAAAAAGCCTTGTTTTGTACAGATCAACAATAGACCGCATGACACATGAAGAGTTTGAGTGGTTGCCATATCGGGAATTCAATTTGCCAGAAATAGCATATCGGCACCAAGGCATATGGACTACAAACACGGCTATGGTCTGTTTCCATATTGTAGAATGGCACCATGCGGATAGAGTGACCTTGCAATTTGGCCTCGTCCAAGACATACCATCAGCACCAATAGATATCAGCCACATGCACAACATCACCATGCAGGGACAGACTGATGTTAATTGGGCTGTATATCACAGCCAGTTAATTGATTTATGGAATGATAGAGAAAATCGATGTGTTGTGGGTCGACCGTGCTTTGCTAAACCAACGCAGTCAGATAAATACATGCGCTGGTTTCTAAAAAAATCAAGGCCATACATTTCAGCCGACCAACATCTAAGGGATCCACGTGGTCTTGCAAATGTTGGTGATGTGGACGAAGATGATGAACAAGACGTGCCAGCTCCCCCAACTACTCAAACCGAACGTCGAGAACGTAACCGTAATCGACATCGACGTGCACCACCAACTCAACAGAGGACCCAAGAAGATGTGCCTCATTGCCACTCTATCTCCCACACACCAACATTCCAAGAAGATGTGCCTCACCGCCACTCTATCTCCCACACACCAACATTCCAATATTACGAACAATACAACCAGTCAGTAGAACATACTCCTTTTCAAGATACATATCGACATTCTACCACCGAAAGGGACCCCGATATGTTCTATGAGTGCTTTGGGGTCCAACCCGACTCTGCGCAATCTGTGGCGTTGCTTCGTCAAATTCAAGAGCAGGCCGGCGGTGCTAGTTCTTCATCAGTTCCCCAATATTTTTCAGAGCCACCGCCGCCTGCCCGGACTGAGGAAGAACATCAACCACCACATCGGCATCAACGTCCACGGCGTGTCCCCCAACCTCGAAAGTGTGGAACTGGGTCTCATCTTTGTTAATTTTTTTCTGTACTGTCTTTTTAGTTTAATTTATCAATTATTGTAATTTTATATTAACTAAGTTATTAATTTTAAGGGTTTAATCTTATGTGACATTTATTACATTTGGATCAATAATTTACTCTTTTATCTTTAATAGTGCTTTGTGCATAGTGCACTATTAAAGTGTGCATTGTGCAGAGTGCATAGTGCATAGTGCATAGTGCACTATTACAGTGTGCATTGTGCAGAGTGCACTGTTAAAGTGTGGATTGTGCAGAGTGCATAGGTCTTAATTTCTTTAATGGCCTAGATTTTGCCGACACTATTTAACGGCCTAGATTTTGCCGACACTCTTAACGACCTAGATTTTGCCGACACTCTTTAACGGCCAGGATTTTTCCGACACTAAACCCTAAAATCAATGGTTAAGATCATCCAAAATCAACGGCTTACATACGATCACCCCTATTATAAATATGTGCTCACATTACACTCAAATTCACACCAACACTTTACCTTCAACCTATATTTCTGATTAATCTTCTTTTCTCTGGTTCTTCCCAAACACCGTCACCCAACCCGCTGAAATGGAATGGCAGTTGTGCCCAACCCAGTACTCAAATGATAAATTCCTAGTCGCACTTTATCACAGTGGAACTGTAACCACCGATGAACATGGTATTGTCTTTCGTTGTCCTAATCATATCTTGTGTAGGATGAATAAGGACATCACATTCGCCCAACTCAAGGAGAAGGCTGAGAGAAAAATACGGCCAGAGGGAGGGTGGCGTAAAGACGTGGAGCGTATCCGTTACAGAAAGTACAATTGTGGAGATGACGGGACATCCCGTTATTCTGTCATGGAGATCCAAAGCGACGACGACGTTCGCGCAATGATGGAAGGTCATGCTAACATTCCAATGGGACGTAGTCTCTTGGAGCTGTACGTAGACACAATACGCACTTTGGAAGAAATCATTCATCTTCTGCGACCACCCCCACCACAACAAGTCATACCGGAAAGAGTCATCAACCACTACTGTACACTTCACTGTCAGACCCATGTTATGTACAGGGAAGAAGATGGTGTGTATTTTAGTGGTCCAAACACCATTTATTCCAGCCTTAAGAACAACATCACCTTCGCCGAACTGAACGAAATGCTAACGGAAAAGGCGCAGCTGGAGGGTGAGGAGAAAACGATCACTCGTATCGTTTATCGCTGCCCTCGGATCGGCGAAGGTAATCGTATTCGGTGGTGCGTAATGACTATCAAGACTGACAAACACGTTCGACAGATGTTTCAGCAGCATGAGATGTTTCAACCTCATACTCAGAGTCCTATCGAATTGTGCGTCGAAACAACTATTTCCACCGATGAAATCATCCGTCGGGTTATCCCTCCAGCGATCCAATGGCCACTACCAGAAAATGTTTCGTGGAAGTAGTTTCGATCATGTTTTCCTCTCGTTTCGTTTTTAATTTTCTATTCTTGTATTTCTGAAAATTTTGTTGTTTATTTCAGTCTTTTTTCTATATTATATTATGTTCCAATTTTTAATCTCTTAATTTTTTTTCCTAAATAGTAACGTAATTAAATTATAAATAGGTATAATCATTTTTATAAATTTATTTTTAATTTATTTAGGTATTTATATATTAATATATAATTATTGAAAAATTAAAAAAACACAGTTCAGAAGTCACCATTTGGGGGGGGGGGGGGGGGCGACTTCTGAACTGTATTTAAAAAAAAAATTGCAAAACACAGTTCAGAAGTCACCCTGGGGGGGCGACAGGGTGACTTTTGAACTACATTTTAAAAAAAAATTGCAAAAAACAGTTCAGAAGTCACCCTGGAGGGGCGACTTCTGAACTATAAAAAAAATTTGCTCACTTTGGTAAATAACCCACAAAGTGCATTATTTTGGTAAATAATTTTTTTTTTTTGCCCCCACATAGTTTTTTTCCCGATCTTTTGCGCAACACTGACCTACTAGTAGCTACCTAACTAACCGTACAATTTGTGCCGTTAAAAAATATTTACGAAACTGTACAAAACAAAATGGACCATTAATTTAGGTGAATAGTTTGCGAAGTCGCCGTGCCGTGCCATCTCAAGTATGCTTATTTTTCTAATTTTAAACTTCAAAGGAAATAAATGATTCAGACGGAAGACGGTGGAGAAAGTCGCCATGGTATCAAACTTACAAAGAAAACTCTTGCTTTTCCCCCAATCCATCTTAATTTGAGGCTATTAACCTTTTTGTTATATCGTTTAATCAAGCCAACAATAATATGGAAATTGTAATGGTCCCCTCACCCCATCAGCCTTTGTGATCCAACCTCTACCAAGTTGATTAGGGTGAAGTTTACAAGATCATAACACCAGTTCGAGTAATCATGATTCATGGTATGCTCAAATATGTTCAAATATAAGCTAAGTCCTTCGAAATATAACTCATCCATGAAGAGAACAAGCTCAGAATCCAGCTCATTCGAGAAGAAACCTCAGCTCGTGCATTGCGTTTAACACGTTCGGAATCATTATCCTATTTTGACCAAATCTATTGCACCGTAGTTCCAAGATAATAGGGATTCAAAATCTTGTCATCATGAAAGAAAATCGAGTTCGCTTTTGATTCTTCACTATAAAGAAGGGTTTTGACCCAAGTTTGGTCATTTCACTTTTACCCTATCCTCTCATTGCTCTCCTCTAAAGCTTTAAGCCCGTGCTCCATATCTTGAAGAGGAGAGTCATCAGTGTGTTAATCGAAACATTAACTAGAAATTGTCTTCGAGTATGTTAGGAAACCGTTTTTTCCACTGTGGAATCTCGCATCTATCCAAAAGCTAAAAAGCTATATATTGTAGCTTTGGAGTTGCGCACATCTGTAAGACCCGCACTGTAGATCCAAGCACATAATTATTTTCATTTGAACATAAAATTATATTTATTCATGAATATTTTAGAATAAATGACAAATGTCCTAGTTCAAGATTAAAAAACCTACTTACTCAAAAAAAGAGTTTAAAAGTCTCCAAAAGAAATTTGACCGGAAAAGTCCCTATACTTAACACTACAAAGAAACACATACAAAAAAAAGTGGGAGAACTTTTCAAGTGTGAGATTATGTCCTGTTCCTAGAGCTGGTCCCAACCCAGAAGAGACAAAGCCATCTTAGCCATGGTCCTGTTGCGAAGTCTCTTGCACACTTGCATGTTGTGGACTGATCGATTGAAATTGTACTTGGCTGCATCAGCATGGTTATCAACCTGCATAAAGATATTATGGCACCTGACCACTCCTAAAGCCCCTGAAACTATAAAACAATCAACCATTCAATATTCAAATTAGTATTATTTTTGTGAGGTAATACATCAAACACCTTAAGTACAGATGTATTCTATGCATTTTTTTTCGCAACACATTCTTTGCGGTTCATAGTTGGCGTATATGCAAGCTCCTATGGGGCATATCAACAAGCACCAGAATCGCTTCATCAAATTGGTTGAGAAAATTCCGAGATTTCTTAATGTCTCCACGTCAATTGTGAGCTGTGAGGAATGTGTTCCAAGAAATAAGCGTTTTGTCTAAGCCAGACAAATCATAACTGGCTCCAGTGAATGATTTATATAGATGAGTTAAATTGGAGTAATAGTCAACTTCTAACAAATTAATTCGGTTAAACTGACTCGCTGGATAATTAATCAAACCTCCAAAAACTAATCATATCTTATCTTATAGTAATGAACTTTTTTTTACAAAGGGAAACTTACAGCATTTCATTCATAATCAAAGTTATAACACGGGTACCAATATGGTATAGCACAAGTGGTAGATATTTAGGCTCATTAACCATTTTGTCACGAGTTCGATCCATAGCCAGTGCGTCGGTTTAATTTTAATTATAATCTAAGATGTAAACTGTGATTTTTCTGAAGGGTATATGGACTTGTACTAGTACTTTATCTTGTTTCAAAAAAAAATACTGTACTTTATCTCTTTCAATTTCTTTATTATGAGCCCATTTGTTACAACTTATTTTCTAAAAAATCACTTTTTTAAAAAAAAATAATCACTTATGACGACATACTATGTGTTTGTTACAGGTTTTTAAAAAAATGAAAAGCTAAAAATAATCTAAAAATTGCTTCATATGAGAAGCTGTTTTGAGTACATTCTCAAAAAATTAGTTTTTTTAAGAATGATTTTTTTTTTACAATAAGTGATTTTCAGTATATTATACAAACACAAAATAATTTCTCATTTTCTTAAAAATCACTAAAAACTAATCTCTAAATTATTTAACAACAAAATCACTTATTTTTTCATCTGTAAGCAACGGGCTGTATAAGTAGCCCCGCATCTTGCATCTAGTTCACACTGTTTAAAAATTTCATGTTACTATCTATTTCCCAATGCCACGGGCCAATATACGAAAATATTGGACATTGGACTAGTTAGTTTTTGTTCTGTTGGCAAGAGGCACCGCAATTGACTACCCAAGGGCACATGATAGAATGAGCTCATAGGCGCAAACGCCAAAATTATGTGCATTATTTTGCCTATGAAAAAAGGCCTATTGTTTTTCAGTCCCTCTCACTGCTCTCTCACTCTCCCTTTACATAATTAAAACAGTAAAATACCCCCATACTGTCCAAGAGCCTCACATATCATGATATTAGTCTTAACTGAAATGTCAAGCGAGACACAAAACAACCTCACATAAGCATACAAAAGTGTCAAGCACAGACCAACAATTAAAACTGACATCTCATAATAGAGAGGACCGTAGCATGGATCAATAGTCAGATGTGTTCTAATACACAAGATCCTCATTCCTGAGGCAAGTGTAGAGCATACTTGCATCTCTATAGAGGGACTAATGATATGAACATAATAACTAAAGTTTTCAGGAAGATACTTGAGCTCCTTAACCATTTGGCCATGGGTTCGATCCTTGGTCGGAGCGTATGGATAAATACCTGGTGGGAGAGGTCAACCCCTTAAATGGATATCATGTACCTCGGGGGATTAGTCTCTGCAGTTGCGCGCGCATGGTATACCTTGGTTTACCAAAAAAAACTTAAAGTTCTGTCGGTAACAATTTGCTTGTTGCATTATTTCTTTCTTCTCCCTCGAACCCTCTCATTCTTTCTTTTTCCACCAAGATTCCCTCTCACTCGCTCTCTACCCTCACTCCCCCTCCACTCTCCCTACCTCCATTCTCACTCCCGGCCACCATATCTCCTTCGTCTCATCTCTCCTCCACCTCCTCTCCTTCCTCTATCGCATATGTTAGATGGTTTTCACCACGGCGAGGAGCTCTCCGTCGTGCCACCGCCAGTAGGAAGCATTTCTCCGCGGCAGGAGCACTTGTTTGCCAGCTTAAAGCACCTACGCACCATTGAGGTATTTTGCTTGATTTTTCTTTTCTAGGGCTTTGATTTTGGAATAAATCTGAGGATATGTATTCTTGGATTTTATGGCCTTTGATAGAGTTTGATTTTTTGGCCAGTTCTGAATACAATGTTGAATTTTAGGGTTTGATTTTTCTGTTCTTTTTATTAGGAAAGACTTCGGGCAGAACTAATTAGGGTTTCATTTTTGTTTTTGATTAGGGAACATCAATTGGGGCTATTAGGCTGTTTTATAGACATTCGAATAAGCATTTCTCATAATTCGGTTCTGTGTTGGATTGTAAAATGGCTAAATTGATTTGTGTAGAATATGACTTGATTTGAATGTATATAATAATAAAAAAAAATTGTATATGATGGATGTAACTTGTTTTGGATTCTGCCTTTATGTGCTAAATTTACCTTCTTTTTTTGCTAGTAACATGTTTCTTTTGTAGACATGTGCTTTGTTGTTCTTTTGTCATAATTTCATAAATTTGATGAATGTTGACCTAAATTAGAGATCTTATAGGTAAATGTCTATCCTTTTTGGTATAATTAAATATCTTTTGAATTTTGAGGAACCATTATGTTATATAGACAAATTTTTCTAGACAAAAATAGCCAAAAACCAAATTACAATACCAATTCACCAAGTTTTTTAAACAAATAACCAACCTACTTTTTCACAGTTTTCTAGGCCATTGACTAAAAACTGTGAAAAAGTAGGTTGGTTATTTTTTAAAAAAATTTGGTGAATTGGTATTGTAATTTGGTTTTTGGCTATTTTTGTCTAGAAAAATTTGTCTATATAATATTATGCAATTGGTTTTCTTAGTTGAATGCTTCATTTAGATATTCCTTCAAATCTCTTAACTACCTTCCCGAGACAATTCCACGCTAAAACTAAGTGTTTGGATCTCTTATTTTTAAGGCACTTTTATCTCCAAAATCGTTTGCACTCGAAGCTAGTCCAGGTAGCTTTTGCTTCTGGCCAAAATTGCTACTTACCAAATCCTACGTGATTTCTTGATTTTATCCTCATCTTTCTCATTGTGTACCCTTTAGCCCCGTTCCTGATATTTTATGGGTCCTAGAAAATCAAAAGAAAATGCCTCCTTACATAATTATTGTTTAATTTGAAAATATTTCAATAAAAAACAAAAAAAATAACTTAATTCAAAACTTTCTAGTGCATTAATCAAACTCTCTGCTTCACTCTTTGTCTTTGCATCATTATCACAACATTGATATAATTCCGACAAAGCCAATTTTATTTGGGGACGCTGAAATCTAATGGCTAATTAACACTCTTAATTCGATTTTCCCAACAAGTATTAGAAAATATTTCATAGTTAAACTAGGAACACCATCAAACAAAATTTTCCATCTTTTTGTAGATCCCAAAAACATTGAATATCAGCATTGAATGACACCAAAGAATGAAATGGCCCCAACACATGAATGTGTCATATCATCAAGAGTAAGATTATAAGACTATGACGAGCACATAACATGTATAATGCTCTAGGACTAATCTCAAGAAATCTCTTTTGAACACCTTGATGATTTCCTTTCATATTAAAACCATTATCATAATCTTGCCCCCTCACATAACATTAAGATCGAGAGTCTTTAAAACATTTTAATAATTCATTAAAAAGTCTTAACTCGCGGATGTATCATATCTACTTTTAAAAATTCTAAAAAGAACTCCTCAATCTTTATTTTATTATTTGACCCATTCACACAACAAATTATAGGAGTCATTTGTTCTTGATGGCTCACATCAGGGGTACAATCAAGACTTATCGTAAGATATTTTGTCTCTTTAATGATCTTAATGATTGATCTTCTAACACTCTGTGACGAAAGAAAAATAATTTCATTTTGAATTTTTTGTTCAAGACAATGGTAATGAATTTCATCTCTCCATGCGCAGAATCAATTTGGGAAGCGAAACAGTCTTAGCGTAGGTTTTTTTTGGACCGTTTTACTTAAATTTGTTTTTGTTATAACACTAACATAATTTAGGCTTAGTATAATTTTTTTGGGCCTCCTTCAAACCTGGGCCCTAGGCTGTCGCACCCTGCCCTAGGCCCATGGCCGACCTAGTACCCTTTCTATACATTTCTATTGTTTAAGGATGGTGGCACTTTGTCTCGGGTTTAGGGAAAAGCCAAGGGGAATTCCAAGGTCTCTATGCCCGACGTTCTTTTGGGCGTCAACTTAAATATACTGTTCTGCACCGTACTTCCGACCTTAATAGTGGTCCGAGGTAGTTGATGGATAAGTCCTTGATCGGTTAGTTGTCCGGTCCGAGCTGGGGTTGTACCTGCAAAGACACTCCGACGCTCAAGTCAGAGAGGTAGTCAAGCAGAGTAATAAATGTGAGATTGCTTACCATTAATGAGGCATTGAATGTTGTGTTTATAGAGTGTGGTGGGGTTTGACCCAATGAACCTGAGTCGTCCGATCCTATGGAGCGATCTGAACCCTTGATATATGGATCTGTTTTCGGGATTAGGTTTTTTGATGTTGGGCCCTTGTGGGGTGCAAATAGACGCATCCATGGGGGTGTAGATAGTAAAAGTCCTTACCATAACAGTTGCCCCCCAAGTCTGGTCGTCTGTAGGGCGATCTTGACTTGTAACCGAGCCTATGATACGCTGACTGACCTTAAAGTTGTGCCGAGCTGTAAGACTTCATATTGTTGAGTTTAATCGAGACGAGCTTCAAGTGTTGCGACGTGGCTAAATAATGACCATTGAGGGGCTCAACGGGCCAGTAATAATGGTGACACGTTTTACGAAGGCGGCTGTTGTAATGATGGCGTGTTGGTTCGAGCGCGTGGCTTTATTGCCATTGATTGGACGTGACGGTTTAGTTTCGAAC
Organism: Astragalus glycyphyllos; assembly: GCA_963573325.1. Classification (NCBI taxonomy): domain Eukaryota; kingdom Viridiplantae; phylum Streptophyta; class Magnoliopsida; order Fabales; family Fabaceae; genus Astragalus; species Astragalus glycyphyllos. The sequence continues at coordinate 72,317,678 of OY754307.1, forward strand.
TGCTTCATGTCCCTTGGGCCTTATAAATAGGGGGTCATTTGCTCTTCATTGACTGCCGTTGTTTGAAAGTGCTCTGACCACCGATCCTAGCTTGCCGAGTTTTCGTGCTTTAGAGATCGTGGCGAGGGTACACCCTTTCCAGTGGAGTGCAGTTGTTCAAACTCGGAAAGAGCTTCGACGTCGCCGATTTTCCAGCAAAAGAGGTTAGATTCTATGATTTCTTCTTTGCTCTTTTTAATAATCGCGATTTTATCGCTTCACTTTATTCTACCACGCGGTGGGGGTCGTCAGGTCGGGTTCCGACTTGCTCGAGGACCCACCTTCTCGCCTTGATCCTGACAAACGATGCCCCCATACCTGCAAGTCCGTTCTGGCGAGAACTAAGCAAACCCGTAGAGAAATAAACCCTCAACCTCCTCAGTTAGCTAAATTGATGGCTTCCGAAGCTGATGTTCCGGAAGGGGCCCAACCTAACGTAATCCCAGTTGAACCCGAAGTGCACGAACAACCTGAATCGGCCCCAAATAATCCTGAACATGAGGAATAAGAGCTTGGGGTTGGCAACCATTCTCCTATTGATACGACGAACGAACCTGTTGAAGATGACGACCCTAATCAAGCAGCTGAGCACAACTCGAGCAGTCCCGAGGAAGGTCGTCCTGACGAGGGCCGTCAGGAAAGCGTTGAGTCCAGTAATTCCGAGGATCCTAGCTCGGGTTCTGGTGATAGCTTGGAAGATGAAGGAGAAAGTCACACTGGGGAGAATTCTGATGAAGAGGAAACTGTTAGTGACGGGGCTGATGAAGATCGTACAGTCGAGGGATCGCAGAGAAGGACGGAAGGAGATGCGGAGTTGTGCACGGATGGGTACTCCTTTACTGGCGTCAGAGCTATTGATATTTCAGTTCGCCAATGTTCTGCATCGTACTTCCGACCTTAATAGTGATCCAAGGTAGTTGATGGATAAGTCCTTGATCGGTTAGTTGTCCGGTCCGAGCTGGGGTTGTACCTGCAAAGACACTCTGACGCTCAAGTCAGGGAGGTAGTTAAGCAGAGTAATAGATGTGAGATTGCTTACCATTAATGAGGCATTGAATGCTGTATTTATAGAGTGTGGTGGGGTTTGACCCAATGAACCTGAGCCGTTCCTATGGAGTGATCTGAACCCTTGATATATGGATCTGTTTTCGGGATTGGGCTTTTTGATGTTGGACCCTTGTGGGGTGCAAATAGACGCATACATGGGGGTGTAGATAGTAAAAGTCCTCACCATAACATATACATATATAAATTTTTATACACTGATAATTTAAATAAAATATTTATTCTTGACCAAAGAAAATATTTCATTGACAATTAATATATAATACATACCCAAACTAACTAATATGTTATTGAAACCAAAGGGAAAGAAGGGATGTTTAATTAATAATATGGTTACCGAGTAATGTGATTTGGATTAAAAAATGTCGGTGCTACCTACCAGTCACGCATGATGAATAAAGTCTTTCGAAGCTAGATAGGATGGGTCGTGGAGGTCCACCTGGACGACATGATCATGTAAAACAAATCCGACGAGGACCACCTCGCCTACATGACGGAAATCTTTACCGAAGCAAGAAAAAACAACCTCAGAAGATTCTGATTCCCGAAGCACTCAGTCGACCTCGACCAAGGAAATGACTATTACGAGACTTAGGGGGTGTTTGTTTCGGTGACTTAAACTGGGTTCCAGGGAATCTAAGATGGGAATACAAGATTACAATGTTTGTTTTGAAAGAAAAGAAAAATACAATCCCAAGAATGAGGTTTACTTTGGAATGTTTCTTCCCATCTTGGTAGGAACCTGATGCCTCTCAAAAATAGTGGTAATCTTTCATTCCAGAGTAGAGGAGTTTCACTTTTTAGCACAAAATTACATATCTAACCCACACCCACCCCACTAACCCACTACCAGTGAAAGTTAACCATTCCTACAACTAATATATAAACTATTCGTTATTTTTAATTAGGCTAAATTATACTAGAGGTCCTTTAAGTTATTTAATTGTAACAAGTTGGTCATTTAAGTTTCTTTCGTTCCACTTAGGTCCTTTAAATTTTTTAATTGTAACAAGTTGGTCCTTTAAGTTATTTTGTACCACTTAGGTCCTCTAAGTTATTTAATTGTAACAATTTGAGGATGAAAAATGTAAGTTTTTTGGCCTTTATAAGTTATAATTAAATAACATAAATGACCAACTTGTTACAATTGAATAATTTAAAGGATCTAAGTGGTACGAAAAAAACTTAAAGGACAAAATTGTTACAATTAAAAAACTTAAATGACCTAAGTGATACGAAAAAAACTTAAAGGACCAACTTGTTACAATTAAATAACTTAAAGGATCTCTGGTGTAATTTAGCCTTTTAATTAATTGTTATAAAACTCATCGTCAAACAAAAGTTATAAAACTCCAATCAAATTTCAAAGTAATTAAATCTTTATATAACATAAGAATTTTGTCTCTTTTTTAATAAATATTTTAATCTTAGAAATATTATGCTAATTATATCATCAATATATTCCTAATTATAAGTTACTTTAAGAAAATAAATCATAACAAAAAGATTATTGCAAGGAAAATTATATTATAAATATAATAATTACCTTAATTTTATATTTTGATTTCATCTTTAATAAGTTACATTACGTTTATAATTAAATAATATTTCATATAAATAAGGCTATTTTGATAATTACAAAATTTATTCCTAGGAATATATTGCACGAACCAAACAAGTTTGCAAATTATACCTAGGAATCCAAGTAGCTAACCAAACATATTTTAGTAAATACCTGGTAAAGTCATTCCTAGTCATAGGATTCCAAGACATGTGATTTCAGGGAATGAAATTTCTAACCGTGAAACAAATGCCCCCTTAAGATACCGAACACCGACTCCAGATGCCAGATCCCAAGGCAATGTACACAACAAATATGTTAACTTAAAGTGATATAATTTAAACTAAACAAAATATTTGTAAATTAACGTCAGTATAATATATAAATTAAAAATAATTAACATATGTTATTTTCTAAAATGTTATTTAATATAATGCACTATTGTATAAATTCTTACATTTTTTAGTAAATTAATATAATTTTATGTTACGACTTATTTTGGTAAGTTTACCTCAAAAGCAATTTTGAGTGTCTCCTATCAAAACAACAAGAACTGATTAAAACCACTATTTTTTGGAACGTTTTTATACAAAAGCCATCTTACAATCAACTCACTTTTAATCAAAACCAATTCTACAAAACCAATTCTTCAAGAATCAATTTCATCATCATAACCAAACACACTTTTTATTTTGACAAGAATTACCAAACACACTTATTTCTTTTTTAATTTGTAACAAACAATATATTACCCGTTCACAATTTGACGGGCCAATCAAACCCGATTTTAATAACACTGAATTATCGTCTACTTTTTGATGTAATAAGATTTTACTAACTAATTTTGTCATTGGAAACCATGATAGGATTTTCTATGTTTTTTCATAATTTGTTTTCTTCTACTTGATGTACGTATCAATATGCGAAGAGTCAAATGTGCACAATTTCGCATCTACCCATTTTTAACATTTAAATTAACGCCATACATGAAAGTACATGCAAGTAAATGTTAAATTATTATTAAGACGAATTATTTAATTTATTTGTAAGATATATTTTTATTTAGATTTTCACTTTATATCTTGTGTATTTTGAAAAGACACTCCAACATCCCTAAACAAATGTTTTTTTGATGAATCATACCTAAAGAAATGTGTTACTAGGTAATAACGTTTTGAAGAAAAAAAATGATTAACTTATACATTTCCCAATGCAATCACGGGTGAACTTACAAACGCTGACATGCACACAGGCAGTGAAACAAAGAGACAAAGAAAAGCAGACAAAATAAAGGGTATGTCATATTAATGCATGACTTCGTGAAGGGCAGAAGAAAATAATCTAGTTTGTTCCTGAGTTACAGAATTTCCATCGCAATACAACTACTATGTTATCTTGGCATACAACTTGATGAACGAGAAAATAAGAGAATTTTCCTCACGACATCTTTCAACTTGTTAACCTTATTCCAAGCAAAGTGATGCAATTCCTGCAAACATTAGGGGCAGCAAGTCACATTAAGCAGTAAACACATGTTTATTAGTATCAAACTATTTTCGCAACATATTAATTAGATTGCGATTGAATTGAATTTGAAGAATTAAAAGTTTGTTTTGTTACAATTTTCACTCAGTAGTGAACCATTAAATATGAGCGTGGTATTTAGTATAAAAATTTATTAACGGTTGAGATTTAACATTAGTCGATTCAAACTTAATCACTCATAAGTTTTTACATAATATCTTACCGTCACTTTTTTTGATCTGTAACAAATGAACCCTAATTTGAAAAATAATTTATTTAAAAAATTGAGTTTAAAAAACTTGATTTGTGATTGATAATTATAATTTAAAAGTGAGTTCAGAATAATTGATTTTGTTTGAATGATAAGAACAAAAAATCCCTTTTGATGTGTAAATACAAAGAACAAAGAAATTTGTGGATCCTACACTCAATTGATTTTACTCACGGGAGAAAGAATTCTTGTTTCCATCAAAACCAATTATAATCACCCTAGAATCGATTTTATCTAATACGATTTTGTCGCCCAAACAGGTGAATAATGATTTTCAATTATATTAACATTGTTTTTTCTCCAAAAATTAATTTTGGCCTACCCATAATCTTAAACAAACGTATACTAACAAAAATAATACAGGAGCTGATTATTTTAAGCTTATCACACATTTAAAAAAGTTTCTTCATAATCACATTTGGAAAAATTATTGATAAAAATGGAATTAAATTTTGTTGGTGTACTGCATACTAAAAAAGCAACACTAAAATTATATATAAATGAAAATTTAGCTTAGTTGAAACCAAAAAGTGGAACTTCCAAAGGCCAAAATAATAAAAAATGCACAATACATACCTTTGTAAATATTTCAATAATATTAAGCTGGGCACTTAAAATTTTCAGGTGGAGTCTTGCCACAATCAATGAGAACCTGAAGAGCAAGTGGGATAACAAGGTTAATATTAAGAAGCTTGAGCCTAATAGTGGTGCACAGACACACAGCAGCATCCAAGTCCAAAAGTCCTGAAAGCAATGGACAACATGTTTGTTTAGCACTTCCACCAATTCCAATATGTATGAGTCCACCAAGCACATCGACACATGCACCTAGCTTCAAAGCATCAATGGGGCATGTTTGTTGTGCTGGTGGTGATGGTGATGGCGGTGGTGGAGGAGGACACGGTGTTTCAGTAGGAGGTGATGGTGGTGTAAATGGTGGTGATGGTACAACTGGTGGCACATAAGGTGGTGGTGAGGGTACAACTGGTGGTACATATGGTGGTGGTGATGGTACAACTGGTGGCACATATGGTGGTGGTGATGGCACAACTGGAGGAACATAAGGTGGTGGTGATGGTATAACTGGTGGCAAAGGAACATAAGGTGGTGGTGATGGTATAACTGGTGGCAAAGGAACATGTGGAGGAAAAACAATAGGTGGTTTTACAATGGGTGGTTTTGGAACATAAGGTGGTGAAACAATAGGTGGTTTAGGCACATAGGGTGGTGTAACTGGTACCACCGGTGGTTTAGGCACATAGGGTGGTGAAACAATAGGTGGTTTAGGCACATAGGGTGGTCTTACTGGTACCACTGGTGGTTTAGGCACATAAGGTGGTTGTTTAGGCACATGAGGTGGTGACACATGAGGAGGTGGTTTAACAGCTGGAGGTTTAGGCACATGAGGTGGATGAACTGCTGGTGGTTTTGGATAATGAGGTGGTTTTGGTGATGATGAGGGTGGTGGACAAGGTGGTTGGCCGTGAACAGGAGGGTATTTTGGTGGTTTGTGAACTGGTGGTTTCACTATGGGAGCATGTTTTGGTGGTTTGTGAGCTGGTGGTTTTACTATAGGGTGTGTTGGTGGTTTGTGAGCTGGTGGTTTTACTATAGGGTGTGTTGGTGGTTTGTGAACTGGTGGTTTCACTATAGGGTGGTGTTTTGGTGGTTTAGGAGATGGGTTTGGACAATAAGGACAAGCAAGAACATTGAGCAAGGTGCTCAAGTTCAAGAGAAGGATCAAGACATTGGCATTGGTTGCCATGAGTCTAAGATTGTGTGCCACCCCTTCTCAAAATAAGGGATAGGTAGGGAGCTAAGCTTCTATGTGTTTCAATGAGAATGAGTGAGAGTGAGGCCTTACTTATAAGTTTTAATATCATCTGTTATGGGTTCGCCACATTCTTTTTAATACTCTCTTATTAATATTTAGTCTATTAAATTTAAACTTATGTAAATTTAAATCTATAGGACTCTCACTAAATTAAAGGATGAAGTTTTTTTCTCCTTTTTATTTTTAATAAAGTTAGGATGAAGTTTTGCATTTCCTTTTTAAGTTATTTTATATGTTTTAGCAAGACTTTATTTCCTCTTTCCGCTTAAAAAAGTTATCTGATTCACAAAATAGTGAAAATCACACGAATTTCAACCAATCATAAAAAATGAGTGTTGGACAAAAAATGAGTATTGGAGAGTGTCCAACAGAGTGGCGATGCTATTTTAGTGAACACTCTAATACCCTTAAATTTTGTTAAGTATGATACCTAACATTCAATTACTTAATGACAAATCATTTTTTATATTTAATTATTCTATAATTAATTCAAAATTTAAATTAATTTTACCTATTGACCAAAAAAAACTAATTCTACCTATATAGTATCTCTACCTAACACCCAAGAACACTTAGATGAGATGGTAGGTGTCTCTTCTAGCTTAACCAATGTCTTAGATTCGAATCCAGCATTGAGCATCCAGCAGTGTTAAACCTCTTGACTGTGGTGCGCGCACAAGATATCCGATTAATAATAATTGAAAAAAACATCTCTACCTAACAAAACTCAAAACAAATCCTAAAATTCTGCTACCAATATTTGTTATCCTGAACCAAGTTCAACGCTGATTTGAGATTTCTTTTTCTCGTGAGTTGCATACAGACTCACGGACGGGAGATGCGGCAATCAATCTAAATCACAACACTACAAATTGGAATTAAAATATTCATTGTTTAATATGAATGATTGACTTGGAAGGACGTAAATATCCTTCCTTGGATATTGGTGGGGTAGACAAAGCAGTGGGCAGAGTGAATTTTTTGTTTGGACTTAAGGCCAAAGTTGATCCCTTTGAACAAATTAAATAAGAAAAAAGGAAGTGGGGGCAAGTTCTTTTTATGTACAAAATAGTACTCCCTCCTTCCTATATGAATTTTTTACTAAAAAAAATTGTATCATAATAGGATTATTTAGAATACCAATGAAAATTAATGTTTTATTTTCTTATCGTACTTTTCATTATTTAATAATATCTTTTATTATAATTCTGTTAATTTATTTTCTCAATATTATTAATTAGGGTTAATTTGGTAAACCAACTCACAATTTCTTTTTCTTATAAAAATAACTAATTTCCTTAATAGATATGAAATGACCCAAAATATCATATAATATGGGACGACGGAATTCAGGAGGAAAATAGCGGTGCTGGATACATACATGCATGCATACTAGAGGACATTTTTAACATGTAGTGACAAGTGGGTCTATTCAACCCGTGATGATGAAAAGGGGCAATATCCTAATCCCGATTCTACATGTGATTGTGATATGCTTTCAACTTGCTTTAGACTTTGTGCTAAACATATTATTGGTATCGGAATCAAGTTGGTATTAAAGTTATATGGTTTTTATGCTTAGCGGTAGAGGCAACATTCTTGTTAAAATAAAAGGCAGAAGTGGATATGATTCCAATACTACTAAATGTTCACTGTTGATATGTTAGTGATTTTAAACAATAACTCATATTGATGATTATTGACATGATTTTGGAAAAAAAATTGAGGTGGTAAAATGGCATTGAATTTTATCGGCTTAGTCCAAAAAGATTTTGTTCAAAAAGATTTTGTTTCAATTGGGCCTATGAAGATGGTGCTGAAACCTAGCCCTATACGGGTTTGTTTAAGCCGGCCCACCACATTTTTTTTTTTTAAAAAAGGAGTTTTTAACAAGCAATTTGTTCGAACAAATTTGCATCATATGATTTCTATAAAATTGCATTATATGATTTCTATAAAATTGTTCTAGAGATGTGTGTATCAATGCATCATATTAAGATGTGTTTGAAAATACGATCAACGATTATACATAACATTTTTTTTCACACTAATTATTTTTTTTTCACAAGCGATTTCACACCAATTATACATAACTTTAACCACTACGTTATATTAAAATATGCATGACTTAGTTTATTAATGTAATAAATATGCAAATTAACTCAAAAGGTCTTTTATCTTAATTTAAAGTTTCTTTTATCTCCTTTTTCAAGTTAACTCTTCAAGTTTACAACACCAACACTGTTGAACTTATTTGTAAAATTTCATACACCTTTGAAAAAAAATTATACATGTTAATTAATATGGCTATGTGATTATGACAAGTTGTGGTTAATATCCTTTGTGTCTGTCAAGGATGTATCCGAATCATGATTTATATAATTTTTAGTTTTAAATAAAAAATCAGATTGATTTCTAAAGAAGAGAGATGAGACTCAAGGTCTTGGGTTCGAATTCAGCTTTAGGCATGCAACAGTTTTAAATCTTTTAAGGGAGAGTTTTGCCGCCCATTGTGATTCTACCCAGCTCGAGAGATTAGTCTCTGTAGTCGCGTGCAGAGGATATCCGATTTAGACCGAAAAGAGATGAGAAGGATGTCTGAAAGAAAAATGGGGTGAAGCCACTCAGAACCTGTGTACAAATCCTCTCTCTGTATATTTTTACTTTTGCTTTATAGTGTGTTGGTGTTTCTAATCTCCCTGTTACTTTTTTTTATATATGGTGTGTGATCGTTCAGACCTTGTAGAGGCAAAGGTTACTACGCTAGTGAGGACTTGCATCTTTTTTGTAATGATATTTTATCCTTTGCTTATGAGACCATACATCCCCAAGGAAGTGACATACTCCTTTGGCGATTTTTCTTTCCATTTTTTGTTTGTTATATGGTCGACATCACAAAATTATACCATCTTGTAATATTTACAATTCTAATATGGTCGACATCACAAACAAATGTTAGTAGTACTGCTCAACTCCATAGAGATACATTTAATTGTGCTAATGAGATTGTTGTGTTCAAAGCTTTATGTATCTCTATATATCTTCGACTTCTTGACAAGGTTGTCAAAAGCGGACCGGACTGGACGGTTCAACCGGGAACCGGTCTCCTATCCGGTCCAAATGAACCTGAGAACCGTTTGGGGAGAGAACCGGGAATTGAGTCGGATAACCGGTTAAAAACAGGGAACCGGACAGGAAACCGATCAAAAACCGGTGAACCGTGCAGAAAACCGGATTTGGTTTATTTTCCTTAAAAAATGGTATACCATGTTGATTTTTGGTATATAAGATATTTTTTTATCATTTTTTATAATTAAATTGATGAAATAAATAATTAAAAAACAAATGTGTACACTAATATTACTATGAGAGTACTTACATTATAGTATCTAACTATCTATGATCGTTGAATATTATAGTTTTATTATATCATACTATGGTTTTTTTGTTTTTTATCCTTTATATATTGTAAAAAAATATATTAAATAATCTATTTAATTAATTCCAATTCAACCCCCGATTCAATCGGTTGAACCCAAGAACCCCTGAACCACTACCTCTTCTGGTTCAATGTTCGGTCCGATTTTGATTACCTTGCTTCTTGATAAGTTCCTTAATTGATGTACTTGTTTTGATGAATGAAAATATCTTCTTTACTTTCTTTTTTTATTTGTAGGCCAAGAAAGTGTTGGGATTTTAAGTGTGAGTGATTAGTATTATATCGACTATGAATGAGGTAAATAAATGATATACAAGAGACGTGACTTATATATCCATTGTCTTATGGTTTTCAATGGAGATGTTGTGTCCAAGTCTCTTTGTTGTTGCTTCTAGGGTTCCCTCGAACTCCCCAACAAGTGGTACCAGAGCTATGGTTCAACCTTGGTGGGGGAGCGGAAGGTGGATCTTAGTTTGGATCAAGTGTCTCATATCGACTAAGAATAAACTAAATGAATGATATATAAGAGAAGTGACACATATACTCATTATTGTTTTCGGTACTCCCGAACTCCCGGACCGAAAGAACTTCAATTCCCTCATTGTACTTATCCTATATTTGCTATGCATGAATTAGATTGGTAATAATTGTAGAATAAATAAAGCCAGGAGATATTTTTATAATTGAAGTTCAGGAAAATGAAATTGTCATAAAGAAATAGTATACTTCCAAAATCGACAGCCTAAAATATTCCTAGACGAAACTAGGAAAAGAGGACCACAAAAGTAACTACTGGTTCAAATAATACCCCTCTGTAAGAGGAATAGAGATTTATAGTTACATCAAACTTCATATTCGAAAGAGAGAGATTTTCAATATCTAGAAAGAAAAAAAAAACCTCCAAATGCATGCAATGTTTTATAGCCAGAAATCAGCTAAGTCAACATGTAATTGCACTTGTCATAACCTGCCAAATAAACGATGTATTTGAGGAAAAATGTCAGTCTATAATTAATAAGCTATTAACCCATAGGTTTAAATTGAAGGCACAACAACCATATAAGGACGAAGCGTGACAATGAAATATGTACCGAAAACAAGTGACATGCTTACTTGCTTAGAGTCGTTGTGATGTGAAATATATATGACAAAGACTTAACTAATGAACAATTTAAATAAGATATTATCTCGTCTTAATATTTTATAAAAAAATTACTATCCTCTAATATTTACCAAATAAAATAACAATTATTGATAATAGTTACAAACTTACTTGGATCAACTGTCACAAGCATAGCAGTGCCACCAAAATCACAAGTGCCTCCACCAATCTTTGTGTTCTGCCAGTAACTATTGAAGGCATAAGAAGCATGGGCTAACAAAGTATTGGGCTGAAAGCAGAGCCCATTGGGCTGAATAGATTTGCAATCTGCACCAGACCCACAAGCATAGTCCATAGCAAATTGAATTATTGGATCAGGAACTGTAGGCTTTGCCACACACCAAAGAGCATATTCTGGTGGTTTTTTATGGTGTGCAGAAGGTGAGGGTGAGGATGGTGGTGGTGGGTACACAATAGGTGGTAAGTATACTTGAGGTGGGCTTGGAACATTTTTAGGTGGGCTTAAAGTATGTTTTGGTGGGCCTAAACTATAAGGAGGTGGTGGTGGCCCAACAGTTATTTTAGGAGTTGGTGGGTTTGGAACAGGGGAATTGGGAGGTAGAGAGGGGTTGTTAACTTTAGGTATGGTTGGAGGTGTTAATAGAGAATATGGGGGTGTAGGTGGTGGTGCCAGTGAACTTAAAGGTGGTAAGGGTAGAGAAGAAGGAGAACCATATGAATCAATGTCTGACTTTGAGTACATAAATGATGAGAACATGTTGAAACGATTTAGAGATTTTAGCTTCAAGGATTTGATGGAGGAGCTTCTTTGGATTTTGTGACCCTCTATACCTCTTCCATGATTTATAGCATCTGAGAATTAACAAAATATATGTTAAAATTTCAAGCAAAGTATGGAAAATTTATATGCTTTAATATATACACACTAAAGCTAGATATATAGGTAATGTATATGGATTATATGTTTTACCACACATGAGGAAAATAGTGGAAATTAGCACCAAGATGCAAAGATTTGCAATGACTATTCTTTGCATGTAAGCTGAATCCATTGCATTAACACCAAAGCCCAATTAGAGTTTGAAATTGAGTCCACAGGTTTAGCAGAGAGTAAGAGCAATGGATTGTGATATATGTAGTAGGTTGTATTGTAGTTGGGTGCAGTAAAGTGAGAAACCTTATGAATGAATGAATATATATATATATATATATATATATATATATAATATAAACTACTAAAGTTGATTCGGTTGTCACTTTAATTTAGTTTCTGTCACTTTGTGACGTCTTAATAACCAAGATACTGAAGGATAAAGGAGAAGTGGTGCATTGGATTTTTTTGGATAGTATGTACGAAATAGAGTTAGTTGTTGTTCTCTGGAATATATTCTTACTTAGACATGCACTTTCGTTTTGCTTGTTTGCCACTCAAAGAACTAGATGAGATCTATGGTAAATATATGTACGTAATCTTGCTTTGGCTGATCAAACTTCCGCAGGGTTGTCTAAAACTATTCTAATCCTTTAATTATACTTTTTTTGTCCATAAAAATTTAGATCAAATTATCTATCCTATCATCTATACTAATAGCTAGTGCAAGCGAACAATCTTACCATCTATACCAACCCTTATTAGTGAAGTGGTTTTAAAGAAGTGGCAAATTGTGAGGCATCTTGTGTTAGTTTTTAGTTAGTTAATCAGTTAATTAACTGATTAGTTGATAGTAACAACCATTTGTAACATAGGCTATATAGCCCTTTACATCAATGACAGAATTAGTTTTTCCTAATTTCACTCTCACTTGTATAGTTTACCTTTACAAAAATCAAATCAATTTGGTATAGAATTTGGTTAAGCCCAATTCGCCCTATTTGTCTCGAGGACCAGATTCGATGCAGTTGATGATAAGAGTCTCAAATTGGACGTGATATGGCCTGAACAAAAAGTATATAAATGGTTGATTGGATTAAGAACAAATAGTCCACATTACAAGTCCATTTGATTAGCTAGTCAAATGATCCACCACACGTTTTCTGTGATTAGTGCACCCGTTTTCTGTGATTAATGCCGTTTTAATTTTATAGGAGACATATAAGTTAAGGTCGTGGAATTCCACGAACACTGTTTTCGCTATATATAGCATACCTGATTTTATAATCCAGTGTAGTTCTCTTATGTAGTGAAGTTTTTAAATCTATGCAGTTTTTGTATGAAGCAACCACTTGATATGATTGACACACGTGGCAATTAAATGATTCAATGGCTAAGATTCAGTTTTCCTAATCAATTTGATATTTTTAAAAGAATCGTTGAAGTGATGATTTGTGTGCCATGTGACTGAGCTAGATACATTAAACTAGAGGTGTACATTGTTGTTTGAGTTGGAGCACGACGAATAGATTGCACGAAGAAATAAAACCAAAGAAACTTGCAAAACCATAAACGATAAGTAAAACCCGAGGCGTCAATTAGACTGGTTGGTGCGAGATTGAGGTTGTAGAACAACTAGAAGTGCTATGCCGACAATGCACAACCTAGGGTGGAATAAGTAGTTGGAATGTTAAAAATAAAACAATAGTGTTATTTAGAATGGGAAAAACTTGTAAAAATATACAAATAGTTATAATTGCACCTTATAAATCGCTCCACTTTGACTCATTTCTGGCCAAGTGTCTAATGTTGTGTTTCGTACTATAAATTATTTCCCGAAATAAAATAGGATAAGAACTCGTTCAATATAAGGGCTAAATACATTTTAAGACTTGTGTTAAAGTTAAATTGACTTAACATAGGATGTTCATGTACCCACACACTTGTTTTCATGCTTATATGCTTGTCGACCCATTATTTTATCAAGTTGTCATACAATTTCAATGATATGCCGACGTCGGCCACATGTTTGAACTTGAATGTGACCTTGTGATTGTGATGTTTGTTTAACATTTAATCTAAATAAATTGACAAAAATTTTAAAATTTATAACACAACAAAAACAGTCTATGAAAACATTATTGTAAATCCATAGTTTTTTTTGTTTTTTTATCTTAGTAGATTAGATCGCTATACCGATAAAAAAACATTATCTTATATGGCTAATTTTATTATTTTCATTCCAGAATAATTTATCATTTGATTTTTTCGTTTGTCAAAAAAAAAAATCATTTGATTTTGTAATTGTTTTATCATTGCACGGCAGATTACAACGGCTACTTTCTGTTCCTTTTATTTCTCTCACCTCCTTTTTTGTTTACAACAAGGCAAAAACCCAATCCAACCAAACAAAGAAGCACTTTCAGTGTGTTAGAGAAAACAAAAAAGCAAAGATCTCGTGTGATTGATTGGCAATGGCAATGGAATCTGAAGAAGAAGAACAAGCACTTCTACTGAATACTACTAAAGTGGTTGAATATTTGGCACCATTCATGTCAGTTGAGCTTCTATGTAAGTTTCCAGATAACTCTGCTTATGATTTTGACTATTCTCAAAGCACAATATGGTCCCCTTTAGTTCCCAGACCCTACACTCCCATGGATTTCAATCTCATTACTCCAACAAACCTTTCATATGAGTACATGACCTTAGGAGCAAGAAGCAGTGCTAAAAAGCTTAAGAAGAAGATGTTCACTTCCACTCCCTTTAATCTCAAACTTGATTTTATTAAGAAAAAACATCATAATAAGAGCATGAAGAAGTTACCTTCTGATTTCTCTTCTACACCCCGAAAATTCAAAAGTGCATGTAACCCTATCCTCAATAAGGTATTTTCTTTTTGTCCCTTTTTGTTTACTTATTTATTGATTTATTTATTTTATTTTCTGGATTGTGTAATAATTTGTTGTTGTTGGTGTTTGATCTAGAGATGGGAAAGGGTACTGAAAGCTGCTTCAAAACAGTTCAAGAGATGGAAGGTGAAGAAAGACCCTATTGCCCATGTCATGCTACCCAAGTCATTCAAATATGGAAGTTTTTAAATATTTATTGGCATTGTTATTTTTTATTTTTTCTGATATTGGGATCCATTGGACAACTACATACATCAATTTTATTCCACGTTAATTGCTTCTTTTTAGTTAAATGGGGTATATCTATGAGCAATTTTTGGACACAAGATGTATGAGCAAATTGAAAATGCTTAGATATATATGTAAATGTAATCTGGTTACAGTAGTACTACTCTTGTTAAATTCATTTCCGGTGTTTTTTTAACTTTGGTAGTTACTAGCATTTTAGAAGCAACAACTCTTGTTTTAGAAGCAACAACTCTTGTTTTCAAGGAGTAAGGTAGCCACACAAGTAGGACAGAAATTTCTCCCAATTGCTAGACAAATAAGAGCCAAAATTTGATTAAGTAGTAACTCATGAGCTTGATGTTCTGCCATTGCATATTTGCACTGATGTGCATTTTCATACATTCTACAGAATCAAAAGTGGCCATTTGAGAGACTATTTTGTTTCTCATCAACCATAAAAATCAATTCACTCAAATCTGATACCTCAGCTTTTTAAATTGTTTGCCTTTTAACAGATCCATGTTGAATCCCTCTTGACCATATGCCTAAATGCAGTACCAAACCTGATATGAAATTAAGCATGAACATAAAAGATAATCAACAGAAGGAACTCTAATTCCAGAAATTTTGAACACTAATTTATGGAAATATAATATATTGAAACTTAAGAACTTGAACTAGACTCATTGGCTCATTTTGTAGCTTAGAGATGTGATTTTATTCCTTTCTTCGTCTTATTTTTAACAAAAACATTCAGTATCCTAGAGTTGGGACTTGGGAGTAAAGGAAGGGAACTAAGATAGAAAAAAGAAATATTTGCCTATTTCTTTTGAATCATATTTCCATGGTAGAAACTTAGAGGATATGAGGAAGACAGAGTGTGCTGCTAGATTCTGCCTTTTGAGGTTTGAATGAATTATGTTCAGAAACACCATTTCTAAAGATCAAGGATTTCAATCCCTATAGCTTGCAACAAGTACAGTTTCCAAAAGACCTCTGGAAATTAGACTGCAACAATTACAGTTCCCAAATTTTAACAACTGTATTTTGATCTTTTCTAGTTGACATTTACTCTCAATTAAGGCGCACAAAGTATTAGATATATAGTTGGTTAGTAGTTAGTGTCTATAAAGTACCGATACAGACATGGACATCGGACACAGACACCTAGACACCAATTTTATATTTAATTTTTTTGAAAAATACAAGTAATTGAAGAGTTGGTGTCGGTATCATGTCGGATACCCAAACACGACATTCGGAAGAGGTGTCCGTGCTTCAGAGGTTAGTGTATTCCTATAAATAAGCTTCATGTAATCGTTTTTGTTAACACTTTTATCATTTGTATCAATTCTACTTTGATGAATATTAGAGTCTCTTAATCTTTTCTCTCTTATCTTTCATGGATGTCATGTTCTTCAATACAAAGCTCTCAAAATATGAAACCTAAACTTAGGAATAGTTAAGGTTTGTTCAACCTTTCAATTATACATTATTTTACAACATAAAGTTAAAATATGAGTAACTTCAATTGCTCTAAATTTTCATACAGAAATAGTCAAACCTCTGGCTGTGACTCGTGACTAACAATGTGAATGGGAGTTAACATCTGTTTCAATGAATTTATAAAATAAAATAATGATACAATTAATGGTTATTCAAACATAAACGACAACTAAAAGTTATAATGTTGCCCATAGTTGAAGACTTTGGTCTATTGAGGAGATTCAATGTAAGCTGGTTATTGAATTTCTAATGTAAAGTTATGCTAATTTATGTTATTCCAGAGTAGACAACTTAAAACTATAAACTGCATAATAAAGAAATAAAAGCAAGTTTGAAAAATTAGAATTGCCCACAGTTTCATGTTTCTCACCAACCGAAAGAAACACATGGTCTACAGTCACACATAGGTTGATACAAACCACTTCTCCTCATATTAAAGTACCTGAACTGAATTATTCAACATCCAAGCCCCATGCCCTCAAAAAGAGAATGAACGCAGCTACAAGTGGCATTATTGTTTTCTTTTGTACGTTTGCAAACGGAATGACGAGCAGCATTTGTAAACTTACACACGCAAAGTGGAAATCACTTCTTCTATCTTGTGGATGTAATTTCTTCAATTGCATGTATCAATGTCTTCAAGAAAAATGGTTTAGGATCCACCAGGTCAAATAGCCTACAATCCCATGCTTTTTCACTAAACTTAAGGGTTTTTTAGTCTTCTCAATACCAAAAAATATCTTTTTTATAATTTTTTTTACAAACTTTGTACAAACATGCAAGCCTTGCAGTTGATTTCCAACTGCAAAGGATCACAGTTCAAGAAAACCCTACCAATGACAATTTCATCCTCTATTGAAATCTAAACGTCTCATAGTTTTCATATTATTGAGTGTTTTGTTAGAAAATTTGTGTTCGATTATTTATGAAGTTTGCGTATTGCACTTGTAGATTGAAGACTTGTGTCTTCTTAACAATTTTGTGTTGAAATCATAAACCATAAACATAAAAGACTTGTAAGATTATAAGGATAAAAAAGTAAGTTTAGTTTCAAAATATAGCACTTGTGAATCAAACATACATGTAATTTTAATCCCCCCTTTTCCACCTTTCCCTTCTTTTTAACTAAGCAACTATGTAACTAAAGAAGTTCCTCCCTTCCGCTTCCCCTTTCCCTCCCGTTCATCAAAAGCCCTACCCTCCCATCCACTCGATGGAACCAAACAGACCCTAGATACGGCAAAGAATAGAAATAAATTTTTTAATACTAACAATTTGGTCCTAATTAAGCCCATTTGGCTATAAGAGACATTAAACCAGCTCCTAATAGAAGAGATATATTGGCTCCAAGTCGAAGCTTGCCACTGTTTTGCATCCTTGGATTCATAAAATCAGCTGCAAGAAGATCTACAAGTGCCATGTAGATTAAGATTCCAGCTGAAGCTGCATTGAAGATTCCTTCAACAATAAGCGCAGTTGAACTATTTTCATCGTAACTATCAGCAATTGCTAAACCAATTCCAATCCCAGCTGGAGTAGTCAAAGCGAAGAATAATCCCATGGTTATAACTGATTTCCACTTGAAACTTGCCTGCCATCAATAATTGCACTTCCCATAAGTCAACAATTAAACAAATACACGTTACGACTAAATTGCACAAAATTCTGAAAATATAATCAAGTTTTGTTTACTTTTTTTTTGCTCTAAAAAG
The DNA here is from genome assembly GCA_963573325.1 of Astragalus glycyphyllos. NCBI lineage: Eukaryota > Viridiplantae > Streptophyta > Magnoliopsida > Fabales > Fabaceae > Astragalus > Astragalus glycyphyllos. Next base: position 72,335,763 of record OY754307.1, read on the forward strand.
TATTTGCATAGGTGTACAGAGTCAACCATCTAATTGTGACTAAATAAAACGTTATGCAGAAAACAATTCCTTTACCCAAAAATAAGAGAAATTTGAATTTGTGATTGTGTCTGTGTATCTAATGCTGAAATTTGTGATTGTCTCTGTGTCTATTATGGAGCACACTCACATCTATTTATAATGAAAATAGGAATTGATACTAATAAATACTAATTGATATGGAAAATCATATCAGATATTCTAGCATAATATATAAATACTATAAGATATTATTTTATATTCTAAGAAAGAAATACCTATGAATATGATGAAGAGCAAGTAGATATCTTTGAATAAACATTAATGGAGTAGGAAGAAATCCTTTATATATATATATATATATATATATATATATATATATAAATTGTTTTAAAATGAGAAATGATATTTTGAGATCAAATGTCAAAGATGGTGTCTTGCTTTTTATGTTATTTTTGAAATGCGTCTAAATTGTACAAGATAAAAAGTAAGAGAGAAATAAGCTGTATATAAGCCAAAAAAGTATTATATTTTAGGAATAATTACACTAGAAGTCCTTTAAGTTATTTAATTGTAACACGTTGGTCCTTTAAGTTTTTTTCGTACCACTCAGGTCCTTTAAGTTATTTGATTGTAACAAGTTTGTCCTTTAAATTTTTTCCGTACCACTTAGGTCCTTTAAGTTATTCAATTGTAACAAGTTGGTCCTTTAAGTTATTTAATTGTAACCTTTAAAGGCCAAAAAACTTACATTTTTCAGCCCCAAATTGTTACAATTAAATAATTTAGAGGACCTAAGTGGTACAAAAAACTTAAATGACCAACTTGTTACAATAAAATAACTTAAAGGACCTAAGTAGTACGAAAAAAACTTAAAGGACCAATTTATTACAATTAAATAACTTAAAGGACCTCTGGTATAATTTAGGCTATATTTTACTAGTCCATGTTTGATTTCAACTTCACTGCAGATTTGAATATTGATAAAAAACAAAAAGTAATTAATTAGAAAATTCTGATCAGTACTCGTAGCCCGTAGGTTCATGTTTCTCGCCAACCGAACCGCACACATAATTGACAGTAACAAATAGCTTGATGCATATCATTTTATATATATATATATATATATATATATATATATATTTAATAAAATAAATTACCTGAGTTATACAACTTCCAAGTCCCATTCCCTCAAAGAACTGATGAAAAGTCAAAGCTGCTACAAGTGGTCTTATTGTCTTTGGACTCTCTGAAGCTCCCAAAGATATTCCTATTATAACTGAATGAACAATAATCCCCAACTCCAAAACCTAAAAAACAGATCCAAAACCATTCATCAGAAAATTCATAATTATAAATATAATTAAATCTCCATTAATAACTCATCATATATAAATATTACATGATATATATAATTCAAAAACTGAATAATTAATTACCTGTGATATGACCCTATGACGAAGCAATTCTGAAGACGGATCAGAAGAAACATGTCCATGTGCATGACCATGTGTTGCATGAGTATGAAGATCCACGTGTCCAACTTGCTCAGCAGTGTCCTTCTCCAAATCTCCTGTGATAGTCTCATTCTCAACCTGATTTTTATTCAAATGATATTTAGTAAAATAAGCAGTAGCATAAGTATCAACCATGAGAGTCCCCATAGCAGTACACATAGCCACAAATCCAGTGAAAGGAAAATCAGCCCAAGGATGTCGTTTTTTCAAACGAGGAGAAGTAAGATTCTCAAAAGCATCTGGTAACACATGAATGAAACCAGTAGCCAAAATAACACCAGCAGCAAAAGCCTTAATGATAAAGAAGATATCTTTTTCAGGACTTAATGCTGGTACCACTTTGCCTAGAAGTGGAATACAAACACCAATAGCACTAGCAACTAGTATTGATACTAAAGCTGCAATTTTGTATCTTAGAGCTTTTGATTTATTCCTCTCTTCACCTTCTTCTTCATCACATGTGCACTCTGCATCTGCATCTGCAGATACTAGAGTTGGGAGTATAATAAAGAGTAAAAAGATAGAGAAAATAAAGAGTTTCTTGTATCCTGTTTCCATGGTAGAATTGATATGAAACTAAGATATGAAGCTAGGGTAAAGAGTTTGTGTAGACAACTTGTGAGAGAGATCAGTATTTATATGGATAGTTGAATAGTATTTGAGCTGAGATTTCAAGGTATGTACGGCAACAATTAAGGAATTTGTTAATGACTTCCTAATTACTAATTAGTAGACTAAAAGTGTTGTAAAGTGTCGACATATTGAGGTATAAACTGATAAAATATTGGATTAAATATAGGAAGTCAAATAGCATATGGGGAAATTATGCTATAGTGTCGTAACTGTTTATTTTTTATGTTTGTAATTTGATGATTTTGAACGAGTCAATTAATTGTTGAAATCAATTTTTTATTTATTAATTATTAAAAAGATACAGCTCATTGTCAAGTATATCTATTTCAATCTACGTAATAATGCTAATTTGAAACCAAAAAATGGTTGGCGAAAAACACGATTAATATAGGGACCACTTAAGGAAAAAAATAACGATTGAAAAGGGTATTTCCGGAGCTGATTGAAAGTTTGGGAAGATGCAATTGGATTTGCATCATTCAGATTGAAGATTCGGTTACTTTTTAGTTGCGGTGATTAACAACTATAAGCACATTATTCGGCTCCTTTTTAACGTAGAATTTTCTGTTAGGATTTGGATGAGAATGAGATGCCGAGGATCCTTAGGGTCAGTTTTAAGGTTGTTTTAAGCCAAAATGTAAATTTTAAACTTCTTTTTGTTGGATTAGTTGCGGTCATTACGCACACAAGGCACAAGGTTGTTTTAGTTTTAAACTAAAATCAAATCTTAAATTGAGATTTTTTTGGTAGAAATGTGAGAACTTTTTAAAATTAATAATATAGTAATTTGTTTTGACCAAAATATAAAGTAATTTTAACCTAAGTTTTCAAAATAAATTATTATCTTAAAGGTGTTTTTAATCCCTGTAAAATAGGATTCATACTTATATTTCTTTTGCATTTCTTATCTCTATCGTTTTGCCTTCATTGAGTTGGTGTTGATGTGCTAACAAGATTTTACATTGACACATGACACGCCATTATTTTTTTTGTATTACAAAAGAGAGCTAGACGCCCAAAACAAACGAAAACCAAAAAAACACTAGGAAATGATCCTAAATGACCGAGGAACAGGTGCCCAGCTATGTCATCAATCAAAAGCTGTTGGATTCCGTCTGGCGGTGCATCTAAGAGAATTGTTTCCATGCCATCCACTGAGAGACTAGCATTAGCCAACCAATCCGCACAAGAGTTTCCCTCTCTCCAAGTGTGTGTACCACAACCTCCCATCTGCGAGCCATCAACCTCCTGATACGCTTTAAAAGGGTAGAATGCTGAGTCGACGCATTATCTCCCCCCGTGATCATGTTAACCAAGGCTTTGGAGTCGCTCTCCACAATTATCCTAGGCACATTAAGCTCCCAGACCATTTCCATACCTATCCACACACCCCACACTTCTGCTTGGAAGGTTGAGCAAGTGCCGCGAGGTTCCTAGTGAAGCCCCGCACCCATCTACCATGAGTGTCCCGAATGAGACCCCTGCACCCTGCATGGTTAGTATCACGCTTGCAAGCTCCATCCGTGTTTAGCTTCGACCAACCCACCCTCGGGGGTTTCCACTTAATCAGCATCGTATCCATGTGGTAGTTTACTTTCCTGGCGTCTGCAATTTTTGTTATAACTTTGGCTTAGTGGGGGATTAATCTCATCTCATCTTAAGGTCGCTCAAAGCCCTCCTCAAAAATGCTCCTATTCCGCCATTGCCAAATATACCAGCAAGCAACCATGAACGTTGTTTGCCAGGGCAGGCCTTGGATATTCATTCCCTGTGTAAGATTGCCAAACACCCACTCATTTCGTTCAACTTCGGATAAAAGTCGAATCTAGGGGATAAGACGCAGCCATACTCTGGCAGCGAAGACACAGTCCCTAAAGACGTGGAGGAGGGATTCTCATCATTGTTGCAAAGCGTACAAGTAGGTGCGATGGCAGCATTCCACTTATGCCTTCTAGTGTTAGTTAGAAGCTTCCCATGGGCTACAAGCCACTTGAACGACTGAATATGATGCGGTCCCCTCCAACGCCAAATACTTTCCCAGTTTCCCTCAAGGTTGGGGTTATCGTCACAAAGGCTAAGGTAGGCACTCTTGGTAGAGAAGTCATTGTTAGACGTCCCTTTCCAAAGGGGGAGGGATGGACTTGATTTTATTGATAGTATCCGGAGGGATGTGTTAAGTTATAGCTTGTAGATTCCATTTTCCCATCCCGTCTGTTGCATCAAACAGAACGAGTGTAGTATCAAAAAGTTCTTCTACATCCACGATGCTCATAAGGCTACGATGTTCATTTGGGATCCACTTACCCAGCCAGAAGTTGATCGTATGGCTGTCACCAACCTTCCAAAACATGTTTTGCATGAACTTTTTTCTTAAGGACGTGAGATCCTTCCACAAGGGCGAGTCTATGGATTTAGCGACCATATTCTGAGTAAGATTATTTCCACGAACATATTTATTAATAAGAACTTGGCACCAAAGATCCTGAGGGTTATTCAATAGGTTCCACGGTAGTTTCATGAGGAACGCATCATTCATGTGGCTCGTCTTTTTAATACCAAGGCCACATTCTCTCTTAGGGAGACAACAAGTATTCCAGTTCACTAGATGGGGCTTGCGTGCGTGTTCGGTGTCCCGCCACAAAAAGCCATGTTTAATTTTCTCAATCTCGTTACACACATTCTTCGGTAACTTAGTGTATTGCATATGAAAGTAGGGAATGGAGCATAAGACTGATTGGGTGAGAGTTACTCTACCTGCAAGACTCAAACATTGATGTTTCCAACCACTAAGTTTGCCCTGGATCTTTTCAATTATGTGGCGATAGTGGCTGCGGGTTGTCCTTCCATTGGTACAACTTACTAGTAAAAAAATTTTATTTAAAAAATAGCAAGTAAAAAATATTAAAAATATAACCCGTAAAAAATTTATTAAATATATCCAACAAAAAGTTATTTAAAAAGTCAAAAACAATAGTTTAAATTAGGTTAAAACAACGATTTAAAAAAATATAGTAAAAAATGAAATGTGACGTGGCTTCATGGTCATCAAAATTAATGACGTGACACGTGGAAATGTCACCTCCTATAGGTACATAAGCACTAACTTTATGATAACTTAATGATAGGGACAAAAAATAAAAACAGAAAGACAGGTAAATACCAAAAGTTGAAGAAAAATTTAGTGAGGACTAAAAACGAAAACTTACGTAGTTTATAAGAATTAAAAACATATTTAACTCTAAATTATTTATCAACAAATTATATTTTAAAAATGAAAGATAGGTAAATGCCAAAAGTTGAAGAAAATTTTAATGAGGACTAAAAATGAAAATTCACATATTTTATAAAGATTAAAAACATATTTAACTTGAATATTTATTAACAAATTATATTTTAAAAATGACAAGATAAATTTAGAAATTTCGGCCTAAATTATGTGGAGGCCTAAAGTCCTTGATTTAGTTGCTTTTACCCAAGGATCGATCATGTCAATACTGAATGCGGTTATGTAGTCATGCGCATTTAAACCGTCCAATTAAGATTTAATGAATTGTATCTAAAATTTTTTTTTACCAAACATTTAAAATACTTTTTAAAGTGTGATTTTTGCAGGTAATTAAATGTCATGTGTTATCTAACTCCAAAAAGATCTATCTGCCCTCGCGCAGTTGTACCATCTTCTTCTTTATTTCAAGTTCACTAATTGTTTTTTGTTTGTTACTTACTTCTTCTTTTCTTACTCACTTTTTCAATCTTTTTTATTTTATCTTTAACGAGATCTTGCTTCCAAAATGGAGAAGGGGAAATTTTATTAATCAAAGTGGCACTAATGATTATTTTACCACTGAACTAACACCTCAAGTGTTGTGGCATAATGGCATTGTAAACATTCCAACTTCTTTTAAGGTTAATTTGAGTCAAATCATAAAGAGATACAGAATAATCCCTCCCGTGTGTCATTAACAGCATGTCTGGACCACTCACTTGGAGAATACGATTTCTACTATATACCCCACCCACGCTTTGGTCCAAGCTAGCTGCTCGATTCCTTTCCCATTTCCCACTGGTTGACTCAACTCCTTTAAGCTAGAGATAACGACATTCATATTTGCTGTCAGAATTGGAATACAATCTTATTTTAATATGGTTTTATTATTTTTAAAAGGAAAAAACACTAGTATATATTATTATATAGTTATATAGTTTAGTTATTATATAGATGAAAAGGTATACAACAAGTACACCACCTAGCTAGATACAAAAAGAGCAACGAGGTCCAACCAAAACGAAACAAAATATATGTAACCACTTTTTTTAATTTGGTTGATAAATATCTGCTTTTTTACTTGTAACTTATTGAATAATTAGTTTGCTCGTTCGGAATTTTGAAGACAAGTTATATATTTCATGTTTTGTATTTAATTTCTTAAACTTTATAACGTTGCAGTTTAAAGTCCACTCCAAGTCAACGCTAGAATTAGATGTAGGGTTTGGTTTTTGTTTGGTAGTGTGGAAAAAAAAACTTAGTACAGAAAATATCTCAATTATTTGCAAGCTAAGAACAAGACTTCATCGATGGTACATTAGTTTTCAAAAAAAAAAAGTTACCTTATACATTCCATGGTGCATAGATGTTTTGCAATGGGAGGTTGATACATCATAAAAATGTTTGATTTTCATTTCAAATTTCTGATTTTTTTTTTGTCAACATTGCTTGATTTCATTCATATTGGGCAAGGTCCAAACCAATACAATCAGTAGAGTAGCCCAAAGCACAAGCCAGCTAGTAAACGCCAAAAACATGATAGGATAGTCCAACACTGGAGGCCCAAACTTCAACTCAAACTGAAATGGCCCAAACAAATTAAGAAACCAACCTGGATATTATAGACAAGCAAGTACATTTAGTTACACAATTAATGCCAAAAGTAAATATTACAGCAGTAGGTAACACCAAAAATAGGGAAAGAGAGTGACGCATCAGAAGAAGGAAAGACCCAAAAAGGTAAAGAAACCCTAGAACCATGCATACGAAAATCCATCTTCAAATCAACTCTAGAGAGCTTGACAATCTCGGACCAACGCTGAACGAAGCAGATCCAACGGGTTACGAAGCCAATTACCCACAAGGCGACCATCATGCGCAAGGGAGGCTATCGTGTGAGCCACTTGATTATCATCTCGTCTAACCCAGGTAATACCATCAAAAGTCTGGTTTCTTATATAGGTTGACAATGTAAAAGAGCATTACGTTGTCCGTGCATACTAATCAAACTCATATCATTTTTTAAAGTTTATCTAAATAATTATAGTTTTCCGTTAATATAAAAAACTAAAGAAAATCCGATCCAAAAAATAAAGCATTACAAGCACTATATAATAATATCAAAAGAAAATAATAACCAAGATATTACTTATCATTTGAATTTTTCCCTACTTTTATCATTCCCATATATAGCTTCATGTCATTTCCATACATACTATTAATAAAGGGAGGGGTGGGCTGGGCGTGGGTTGGGTTGGGTTGTATTGGTTTTTAAGTAATTTAAGATTGACCCATGCTTCTCCCACTCCCCCCATACTGATCACCACACACCCCCAAACTCTTGCGAAATATCCAAAATAGCTTTAATGAATAAAAATCTTTCAAGCGCGCCCCTTTTTCTGAAACTCGCTGCACTCCTTTTCCCTCCAGTCTTGGGAAGGAAATAGGTTTGGGAGAAGAAGATCTTGAGGAAGATTTTATTTCTTTAGCGGAGGAGAATGAGTTATTTGGTAAGAGTCTTTCTCTTTATAAATCTACAAGGGTGGAACTAAATGACACTAAAGAGAGAAGTACACAAGTTAAGATTCCTTTTAAGTCTATTTCAGATTCAGACTCCTTCCTTATTTCTCCACCCTTAGATGAGGTAAACTTAAAAATACAACCCAACATTGGATCTGAATTGTCCAAAAATGGACCGTTGGGTGCTACTCCCACGCAATCGAGCCAGGGTCACATGTCTGTAGTCCCACGCGTATGTGCTGACACGTTGACAACGGTAAATCACACACATCCAACAGCGAAATCCTCACCCTTTGATTCCAGCTCCAAGACAAAAGCCTCATCTACACCTTTGATTATTTCAACTTCCAATGTGCAAAAAAGACAAGAGGGCGCGGGTTTCCTTATAGTTGCTGCATAAGTTAAAAAGGGAGACCCACTTCTCAAGGCGCAAATCATCATAGAGCCATTGGATTCACCAAACTTCCTGCCAACACATCTTCGTCGTTGGACACACCTACTCACACATTGATTAGCGCATCAACTTTAACTCATGATTCCTCTCTCTCATATGCACCAGTGTCTCACTCTGATCCCTTGGATAAGAATCCATCAACGGTTCTGACTTCATCACCCCCCACCATCAAAGCCAAATCTGCTTGGTTCCTTCATCTGTGAACGAAAACACGGCATGTGGCGGCTTGAACCTTGAGGACAAGGTTCTCTATGGATCCGAGATCGAGTAATGTTAGCAACCTGCAGTTGGGCCCTAACAGGCCCAAGCGATTAGCCCAAAAGTCAGGAGGGCTCAAGGATTTTATTTAGCATTTTGGGAGGTGTAATTAGTAATGGTTCTGGTTAATTCTATTTTTGTGTTATGTTTTCTTAAAGTGCTATGGCCCATGGTCAATATGGCGGTCCATTAGTCCTAGAAACCCTAAGTATTTAAAGGGGTGTATGGCTCTTGATATGTTATGAAAATTTTGATGTAGTTTTTTGTTCTTTATTCTCTTACAACCCTAGATCTAGGGATTTGAAGTAGTGTAATCTATCAGTAAGGGTCTCCTTCTCTTGCTCCATCTCCATCTTTTTAATATCCAGTGCTCATATCACTGAATTGATCATGATGATATGTGAATAATCGATGTCATTTCATTCTTCTTAGCTCGTTAACCCAGTTCATTCATCAGATTTTGTCCTTTATATCGTCTATTTTTTGGCTTGCTTCTTTTCTATCATTTAATCTTGTGTAAATATTTCCCATCAGATTTATGAGGAAAGCATCAATACACAGTTTGTGGACTATCATCACAATCTAGGTCAAAATAAATTCATCAATGTTATGTTATATATCTACACCTTCTCGTTGTGCGTCACTCTTTTGTTCGTTTTGACATTACCAACAACCGTGATTTCCTTGATTAAATATAGGTAAGTCAATGCCTCGTTTTAATATTTCTCTTTTCTGTGATTTCCCTATATGTACCATTATAGATTGTTATAAATTAGATGATTTTATTTTGATTGGTAAAATAAGCTCTTTATTTGAATTTTTAGATGACCATTTCTTTTGATGGAAGGTGAGACCACTTGTCGTCCCATTAAAATTAATCCCCTAATAACCCCCTTTATTTGCGTGATAAGCAATAAATGATATAATGAAAATATTAAGGAGTTGTGAGTGGAAATAAACATCACATCAATAAGTAAATTATGTACATAGGTCCCTATTGGTAAGGCCATGAAAATACATACATAAGAGTGTGTGCATTCATCCTCATTAAACATGTAGTAAATAACACTGCTCTCCAAAATACATCAGGATAGTAAAAGGCTACCTTCAATGCATAAAATTTTTGCACTTCAGGTAGTATGTCACTGAACCGATACGGTTCCAAGCTGTCGTGGGGGGGGGGGGGGGGGGGGGGGGGGGAGCGTCTTCAACGTGAGGGTATTTTTGGAATTTTTATGGGGGTGTGTGGTGAGTAGAAGGGAGACTGGGATAAGCATGGGCCTTTAAGATTCAGCCCAAATGTTTGATAAAAACATCAATATCAGTGAACCTTGAACTAATATTTTCACCATCACGGTCTAATTTTCAAAACATTAATAACTTAGCTATTTAATGTTTTGAAAATTAGACCGTGAACTGGTAGACACACCAAGAGTTAATATTTGTGTACTGGTAGACACACCAAGTGGTAGACACACCCCGTGAACTGGTAGACACACCCATTTGAACTTAAATCAAATATTAACTCTGGTAGACACAAACTTAAATCAATTTTACGATATAACCCACCTAAATTGTCCTTCAGATGAGACTGAATGGAATTTATCGCAGAAGACACACCAAGAATATAAAATATATTTCACTACCGTATACCATTCTGCTTCTTCTGTAAGGTTAATTATTTATTCACAAAAGAAAAATAACAACAAAATGGGCAAAATTAAAATACAATTTCTGTTGGTCGAAATAAATCTACTTTGTTCCTTAACCATATCAGCATAAATATGAATGAAAATGTATGGTAAATATTTGATCGAAATGGTAAAGTCAAATGGCATCCATGAATAAATCTCACTACAATGAGACTTTAAATAGAAATCCAAACTAGTCTAATCTGATCTACTTATAAATCTCCCTACAATGAGACTTTAAATAGAAAAAGTTCTTCTACTGTGCTTTAGCCTTGGAATTAACCTTTCTCAGAAGATTTTGTATTTCAGTATTCAGTTTGGCTCTTACCTGAGGAGAAAGATTATTCCCTGAATTCTCCAGCATTAATTTCATCCTCTGCAAGTTCTGCTTCATAAACTCAAGGGAAGGAGGTGCCTTACCAGGCATTGACATAGACTTATTTGGTTGAGTAGGGGTCACAAGTCGCTCCACTGGTGGAGCAGCCGCTGCCACAGGAAGATGATCTAGCCTATAGTCCAAAAGAGTTGCACCAAATGGTTTGTTCTGCTCTAAACTCTGAAAAGCTTCTGCAGCATCTGTGCTTCGAACAAAAGCAACTCGAGCACTATTAGTGTCTTTCATCAACTGAGTTTCGGATGCCTTCAAGGGACCAAACTGGTAAAATGTTGTCAATAAATCCTCTTTTGATGGGATATCAACTCCTGAGGCAAATTGTAGGAAAAGACAGGTTCCAAGTGATTCTCCATTCTCCTCTAATCTATCAAAATTAACAGTTTTAGTATGTCTCGAACAAGCAGATAAGGTTCTTGGGTTGTCTGACTTCAAGTCAAGCGAAGGGAAGTTGGCAGTCTCACGTTCTTTTCTTATTGGAAAAGATTCAGAGCCAGCAGTACCATTCAAATCAGGTATCGCTGTAGCATGTTTAGCATTGGGATTGGGATGCTCCTCTGCTCCTTTTTCCGTTCTCTCCTTCACCACTGTCTTGTTTACGGAGACAGTACCAACATCAGATGTAGTATCACCCCACATGCTATGGTTGGTAATATTGCCAACAAATCCTTCCTGGGATACTGAACCAGACTCTGATACAGCATTTACTAACAAGTTATGGTATGTAATATTACCAACAAGTCCTTCCTGGGAGGCAGTACCAACCTCTAGTGTAGTAGTTGTAGTAGCAGCAGCATTTCCGGTAGGTCCGTCTTGGGAGACAGGTATCTCCGAATTTGAACCTAGAAAAACTAGTTCTTCTTTATTTTCACCATTACTTTTCGCATGAATATCAACTAGTATAGGTGGGGGACTAAACTGCAAATCTACTACTAATGAGCTGCATCCGATGTTTTTTGCATCCACGTGCGAAGCAAATTGAGCACATTTATGCTCTTGTGCGGCTTCCATCTTCACTCTCTTTTTAGGTTTAGCCTTTCCTACAGAAGCAAAGCAGGTAACATTTTGGAGAATTTCAGGAACTGAGGTGTATATATTGCCACTCCCATTTGAAGTTGTTTCGACCTTTTTCAACTGATGCAGTGAAGTTCCTTCAACCTTCCTCTTTGGTGTCAGTTTTACTCTTGACATTGTAAAGTTGCCTGTAAATTGAGCACATTCATGTTCTTTTGCGGCTTCCAGCTTCTGTTTCTTTTTAGGCCTGGTATTTCCTTCAGAAGTAAGACAATTAAGATTTTGAAGAGTTTCAGGAACTGAGCTGCATTGATTGCCACTCTCATTTAAAGTTGTCTCAGCATTTTGCATATGATGCAATGAAGTTATTTCTTCCACCTTCCTCTTTTGGTTCAGTTTTTTCCCGGACTTTGTAGAGCCATCTGTAGAAGCATCGGTATTAGAATTCACATCTGATAGCCCAGCAAGAGATTTCACCTTACGCTTTACTGCAGTTTCCGTTTTACTAGTCTTTCTCTTCTTTTCACTTTTGGTATCCAGTTGATCATTGTTTCCAGGTTTTCCAGTTTCTCCTCCATTCATATTAACCAAGGAAGTAGCAAGTTCAGCCTCATCATGATATTTTGATATTCTATATTTGCAGACGAACCACTCAACCAAATCAAAGCTTTTATCCTCAATCGGAGACATACAATCAACAGCTATAGAACATAGTCCAGAAAGTAAGTCGCCGGAAGATGCATTGATGAATTCTGGACTGCTAGACATACTACTGCTGCTGATGATGATGAATTTTCTGTACCAGTTATTTAGGAACCTCTTGTTACCCAATTTAGCAACTGAAGCAGATCCATTTGAAGGTTTAGTAGTTTTGCTTGACGCCTTTGCTTTATGAGTAGATTTGCTTGACGCCTTTGCTTTATGAGCAACACACGGAGTCCTCAATTCTTCTGTTTCAGCTGGTAAATCTTTATGCTTTGCTCCACTATTTGTGTAGGGATAAGATAAATACTTACTTCTTCTGCGAGATCTGGATTTACTACCTGCTGTGAAGGGAAAAATTGCATAATAAGTGACACGTAGCCCACATCATGAAATCGCAAGGCCGTGTTTGTGTATACATTTCTAAACAGAGCCCAACAAATCAGACATGACAAGTACATTATAAGACGATGAATAAGCCATTCTGCATACCATTAATAGAGAGAACAGTTAGTAGTACTAACTCTATAGTTTCTCTCGAAGTCTGTTAGGAATATTCTGTTAGTTAACAGAAATAGTAAGAGTCTCAGTTAGTTGTAACTGACTTACTCATAGTTCAGTTCATATAAATACATCTCTGTAACCGAAATCAAATCAGAATACAATTTACACATTTCTGAAAACTCTCTTTCTCTGTTTTACAATATCCATTAACCATCATAATAACGAACCAATTTATATGATGCATAACAAAAACATTGTAGGAGATATGTAGGTTAATATACGATGCTCTCTTACACTTCTACGCATGAATCACGTGAATCGCACAATTATAAGGAACTAACCGCATGGATTAACAATTTAACAATCTACGAATTCTTTGACACGCGTAAGTCAAATAAGGGTAACATATTAAAAGTCCAAATTCGAACATCGTTCTTATATATCGACAAGTTTCATTTATCAGCCCTAAAAAAAAGTGTCATTTATCAGAATCATGAAATCAATAAAGATACCTAAGATCTGCAATTAAGAAAATGTACCGTTAGAAATCAAATTGGTTCAACTATCTTTAACACACGGAACTTTGTAATTTAAGTACCTATAAGAAAGGTAGAAAACCAGACGTTCCATCCAGGAACCAGGATACGACAATATAGGAAAGAGAGATGCTATTTATTACGAGAAACTTTTGAATGAAACCGACGAAAGTTCAACGTGTCAAATTTATACAGAGTGCTTTGACAAAAAAAGAACAAGGTGGAAGTGAATGTAAACCGTCACAATAAAGAATGTTTGCACTTTGTCGGTACTCGTTCAAGTATCTTTCGTAACAAACAAGATTTTCCTATGGGAAATGATTATACGAGTGCTTTGACAAAAAAACAAGGTGGAAGTGAATGTAAACCGTCACAATAAAGAATGTTTACACTTTGTCGGTACTCGTTGAAGTATCTTTCATAAGAAACAAGATTTGCCTATACGAAATAATTATACAGAGTGCTTTGACAAAAAAAAGGGTGGAAGTGAATGTAAACCGTCACAGCAAAGAATGTTTGCACTTTGTCTTGTTCAAGTATCTTTCGTAACAAACAGGATTTTCCTATAGGAAATAATTCACAAGCACAACATAACCGAGTGCATAACTAAGATTATGATTTTATAGTGAATATCTTACTGCCTTTTATTTTCTCTGAATCTGAAGCTTCGGTTATAGGGGTGTTTTCGGTCGTTTTTGTCTCTCCACCAGAATCAATAGCTTCATGCCCTGCCTGAACCACAACCATTGTCACCTTCTTCTATACTAGTCTTATATGATTGAAAGAACCGTGAAGATTTTGAATGGCTTCTGGTTAAAAAGAAAATCAAATCAGGAGTTAGTTCCCCATATGAACAGTCAACAGTGAAGAATTCTTATCAATTTAAGAACTAATTCATACACATTCATGATTAAAAGGGAAATAAACAAATAAATGACATCCAAAAAAGAAAATATCATACCAACATTTAAAAACACCTACGATATAGACTAGTATAGACATTAGGGAAAACATTATTAAGAATAAAAATGAAACTGACAAACAATAAATAAATAAATAAATAAATAAAATAGCAGAATGAAGACTCTGCTACAGTAAGTTCATCACTTCGGCCTTGAATTACCAACAAATAGAAAGCACAAAAACAAGGAAACTACAGCTTTTTTTCCAAAATTATGAACTTTCTTTAATTTGTTTTATATAAATTCCCATAAATTACATTACAAGTTACAATTGCAAAAACAAGTAACTTCTGCAACCTGTATATCAGTATATATTAGACTCATTGAAAACACGTCTCTATAATGTTTTTCTTTTACGAGAAAAGGCAATGGTTACTCTCTTTCTTAAAAAAAATTACTATTTATTGCAAAACATCAAAGCTATGTATCGTAATAAGCGCCCTACAAATCCCAAATCCCCTAATTAAAGCCCTTTTTCCGTTTTATACAAGATTATAAATCTTCTTTAACTCTAAATAATCGAACTTAAAAAAAAACTGTAAGTAACCTGGAACTCCAAGCCACGAAGATATAACAAGCAACTCATCGAAAATAAATCAATCAACAAGTAAATAAATAAAACGAGATAATGTCATGCAATTAGGCCTCAACATTCAATTTTCATAAAAAAATCAGTGACAAAAAACGGAAATAAATTTACCTCTACATTTAGCAATAGTTTTTCAACAGATCAAAAAATAAAAAACAAAAAAATAACGCATAATCGTGTGATGATGCAAAATCAAGATCAAGATAGAATAACAGAACAAGGATCGGAAATTGAATCAAGAGTTTGAGAAAATAGAATTAAAAAATAAAGTGAAGAAGAAAATGAAGGAGGGAGAAATAGCAATCTAAGGAGGTGCAGACCTGATCTGATCTGAGGAAGTGGTTGTAGCTGTGTTGTTTGGAAGCGTTGAAGCTTCAAAGTAAATATAAGGTAGTGTGAGGTAAGAGGACACATAAACTAGGTCTGCAACTGCTTTGACGTACTTTCCGGGAATCATATCATATGTCATCTAAAATCTAAAATTAAAATTAATATTTGAAATTCAAAAAAATAAAATTAGATCTTTTTTTTCGATAAGCAAAAAATGAAATTAGATTGATTTACTTCTTTATCAAGGATTTTATCTGATCTTGTTTGGATTGTAAATTAATTTTACGTATCATTTCATTGAATTTGATTCTTTTCCGTTTACCTTTTCAAATTTTCCTTAAATTGAATTAATAGAATTTTATTTGCAGTTGAAAATATTTACATGAATTATGAGAAGTTAAGATTCTTTCAAGTACCGGTGGTATCAAGTAAAAGAGAGAGTGACATATACAAAATAATAAAAGTATTTGTGGTGTCAAGAAGGAGAGAGAGTGTGTGACACATACAAAATAATAATAATATTTATTGTATTTGTTATTTTGTTGTATGCGCCACTTTCTCTCGTATTTAACACAAGTATTTGACATAATCTTAACTTACTTCCTCCTATTTTTTACTTTTGTAAATAAATGAAAGTGTATCACTTCCAACATGTACTAGCTAAATGATTCAAAAGTGAGTGTCTAACCAAATCTAACAGCCCCGTCCCATAAGGGTAGTTCGCATACTTAAGTGAATGGAACATTGTTGGTAAAAAGAATATAGGCGTACAAGTTTGAACTCCGCTCTTCCTTTCTCTCTAACAACTAACACGCTAATTTCTAACATATTGCGTATAAAAAAATGAAAAAATCAAATAAGAAAAATCAAATCTTGACCAATAAAAAAGGAAAAAATCAAATCTAATAGCATTGAAATTTACTATTATTGTGATTTAGGGGAATAAACTGTGCAGATAATATTGATTTTGGGTAGTATGTTGAATTGATCAAAATGTTATTAATGTTAACAAAACATTCATGTGAAAACAAAAATCGATGCACGATTGCACGTGTAGCACGCTAGCAGCTCCATATCTATGTAGTAACTTTATGGTCTAGACTCTAGAGTATATATCAACTTTCCTCTTCTTGCTAGTTCATTAAAGCTTGTTTGAACAAAAGTACTACTATTATTTTTAGTAACGATTTAGAGTACTAAAGAATTCATTAGTAATAATTATTAAAAAAAATTGTGACTATTATATAATAATTAAATGGTTTGTACGGTGAGTGAGCGGGTAAATGAAAACATTAGTACATTCTAACGACAATTTAGTGTTAGTGTATTTATCGAATTTTTTCATTAATGGGGAAATAATTATTATACTCACTTAATAACAATTATTAAACTATTGTTTAATACTCTAAGTCAGACAGCGATTAGAATTAGCATTGGCAGTAAAACAAAAAAACGGAATGACTGAGAGCGCTCCGAAACCTTCGGAGGGGTTTGTGTTCACCACGGTGGGTACGCCATGGAAACCACCGGACAAGCCACCGACGAGACAAACTGAGAAAGCAATTAGCGTGACACCTCAAAGACCTTCCTTTCGAGACTTACTCTTGGAAGAACAACAGCAACAACATGTGAAGGAAAAAGTGGACCTTCTTGCGAAGGGACTTGTTAAGATTGACTTGGAGAATGGAAACAGGCTACTGCCAAGGGCTACTATCGATACCGCATACCTACAAGATCTCTGCACCCCATGGAAGGATGCACTCGTTATCAAACTGCTTGGCAAAACACTTGGCTACAACATCCTAAAGGACCGCGTGAAAAAACTGTGGAAACCGAATGGAGAGTTTGACCTTCTTGATGTCGACAATGGATAATACATGGTGAAGTTTGCTCACCCAGGAGATAGAGAAAAGGTTATATCCGGAGGACCTTGGATGCTCTTTGATCATTATCTTGCCGTGTCTAGGTGGTCGCCGGAGTTTGTTTCACCAGAAGCCAAAGTGAATCGCACCATGGTGTGGATTAGGTTTCCGGGGCTCAACGTACTTTATTATGATGAGAGTTTACTATTGGCTTTGGCATCAGCTGTGGGCGTGCCGGTTAAAGTCGATACGAACACGCTCAAAGTGGAGAGGGGACGATTCGCTCGAGTATGTGTTGAGATTGATTTGACAACACCAGTGGTTGGCAAGATCAATATCAATGGTTTTTGGCAAAAAATACAATATGAGGGCTTGCATATTATCTGCGCTTCTTGCGGTTGTTATGGACATTATGCAAGGCAGTGCACTGCTCCGATGAAGACACAGCCGCAAGCCGTTGCAGCACCAGCGCAAGAGGAGGGAACTGGGATTGCCGAACTAGCTCAGCAGGTGGTTACCATCGCGAAAAATCAGGGAAATCCAGGCGAGCAGTTTTCGGCAATCAATATGGCTAGTACTGCGAGTGATCAGGGAGAGAAGATTTCGGGTATAACCGCTCCAGCAAATGATACTCATGGAGATTGGTTAATAGTGGAAAGAAAGAAGAAAAATCAGGGCCATTCAAAACAAGAATCTCGCAATAATAGGTCCACTCACAGAAACGCTGGACCAAGTCAAAGCCACGTGAGGAATCAAGGCAATTCCAATGCTACTGGTACCCACTTGAAGAAGGCAAATCCTAAGAATATAGTGGGACATACCAATAAAGATAATGATGGGGTTGTCCTAAAAAAACGTAGACATGATGACTCCAATAATGATGATATGGAAGAGGGTCCCACACATAATACTGCTAGTGGAAAAAGCCAAGGACAGAACCGTAATATGAGTACTAAACCAGGTATTACGGGCAAAGCTACCAATCGACGCCAAAATGCGGAACCTAGAGTTGTTTTCTCAAGTGACACGGGCATGCCTCCAGATATTGGGGGCGGTGCTAATAGGCCCAAGTTACTATTACAAAGAGGAGCTTTACAAATGGACAACAGGGATCCGGGGCACAATTGGACGCAGCCCATCCCAGCGGGAAGCAACGGTTTGGGCCAAGTGACTGTTGTGGACAAATCAGCCCAAAAAGCCAACTCCAACCCGAATACACCAGTAACAGAGAGAGGTGTGGACCGGGTTAATCAAAATACAGCGCTTCAGCAGGGTGAGGAACAGAACGACGCCATTGATGCTTCTCTGGAGATTGACGCAGAGCTTAGTAAAGATGACGACATGGAAAGGGTGGTGGAAACTCCCAACACTTGGGAGCCAAACCAAGATGCGATGCAACAATAGCGTCTATTTTAGTGCCTTCTTCATCGCTGATTTGATGATGTTTGGCTTCCAAGATGTTAGCTTGCTCTCCTGGAACATTTGGGGGGCAAACAATAAGAAAGCTCATAGACACGCCATGGATTTGATTAGAAGGTATTCTCCAACTTTTCTTATTATTATGGAAACTCATGTGGAATTTAATAAGACAAAAAAATTTTGGGCTCGTACTGGCTATAAGAAAGTTGCAATTGACGAAGCTAGAGGTCAATCTGGAGGTATCTGGGTCTTACAGCAAAATGCTAGTAATGTTAAAGCAATTATGACTGAAACTCACCCCAATGCTATTACTCTTCATCTTCAAGTGGCTAATGCCTCGTGGTACTTCACAGGGGTGTATGCCAGCCCTACATACTCTAATAGACTTGAATTTTGGAGATATTTGATGTCCCTTCGTGACCGTATTGCTGGACTGTGGGTTATGATGGGTGACTTCAATGAGATTATTCATCCGAGTGAGGTAAGAGGAGGTTCTTTCAATCATCATCGCGCTCAAGCCTTATTAAATGTTCTGGATACTTGTTACATGACTGATATGCCTTCTACGGGTGGTGTTCATACTTGGCAACGGACATGTACTGGTTATAGGAGAGTCTTTAAGAAGCTGGATCGCACTCTTGCTGACATAATGTGGCGACACCACTTTCCTGAGGCGTTTGTGGAGATTTTGTGTCGCTTTCATTCTGATCATAATCCCCTTATCCTTCGTTGCGGAGGTCTCCCCCAAGCTCACGGTGTGCGTCCCTTCCGGTTTGAGGCAGCTTGGATCACACACCCTCAATATCTTGATGTCGTGAAACAAGCTTGGGAGAGGAATCTTTCTTGCCCTGTGATTGGTTTGAAATATGTTCAGGAGGACTCCCTAGTGTTTAACAAGGAAGTCTTTGGAAATATCTGGAGAAGAAAGAGAGAGATTGAGAGAAGACTTAAGGGGATTCAGAGAGTTCTTGAGAGGGTTGACTCGGCGAGATTAGTCTATCTGGAGAAGCAACTTCAAATGGATTATGAAAATATTCTTAATCAGGAGGAAATTCATTGGTATCAAAAGTCGCGGGAGAAATGGACTAGCCTTGGTGATAAAAATACAAAGTTTTTTCATGCTCAAACGGTGATTCGCAGAAAGCGCAATAAAATTCATGGTCTTACTCTGCCGGATGGGAATTGGTGTACAGATGACTCCATTCTTCAAAATGAGGCTCAGTTGTATTTCCAGAGTTTATTTTGCCACTCTACAGCAAGTGTCAATCAAGTTTATAATGCTCCAGCAGTGAATATTCCTAACCTTTCTGCAGAGGCTGCCCACACTCTTACTTGCAGGGTCACTAGGGAGGAGGTCTATGCAGCTCTCCAACACATGCATCCTTACAAGTCCCCAGGCCCTGATGGGTTTCAAGGTATTTTCTTTCGCCAATACTGGCATATTGTAGGAGATGATGTTACTAACTTAGTCTGTCAAGCTTTTGAAACTGGCTACTTTGATCCTAGTATTGCTTCCACTCTTATTGCTCTTATCCCAAAAGTGGACAACCCTAGGACTTTTAAATAATTTCGGCCAATAAGTTTGTGTAATACTGTGTATAAGCTTATCACGAAGGTGCTTGTGAATAGGCTGCGACCTCATCTTAGTCAAATTATTGGGCCTTTCCAAAGTAGCTTCCTTCCTGGAAGAGGGACTAGTGATAATGCTATTGTGCTTCAAGAGGTTCTCCACACGATGCATACCTCAAAAAAAAAGAAAGGTGATGTGGCTTACAAGTTGGACTTGGAGAAGGCCTATGACCATGTGAATTGGAACTTTCTCCAAATGTGCTTGAATGATTTTGGTTTTCCTAATGCTACTATAAAATTGATTATGCATTGTGTGACTTCATCTACTTTGTCGCTTCTTTGGAATGGGAAACGACTCCCCTACTTCTCCCCAACTAGAGGCCTTCGTCAAGGGGATCCTCTTTCCCCATACTTATTTGTTATGTGTATGGAAAAACTATCTCATTCTATTTTAACTGCTGTAGATAATGGTAGATGGAAGCCTATGAAACTTTCTAGAAATGGGCCTGCTCTCTCTTATTTATTTTTTGCAGATGATGTCCTCCTTTTTTCCAAGGCTACGGTGTCACAAGCTAATCTTGTAGCTGAGATTTTTGCTAACTTTGCAAGGGAGTCTGGTCTTTCAGTTAATGTTGCTAAGTCTAGAACCTTATTCTCCAAATTGGTTCCTCGTAGCAAGCAGGAGAGAATTGCTTCAGCTACAGGTATTCGAAGTACTACATCCTTTGATAAGTATCTTGGTTTTCCTATGTTTCAAGGTAGAGTTAAGAAAACCGAATTTCATTTCATTGAAGAGAAAATTCAAAACAGGCTCGCTTCTTGGAAAAACAAGCTTTTGAATAAAGCTGGGAGACTAACGTTGGCCAAGTCTGTTATTAATTCTATTCCAGTATATTATATGCAAACTTCTTGGTTGCCTCAGCATACTTGCGATCACATAGACAAACTGACCCGTGACTTTATTTGGAAGGGGAATCAGGGACATGGAATAAATTTGGTTGGCTGGGACAAGATTACTAGAGGAAAATCTGATGGTGGTCTCGCTATTAGAATTGCCCGTAATGCTAATACCGCCATGCTTGGAAAATTGGTTTGGGATTTGCATTCTAATAATAACAAACTGTGGGTCCAATTGGCGAACCATAAATATCTGGCAGATGACACAATCCTTGAAGTGAAAAAAAAGAATGGTTCCTACACTTGGAACTCAATAATGAAAGCCAGGGATATTTTGAAGGACGGTTTTGAATTCAGAGTTGGCAATGGCCAATCATCCTTGTGGTATTCTAATTGGACGGGCTATGGACATTTGGCTAAAATGGTTCCTTTCATTGATATTCACGACTTTCAATTAAGTATATCAGATGTGTATCGTGATCAATCTTGGCACTTGGATATGTTGTATTCTCTTCTTCCTAGCAACATCAGTGATCACATCAAGACCATCAGATTCGATCTGAACCCTGCGGTTGAGGATGACTACATTTGGAAGGGGAAAGCTGATGGAATGTACACGACTAGTGCAGAATATAATTGGCTTTTGTCCCTAAATCATCCTGTTAATTTCCCGCATGCTTCGGAAGGTTGGAATTGGATTTGGAAAATTTGTGGGCCAGAGAAGATTAAACTTCTTATCTGGCTTGCATGCCACAATGCTCTTCCTACTGCATCCTTATTGGCGCACAGAGGTATGATGGATTCTTCTTGTTGTCAAAGATGTGGTTATAGAGAAGAGAATGTGCTCCATTGTCTTCGGGATTGTCCTGATGCTTGTAACATGTGGGTTGCTCTTGGTTTTCAATCTCCATCTTTCTTTAGTTTGTCTAATCCTTTTGAGTGGCTTAAAGAGGCAACCCAAAGTCCTCATCTTCACCTCTTCCTCGCTTCTGTTTGGTGGTTATGGAGAGCGCGAAATTCGGCTTGTATTGCAAAAGAGAATATTCCTGAGTTTGTGCTAAGAATGTCTATAAATAATCTAGCATCTCTCATTATGAGTAGCTATAAGGAAGCTGTGAAGTTACCTTCTCACCCTCGTCTTGTTTCTTGGAAGCCTGCTAGAGAGTATGAAGTAGTGCTTAATGTGGATGGTAGCAGTATTGGTAATCCGGGAATCGCTGGTTTCGGAGGCCTGCTGCGAGGAATTAACGGTGACTGGATAGCTGGTTTTGCGGGTAATATTGGTAACTCAAATATCCTGCACGCAGAATTATTAGGATTGCTTCGAGGTCTGTCTTACGCTTGGGATAAGGGATTTAGATCATTGGCATGCTACACAGATTCTACTAATGTCGTGCAGCTTGTTAACTCCCCTCTGAACCATTGGAATAGATATGCTTCGGTAATTCAGTCTATCAAAGATCTCCTTAGACGAGATTGGGTGGTGTTGTTGGGTCATACCCTCCGCGAGGGCAATTCTTGTGCTGACTACTTCGCCAAACTAGGCGCTGCCAGCACTAGTTCTTGGATGACTTTTGATGTTCCTCCGGCTGAAATCTCTCTAAACTTGCTAGCAGATGCTGCTGGTGTGGAGTTTGTGAGAGTGTAGTTGTTGGTTATCTTTCTTTTCTTTTTTCCCTTTTTTTGCTCTGTTTTAGCTTTACCTTACCAAAAAAAAAATACTCTAAGTCAGACTCATTATTTTTAGTTACAACCAGCAATCTACTCGTGTATTTGCACAGTTATTCTGTTTTCATCATTTTTTAAATTATAATTCATATAAAATAAAAAATCTATATTGAAATGAATATAATTAGGTATTTTACTTCTCTAAAATGCAGAAAAATGTGAGAGTATTTAAATTTTAAAAATAATTATATCAAAGGAAATGAAATTATAGTTACGATTTTTTTTATACAGATAGTTGCAATATATAATGTTTCCTCATATTTACGAAAAGGCAAAATGCAAAAATAGTTAGTGCAACAAATATGCAATCTGATATGATCACAGAGGTTAATGAAATAATGACACTTTAGGATATTCTAGAATGGGCTTTTTAGGGATATTCTCTTATTAGTTTGTTAGGTAGCAATGTTATTGTGTAGGTGTTGTATCCTCCTTTATGGTGTGTATCCACTAGCTTATATGAGCACTGTATTGACCTCATAATTGGTATCAATGAAAATATAATCAAAGTCTATTTCCTCTCTTTAACCATTCTTTAGGAGGTATCTTGGTCATCGAATTCCGAGAACGTAACAATGGTGCTTTCATTGAGAGAGCTCCTTCCCGCTAATCCAATGGAGCTTCCGGTGTTTAGCGGCGATGACGATGCTTACGGGTGGGTGCTTGACATCGACAAATTCTTTGCTGAAACCGAAATATCATCGACGTCAAAGTTGCTAATAGCTGTCTCTGCATTGCAAGGTCCTCCTCTAAAATGGTGGCTTCAATGGTCTCACCATCATCCAATGGCAAGTTGGGAATCATTCATTCCTCCTTTTCTTTGGCACTTTAAACCTGAATGGCGGCCAATCTTACCCATGTTAGATGAGGAAGAAGATCCAGATTCAGAATCGCTTATTGGTGATGTTACCAATTCTATTACTGATTCTGTATTAGATGAGGAAGAAGAGCCAGCACCACTGAAATCTACAGAAGCTTCTTCCCTCAATGGCGATTCTTTTGTAGATGACTCTGAGTTCAACGCCGATCTTGCTCTGTGTGCGGGGTCAGATTCTGTCACCGACTCAGCTTTGGGTTCCTGCACTCCCTACGATCTCGATTCCGATGACTCTGGATCATCCTTTCAATCTTCAGATTCAGATTTTGCTTCGAACTTGGTCTCCGTCATTGTTTCGGATGGTAATTCTTCAGTTGGGATGATTACCGCCACACATCTCCCCCAATTCTCTCAATCGCCGGTGCTGGAGTTGTTCGCTATGGGTACCACCAGAAGGTCACCAGAGAAGATGGTGGTGAGCACCTCCTCATTAACGGCGCCGCGACTTTCAGTTCCTGTCTTCGATCCTGGCGGAACTAATTTCTTGATAGCGAAAGGGAGCTTAGGGTTCGACCACATTTCCAATACCAATGTCCCCATTGCTCTGAGGTATGTCTCGCACATTTCTTTCGCAGATTCCGATTGTCCAATTCCCTCGCCTTCTCACTTGCTCACGACGATGCCACCGTTGAACCACCAAATGTTACCGTCACCGAAACCACCAGATGGAAGCTTCCAAATGATGTCGGTGGAATTTCAAGTGACATCGGACCTGACCATGCCTCCACCACCACCAAAGCCACCACACGAAGCATGGGACGCTGAAGTTTTTCTTCTTTTTGCGACAATAGTAGTTTGTCCACCATCTGTTTGTGAAAATGTCTTTGTTGAGGTATGCCTAAATTTTAGATGTAGGGTTCTTTGCAAAAAAAAATTCATATTGTTGTCTTGATTTTCATCCTTGAAGATCCTTGTGGGAATTGGATTAAACTTGCTGCCCTGGAAATTTCCATGGTTCTTGATAGTTTTGCAACTCCTATGATAATTGTTGATAATCTTTCACATGACAAAAAACAAATTGAGTTTCAGAATAGCCCACACAAGGCAGAACGAATTGTTCCTCATAGAACATTGAGTCAAGACTATACAAATATGATATTGTTGTTTTCTCAATTGGACCTGGTTTGCCGCTATGGTTTTCATATTATAGGTTACGGTTCTGATTTTATTTGGATGGATTATGTTGGAATGGAGAATGGGCTCTTAAGGAAGATGTGGATTAATTTACTCAGATACTTGGATGGATTAAATTGTGTGTACTGCAACTCATCTGAAGATTTAGATTATGCCTTCCACGTGTTTAATAAAGCGGCCAAGTGTCCCATAGATGTTTGGACTACCTTCCTTATTGGGAGCAAGGATAATGAGCAGGGAAATGTTTCTTATGATTCTTTTCATTTGTTTAGAGACATGCCTAGTCTGGATATTAGGCATGGTAATCGCATCTGCCTCAGCATTTTGAGTTGGGTTTCTGTGGATCTTTTGAATTCTAGAAAAGTTTCATATATCTTTGGTGCTGACAAGGTTTCAAAGTTTCTTCATAAGCATGATTTTGATCTAATTTGTCGTGCTCATCAGGTTGTGGGGAAAGGTTCTAATGTTTTGAACTGGTTTGGTTTATATTGCTGTCTAAGAAGATGCTTGCTTTCTAGTTCAGCGGTGGGTCCTAAGCCAAATCATATTGTTCTCTTATCCATACTTAGATGCTGTTATGACTTGGGATTTAAGTGTGCAAGTGTCTATGAAGTTATGAGAGACAAGATTGGGGAATTGCTTCAACTGGAGAGCATTAATATCAGTGAATATGGTGGTGGAATGATCAGGAAAGGTGTCGGGTTTGCTTTGGGGAAATGGACTGAATGCATTAAAGCATTTGAGGCTAGTGTTAATATTGATGGGATTGTACTGCACTGGGACATTTTGAAAAGCAACTATTTTATTGCCATTGCAGTAGCTTGGGTTACTGGTATGCTTTTCTTTGCAAATGCTGATAGGAATGCTACATATGTTGTGAACTTAGAACGTGGTCATGCTAAAGAATCAATTCACATGGATGATATGCTTGAGTTTATTCTGACCAATCCCACTTTGAGTTTTATTGGAGCAATTTTTCTTAGTACCACTTTTTATGGATATTATATTGGGTCACCATATAATAACTTGGAGAGATTTGAATGGACTATTAGTGCCTTCATCAATGCTGACTTGATGCAAATGGTGCGGCAGCAACATGATTTGTTATTATTTGATAGAGTTCAAGCCCGACAACAGTGGGATCCTGGTGAACATTTCCAAAGGTCTAAAGTTCTTTGGTCATTCCAACCCAAGCAATGGGATCCAGGAAAACTTATTCATAGAGAAAATTTTTACAACCTTGAGGACAAGGTTGATTTTGATGGGGTAGGTAATGATATGATCATAGAGGTTAATGAAATAATGACACTTTTAGGATATTCTAGAAGGGGCTTTTTAGGGATATTCTCTTATTAGTTTGTTAGGTAGCAATGTTATTGTGTAGGTGTTGTATCCTCCTTTATGGTGTGTATCCACTAGCTTATATAAGCACTGTATTGACCTCATAATTGGTATCAATGAAAATATAATCAAAGTCTATTTCCTCTCTTTAACCATTCTTTAGGAGGTATCTCGGTCATCGAATTCCGAGAACGTAACACAATCTTTTTCCGTCGAGATTCAAAAGCAAAATAATCATTTATAAAAAAAAAATAAACATTCATGAACTCAAAATAAAAATATTTATATCATCAATAGTAATATTTCTCTTTTAGGACTCAAAAACAAAGTGTAAAAAATAATTATAATGATAACATGTAATTTTTTTTCGTCAAGACTCAAAAAGAAAATATTCATTTGTTTTTTTGACCAACATAATATTCATTTGTTAATGATGACATTTAAGATTAAATGTAAAAAATATTTATACTGATAACATATAATATTTTTTGATAGGGGATGCTAAAAAAATAACTAAAAATGTATTGACAACACATAATATTTTTTCGCCATGATTCAAACACTATCTATTCACTTGTAGTAGTTAAAAAATAAAATTATTCTAACAACGTATAATGTTTCTCTGTCGAGAATCAAAATTAATAAAAGTATACCAAAAATATGCAATGAAGAGGTGACACAGTTGTTTAATTAATAGTTTAAGTTGTGTTTACTTGCTAGTTCCTAAATTAATCTAAAAATAAAAAATTGAATCTTATTTTGCATAATAGGTATTAAGTATATAAAAATTAATATCAAAGTTATAAATATAATAAATAATTTATAATTTATTAACAAAAAGATAAGATATAACGAAAAGGAAGAAAAAAGAGTAGAACGTTGTGTGTGTGTGTGACTATATATGGAGTAGTAGGGGTGGGAATAGGCTGCGCCGAGCTAGGCTTTGCTTGGCCTGAGTCTGGTCTGCGTTGAACGAGCTAGGCCTAGATCAATGAGATTGAGATGTAACAAAATCTTTTAAAGACTTATCTTTATAGTACATTCTATTTAAATTTTATTTTATAGTAATACATTTAAATATGTCAAAAGTTGATATAGGTGTTTGCTGGTGTTTTTAGCAAACAATCACTAGTTTTATTAGAAGGTTTGTGAGATCAAACTAGAAAAATCTCAAAGCAATTGCCTTTGAATTGCGAATGGTTTGTGTTTCAGAAAATGTAGAAAAGGGGACGATTTGCAAATGATTAACAGAATTGAAAAGAAAAGAAGCAGTAAATGGTGCAGGAATTGTAAAGAACAGACAAATAAATTGCATTGAATCATAAAAGTGGTACACGATCACGTACAGCGATTCTTCCACTCGTTTTTCGCTCTGGCTTGGAAGTTAGAGTTTCAGGAATCGGGTTGTGTATTGTGATTTGCGACCTCTGTTTCTTCTCAGAAACAGTTATTTATACCAAGGAAAAGAGGGGGAAAAAACTGAACTAAGTAACTGCCTAGAAATTTGAAAATTAATAACTGCTACTCCTACTTTCGACCAGAACCGCTCTATCACGCTTCGACCAACTGCTAGTCTTCAGCGCATAACTGCTCTGTTTTCTGTCTGTCGAAAGCTTGTGTCCATTTTCCTCTCTCTTGCTTTTGCTTCCCCGGAAGCTTGTCGAGTTTACCTTGCGCATGACCATTTTCTCTGTCGAAATAATTTGGTCTTCGTGAAATATAAGTCAGGCCTTGTTGACCATTTTTAATGAAGCCTGTCGAAATTACAGGCTAACAAGTTGCCCCCCAAAAATGTCTTTTTCGACTGAACTTGAGGAGGAAGAAGAGAAAGACATTTTTGAATTCACCATCGAAATAACTTTGTACTTGAGTAAAATAGTTGTATACCTGATGTCACCACTGTTAAGTGTTGTTGACGTTACTCCTATATTGGTGTATTACGTGGCCTTCAACGTTTTACTTCTCAGTAAATGCCTTATCTCACCATTTCTTATAAGGCTTCTCCAATTCTTCCACTTCTTTTCTTGAGCAATTCTTATTCTGTGCTTTCGACAATGTTTTGGCAACTTAAATGCCATGTTTTTACGCTTTCTTTATATTTATTCCAACGTTATTTTAACTTCTTGCAACGTTGGCTTATACTTTTTCAAGTATTTGCCATTTATACGCAAAATTCTTTCATCAGCGCCAATCTCTTCGACCTCATATGCGCCGTTTGAATAAACTTGTAAAATTTTAAATGGTCCTTCCCAACTTGGGGACCATTTACCAAAGACTCTATCTTTTTTATCCATAGGCAATAGGACCTTCCACACTAGATCACCTTAATCAAAGGCTTTAAACTTAACCTTTTTGTTATAAGTTTTAGCTACCCTCTCTTTCTGTCGAATAAGCATATCTAAAGCTAATAACATTTCTTCGTCTAAATCAACCAATTCATCAAGCATCATATTCCAATAATAATCAGAGGGAATCTCCCACTGTCTTTGAATTCTTGTTGATTGTAGACAAATTTCAACAGGCAACACTGCATCGTGTCCAAATGTTAGCCTATAAGGAGTAGTGTTGATAGATTCTTTGGGTGAATTTCGACAAGCCCATAATGCTTGATCAAGGGTATTATGCCAATTTTTTGGTTTCTGCCCAACATGCTTTTTAATCAAATTAATAATAACTTTATTGGCAGCTTCTACTTGACCATTGGCTTGCGCATAATATGGTGTCGAAGTTAATAACTTAAAACCAATTTCAGAAGCAAACTCTACCATTTTTCTACCAGTGAAAACTGATCCCTGATCTGTAGTAATGGTTTCTGGAATTCCAAACCTATAAATGATATGATTTTGAATAAACCTTATCACTGCTTCTTGATCAACATTGGCTAAAGGTATAGCTTCAACCCATTTGGTGAAGTAATCAATTCCCACAAGGATATATCTATGGCCCTTCGACGAAGTTGGCTTTATCTCTCCAATCACATCTAGAGCCCAACCTCTAAATGGCCAAGGTTTGACTATGGCATGTAATTCATTTGCAGGTACATGTTGTATCCCAGCATGCTTTTGACACTCTTGGCATCCCTTAGCAAATTCTATGTAATCTTTCAGCATAGTTGGCCAACACATTCCTTGTCGAAATAATAACCACTTCATTTTGTGGCCTACTTGGTGTGAACCACATGCTCCACTATGTGTATCGGAAACTGCTAAATATGCCTCATTTTCACTAAGACATTTTAATAGTACTCCTTCAGGAGTCTTTTTAAACAATTCGTTTCCAATTATCACATAGCTCAAAGCTCTGTATTTTACCTTTTTATTGGTATTTCTTGTGGGATTTTGCAAATATTCCGCAATAGGCATTCGCCAATCATTATTGGTCATATTGTCAAGAGCAAAAATTTCTGCTAAGTCAAAGTCACCAAAAAATTGACGTTTTTCGACAACGACTAGTTCCTCGTTTGCGTTCGCATCTGTTGCCCCCCAGTTGTTGGTGTTGACAATAGCGACGAAGAATAGTCATTAGAAATGATTTTATCCTTTATTTCGATTAACTCTTCCAGGCTTTATTTCGAAACTTTATAGCCTGAAGCAATTTGTGCCAATTCATTTGCCACTTGATTATCAATTCGTGGTAAATGTTCTAAGTGAACAGACTCAAATCTTTTTAACAAAGCATTGGCAACAACAAAGTATCTGATAAGGTGCTCTTTAATGCATTTGTACTCCCTTGTCAATTGTTTGACAACCAACTCAGAGTCACCTTTTATTTCGACATGACTTGCCCCCAGCTCAAGTAAAATTTCAAGGCCTACTATTAAAGCCTCGTACTCAGCTTCATTATTGGAGCAAACATCTCGAATTTTAAACTTATACTTCGTTGGAATGTTAGTAGGAGATATTATTAAAATACCAATCCCAACTCCATGTTTATGGCTTGAACCATCAAAGTACAACCTCCAAGGATATACGTCTACAAAACTTAATGTTTCTTCGACAACAGAATGGTCTATTATAAAATCAGCAACCACTTGTCCTTTAATTGATTTTAGAGGTTGATAAGTTAAGTTGTATTCTGACAAAGCCAAAGCCCATTTACCAATTCGGCTATGCATTATTGGTTTCGACAGCATGTGCTTAATAACATCAAAATGCGAATAAACAGAAACATCAGCTGGTTTTATATATTGCTTTAACTTTGTACACGAGAAATAC
Organism: Astragalus glycyphyllos; assembly: GCA_963573325.1. Classification (NCBI taxonomy): domain Eukaryota; kingdom Viridiplantae; phylum Streptophyta; class Magnoliopsida; order Fabales; family Fabaceae; genus Astragalus; species Astragalus glycyphyllos. Next base: position 72,366,188 of record OY754307.1, read on the forward strand.
AAACAAAGGCACAACTTTTCTATAGGAGTGTACCTCGTTTCGGCATCATTTAAGACCCTACTGAGGTAATAAATGGCTCTTTCGACACCACTATCATCCTCTTGTGCTAACATGCTACCTATTGTTCTATCAGAAGCTGCTATATACAATTTGAGCACTTTGTGTTTAATAACAGGCAACAAAATTGGTGGTTTCATCAAATAAGACTTGATTTCGTCGAAGGCTGCTTGATGCATTGGTTCCCATTTGAACTCTTCTTCCTTCTTCAGTCTTAACAATGGCGAAAAAACTTGTGTTTTGCCACTTAGATTTGATATAAATCTTCGAAGGAAATTGATTTTTCCCAGCAACGACTGAAGCTCTTTTTTGGTCGAAGGGGCCTTCGTTTCCATAATTGCCTTAGTCTTATTTTGATTGATTTCAATGCCTTTTTTGTGCACTATAAAACCCAAGAAATCACCTGCACGTACACAAAAGGCACATTTTAATGGATTTAATTTCAATCCATATTTCCTCATTCTTTCAAAAGAACGGCGAAGATGGTCTAAATGACCACTTTCTGAGGAAGATTTAACCACCACATCATCTATGTGTACTTGCATAAAATCATCAATAAAATCATGAAACATAGAATTCATGGCCCTCTGATATGTAGCACCAGCATTCTTTAATCCAAAGGGCATTACTACCCATTCATAAACACCCAATGCCCCCGGACATCTAAAAGCAGTTTTCGACACATCCTCTTCAGCAATGAAGATTTGATTATACCCAGAATAACCAGCGAGCATACTAAGATAATCAAATCCTGCTGCTGAATCTATTAGCATTTCTGCCACAGGCATTGTGTATTCATCCTTGGGAGTTGCATTATTTAAATCCCTAAAGTCTATGCAAACTCTAAGAGTCCCATTTTTCTTTATTACAGGAACTATATTGGCTAACCATTCGACATACCTGGCAGTTCTGATGAATTTGTTTCTGAATAGCCTTTCGATTTCCTCTTTGATCTTAGCCAACACTTGAGGAGCAAATCTTCTTGGCACTTGCTTCACTAGTTTCTTCCCTGGTCGAATTGGTAATTGCATTTCCACTACTTCTCGACTTAACCCAGGCATTTCGTCGTAATCCCAAGCAAAGCAGTCTTTGAACTCCCTTAGCAATGTAATGACTTGGGTTTTTAGAGAAGCATCAATATTTGCACTAATATAAGTTGGCCTTTTTATTGAGCCATTTCCCAAATCAACTTCTTCTAACGGGTCTTGAGCTTGCATATGCTTTGTCAAATCTCTAGGATCCTTTTCAAAACCTAATGGATCATCATCATAGATACAGTCAAGTCTTTCATCTATGACTATGCCATTTTCTTCATGTAACTCACTGGCTTCGACAGCCATTGTTTGTTGAATAATTTCGGCCTCTATAGCCGCTTTAAACTTGTTTTCGGCCATATAAGCCGTAATTTTGTCCCATGCATTGGGCACTGACATAAGAACACTTTCAAGAACCAGTGTTCCACCCCGTTGGTCGAAGAACACCATCAGGATAAACACTATCATCTCCCATTATTTCTCTTTCCCAAACAAAACCATAATTTGGGTCAAGATGAACTGAGGCAAAAACATTATCCGCAGGAACATATGCCTCATTAGAAGATGAACATGGAGCAATCTTCGCCATTTGTTTCTCAAAATTTTCCTTGGTAACTTGGTTCACATCAGCACGGAAGTAGCTCTGATCGGCTTCAACATACTCTACCAAACCATCTTCCTTCCACATTACTAAACGTTGATGCAAAGTTGAAGGGACAGCACCAACTCCATGGATCCACTTTCTACCAAGGAGTAAATTAAAATTCGCTTTAGAGGCTATCACTAAGAACAATGTAGTCCTCTTTATGGAACCAACAATTAAGTCCACCTCAATGGCCCCCAAAGAATGGCCAGTTTTGCCTTCATAGTTGCTTAAGACAATGTTATGTGGCCTGAGGTCAGTGTCGAACTTACCAATCTTCTTCAAAAGACCATGTGGCATTAAATTCACTGCAGCTCCACCATCCACTAACACTTTGTTAATTCCAACACCATTGACTTTGGCTTGGACATACAGGGGTTTCAAGTGGTTTTGCATACTCATATCTGGCTTCTCGAAGGTAGCCATTTGGTCTTCGACACAACCATTGTTCATCACATAGTAAAACATTGGCTTATGATGAGCCATATCCTCTGTAAAATCCTCTTCAACATCATTTGGTACTGTGATAACATCGTACTCAAGAGGCAGTATTGATACCACATTGCAAACAACATCGAAATCATCTTCAGAATCATCAAAATCAGACTCCATGTCTTCATCCATGTCGAAATCAGCATTCTTTTCTTTCACTGTTGACAATGGAGGAAATATTCTTTCAAGAGCAGGCCTTCTTGGCTTTTCTGTTACTACAGCCTTGCCTTTGGCCTTATTCGCTGCACACACATGACTAGCAACATCAGCATTCCTCTTTGTGGCAACTTCAGCTTTGTGAACCTCACTCTTCGCCACTATTATGCTGCGTGGAACTTGATTATTAGCCAAATGACTTGGGACCTTGTTAATGTCAAAGTGTGCCTTCTTCTTCTGTTGTCTTTGGTAACGACGCCACTGTGTTCTAGTCATGGGGTTCTTACCCTTATAGTTATTCTTATAATTAAATTTAACAGCATCCGTATCTGGTTTGATTGCTTTAGCACGTTGATTATTGGGCACCCACGCTTCGACAGGAGCACTAGCACTTGGGACAAAGGATTTATTTGTTGACAGCTTCAAATACCCTTTCGCTGAGGACTTCTCGTTAGCAAATTGTCGTTTGCTTGTTGAAGGCTTTGTTGACAAATTAGCCTTATAGCCAGGAAGATCTCCTTTTGCAAAGTCAAATTTCGGCCTGCTATCAAGCCATTTTCTTTTACGTTGTTGTTGATCCTGATAACCTTCGACAGCTTTAGCTGCTTCTTTATCGAAGACAGCACTGCACCTTGGGCAAAGCATAACTTCAGAGTTATTCCACTTACACCGATTGAGGAAATCTATCAATTCTTCCTCAGCCTTTGGATACACAGCATGTATCTTCCCATCATATTCTTTTAGGGTCACTTCCTGTTTCTTACCTTCAGCATACATAAAACCTTTTAATTTTTCGGTGGCAGTCTTGACACACTTAGGAGGGTCTGCCATTTGATCATCCACCATGCCTACATCAGCTTCGACAGGTTCAGAATACATAGCTTCAGCCTTAGGCAATGGATCAACATCAATCTGCATAGGAGCTTTCATTTTCTTATCAGCAAATTTGAGTCTTCCTTCATCAACTGCTTTTTGCACAATATCCCTGAAGAGCACACAACGGTCAGTGTTATGTCCCAAAAAATTATGGAACTTACAATAACCCTTTTTCTTTCTTTGGTCAATAGTTGGTATTTTAAGGCCTTTAGGCACTAATATTTGACCATCAGTTACTAAAAGATCAAAAATTTCATCACATTTAGTAACATCAAAAGTATAAGTCTTAGGCATAAATCTATCATTCTTAGGCTCTACAGGGTTATTCCCATTCGCAGGCCTTAATAATTTACAGGTATAAGGAGGACCAGGCTTAAGTTCAGCCACGTCTATCTCCTCTTCTTCGACATTACTATATGTAACGTCGAATTCTTCTTCGACATATGCCACTTTTTCTTTTTTATGATACCTATTCGACCTAGATTTTTCTTCTCTAAGCCTTTCAACTTGTCGAACTCTATCAGCCAATTGAGCCATATCTCTCAAATGAGATGTGTCTAATTTCTTTCTAATTGAGTAATCAAGGCCACCAGCAGCCATTTCGACAAGCTCATGTTCAGGGACTTGTGTGAAGCAATGAGATTTCAACAGCCTAAATCTGTTTAAGTAATCATCAATAGTTTCAGGCATTTTGCGCCGAACACTAGCCAATTCTTTAAGACTAATTTTCGACTGGCCCATGTAAAACTGTGCATGGAATGCCTTTTCTAATTGCCCCCATGTGAACATAGAACCAGGGGGTAAGGTCGTGAACCAAGTGAAAGCATTTTTAGTTAGAGAATTTGGAAAATATTTCATCTTCAAATTCTCATTTTGTGCTAAGTCCCCAGCCTCAGTCAAGAAACGAGCAATGTGTTCGACTGTGGACTCATTTGTATCACCACCAAACTTAGTAAACTTGGGAACTTTCCATCCCCTTGGTAACTCAGTTTGTAATACGTATTCACATAATGGTGATACGAAGTTAGGCCTTTGTAAACCTATGTTAAGGCCATTTTGCGCCAAAATAGTTTCGACTAAAGTAGCTATATTGTTTTCTGGGCCAACATTGTGTTGTTGCACTTGTCGAACAACTTCATCAGCGTTCTGGTGTCTATTTACCAAAACTACTTCAGGGACGTGGTTTACTGCCCCTTGTAGTTCGCTTACAGTTGTGGACGCTTCGACTGCAACCGCTCCTTGGGGTTTAACTGGCGACGCATTACCCGCAATAATAGGAACTTGCCTATTATTAACCGTTGGAGCCCCAAAGAAATCTGCAATCCTACTCATCTGATTTGCCAACATTTGGTAACTGTTATTGGTATTTTGAATCAATGGATTGAAAACTGTACCAATTTGTTGGGTAAGCATATTAACCATATCGTGATTACTCTCGTCTACTTGCTGTCTTAAGGCCAACAAAGACGTATTGGTTAATGCTGGGGGATTTCGACCAAATACACTCTCAGAAGAGACATGTGTAGGGGAAAAGGTCGAAATATGTGGCATTCCAGTAGGCATGCCATACATTCCCAAAGGAAATGGGGGTAGATGCACGTTATTTAAACGTGGGTCTAAACCGTTTCCCATTACCATGTAAGGGCTATGAAGCCCTGCACTTAACGGCAAAGACATAGGCAAAGATGCCATTTCTGACTGCGTTGAACCGACATTAGTCGTTGATAATGAAGGAACGGTTGTCGACGATGATGGTCCTGCGCTAATGCTCGCAGAATCCATTGTTGTTCCTTGCCCTTGTGAAACCACAGGGTTGGAACTAGACGCATTATTCGTACTAGAACGAACCATTTTACCACTTCTTAAGTGCATACAACAGCGAATACAAATAAGAGAGTACGAAAATGAACAAAATCAAAGGCAAAGTCCCACCGGGCGTGCCAATTTGTTTGCTGGTGTTTCTCGCAAACAATCACTAGTTTTATTAGAAGGTTTGTGAGATCAAACTAGAAAAATCTCAAAGCAATTGCCTTTGAATTGCGAATGGTTTGTGTTTCAGAAAATGTAGAAAAGGGGACGATTTGCAAATGATTAACAGAATTGAAAAGAAAAGAAGCAGTAAATGGTGCAGGAATTGTAAAGAACAGACAAATAAATTGCATTGAATCATAAAAGTGGTACACGATCACGTACAGCGATTCTTCCACTCGTTTTTCGCTCTGGCTTGGAAGTTAGAGTTTCAGGAATCGGGTTGTGTATTGTGATTTGCGACCTCTGTTTCTTCTCAGAAACAGTTATTTATACCAAGGAAAAGAGGGGGAAAAAACTGAACTAAGTAACTGCCTAGAAATTTGAAAATTAATAACTGCTACTCCTACTTTCGACCAGAACCGCTCTATCACGCTTCGACCAACTGCTAGTCTTCAGCGCATAACTGCTCTGTTTTCTGTCTGTCGAAAGCTTGTGTCCATTTTCCTCTCTCTTGCTTTTGCTTCCCCGGAAGCTTGTCGAGTTTACCTTGCGCATGACCATTTTCTCTGTCGAAATAATTTGGTCTTCGTGAAATATAAGTCAGGCCTTGTTGACCATTTTTAATGAAGCCTGTCGAAATTACAGGCTAACAATAGGTCAACATTTTAAGTAAATAAAAAATGTACGTAAATTTATAATTTAACAGAAAGTAAGAAATTAAATATAATAATAGTAGTAATAAAAAATAATATTTATATTTTGATGGCCTATATCTGGCCTTTTTACCTAAATATGTTTTTAAAAAAGCTTTGACTTTATTTATTTAGAAAAAAGTCTGGTCTGGCCTGGGCCTGATGTAGGCTGGGTCGTAAGCCCCTGTAGACCGGTTTGACCTATTCCCACCCCTAGGGGTATTAGTTTTAAAAAGTGAAAGAGTGAGATTTTTTTTTAAAGAAAAAGGGGTATTACGTGTGAGAAAAAATTAGTATCTAAATGTTTTGTAGGGAAAAAAAAGGAAACCTTAGAGAGTTGACATGTGGCACAATCTAATTCATCTTTTTTTGGTTACAAAAGTTAAAAAGGAAAAAAAGAAAACTAGACTCTCGGACAGCCACTCCATCAGCGTTGTCACGAAGCAAATTAATTCCTCATCTCCGGAGGGCACCGTCGAGCTCCACAAAAACCTCGTTCCTTATAATTATATAAACAGTATAATATAATAGAATGATAGCAGTAAGTAGATATCTACATACACCAATTGTTTTTCATACATAAGCAAAAAGTACACTTATTCATGTTACTAAATTATGGTCAAACTATTTTTAGCTAGTGTATCAAATTTATCCTTTCTTTTTTACAATGTCTCAAACTACTGCGTATGACCCGTGCATCGCACGGGTATACATAGTCATTTTAACAAATTATAAAATTTTAGTATTATTTGATTAAATATATATTTTCTAATTTTTAATTTGATACATTAAGTAATAATAATTACTCAAAGAAATACAATATATAATGTTGACAATCTCATAAAAAATGTATACTTAATCATACATAGAATTGAAAAGATTTGTTGAGCATTAAATTAAATTTTACATGTCAAATAAAATAGACAACAATTTAAATTACATACCTTTTAAATTTATTTAATAAGTATAACTATAAACTAAACATATATTTGATTTGATGTGAATATTATGTATACATTTAAACTTATTAATTTTGAGATGTATTTATAGTTGATTTGGTAGATTCTTTACCATTATAATAAAAGAATGGATTTAATAGTAAAAGATGTGATGCACATGTATACATTTGGGTTTTTAGCAATTTACTAAATTGGAAAAAATCACTGATCTTTTTTTTTTTTACAAAAAGTTTAGGTGAGTTGGGCTCTGGGGCCTCACTAGGGTCTGGGATGTCCCCAACTCCTTACCAACTTAGCCAAATTTCATTTTCCGAAAAAGTCACTGGTTTAATATACATTTTCGGTATATTTATATTAACGCAATAACGATATAATCAGGGATGACAATGGGGCTGGGAGGAGGCGGGTAGTAATATGGTATTTCGAAGTTACTCCATAAGTTGGTATTTCGAAGTCAAAATATTCAAAATCATAAATGTAATGAGTATATAATTGTGGTATTTTGAAATCAGACTAATAAAGCTAGAGTTATTGTAGTTCTGAAACCATTGTTATGTAAGTTTTATTATGAATTTCAATTTTGAATTACTTTTTATTGTAACATAGTCAGCAACATGTTGTATTTTTAGTCGGAAGCATTTATTTTTTGTTGTTTACGTCGACTTACGTTTTAAGATGCGTAATTGCACAAAAAATTTATAACGTTTTTTAAAATATATGTTTAACTTTGCAGGCCAATTGGAATATGTGAACACGTATGCAGCGTAGGAACATACAAACGTGCAGATTAAAAAGGTGATTTCATGCAATACTGGTTGAGAATTATAAGTTTTGCTCATTACCAAAAGTTGTGTCACATTAATATTAGAGCAATATACAGGTGCAGTACTATAGTGGCAGAGCCTCTTATAGTTAGCTAATATGTTAGACATTGATTAGACATTATTATTCGTCTCTCTATTATATGTTAGCTAATAATGGATAACCATTTATTTGAATTATAAACTAATTTTATTCCGAATAAAAAAACTGAACATTTTTTTAAATATTCTTAAATAATAATTTTTATAAATAAGTCTATACTTAATATTTGTTTTTACAAAATTACACCTAATATCGTTAACACTTCATATTTAAGTGTTTGTTTAGAATATAATTAAATTAAGTAAAAGTCATTTGATAATGGATAAATATAAAATTATGAAATTTTGAATTTGACTAAATTTAATGAAGGCTTAAATGCATTTTTGGTTCCCCTATTTTGATCATTGTGCAATTTTGATCCCCTTATTTTATTTTGGCAATTTTAGCCCTCTATTTTATAAAATTGTGTAATGTTGACCAAATTGAAATTTCAAACTCTAAGATGTTGCTGATGTGTCAATATTTTAATTGACACGACAATTGACTAAGCTTTGTAAGTAGCTATTTTGTGGTCGAGACCAGGGTATCCATCTCCGAACGCAGTGACTAATCCCCTCGTTGGATTGCAGACAGGTGAGACAGCTAGCCTAGGGATTTAAAGCTGCTCAATACCCAATGCGAGGATCGAACCCTCAACATTTGGTTAAGGGAGGATGAGCTCCAACCGCTCAACCACGCCCATGTGTTATTGAGTAGCTATTAAATATGCATTCATAATTTATAATAATATTAGTATAAATATTATATATCAGATATTAGCTAGAATAAATACTAATATTATTATGTAACCAAAATAAATAAATACTAATATTATCGCATGGACAGTTATGATAGTTTTTTATATCAATTAATTGTAGATTTGATTTCAAATGTAATAATTAGAGGTGCAATTAATGCACGATTGTTATGGAATTTTTTTCCTCAATTTCCTTTTGAATTATTTTTGTTTATAATAATTATAGTAAGAACATTAAGTTGTATATGGTGTAGCAATAAAATAACGACAAATAGGCAATTTTCAGCTGACATGGAAGGATTTTTGCTAGGTGGACCAATAAGAATCAATTTTTCAATTGTTTCCTTTCCGAGTATAGTCGTAATTGTATTATATATAGAAATAGAATTATATATAGATTATAGATATAGATAGATATAGATTTATCCTTATTAATTACTCCATTTTTCTTTTCCGATGCAATTATTGTTTGGTTTCCAAACTCTCATTTTTCCCATTCAAGAGTGATTTAGGAACATATTTTTTATTTGTTTTTAGCCAATTAAATAATTTTATTAAAGGATGTGCATAGCATCGTTTTGTTTAAAAACAAAAGAATAGATAGATAGATGTTGGGTTGAAAATATAAAAAATTATAGTGCAGATAGTAATAATAATTATCAATTATTGAAAGTGAAATAAAATAAAAAGATAAAACAAATTGAATAAACAAATAAATAAATAAAGAGAGGAGAGAGAGAGAGAGAGACGAAATATTATAAGGTGAAAATAGATAGAACGAAAGTTGTTAAAAGTGAAGAGGTAGGAACAGAGTGAAGATGATAATCAGTTTTATATTGAATTATCAGTTTTGATTTCCTAACAAATAAGCGATCCAATCCAAATCAAATCAGAGTTGTATTTTATAACCTAATTTAACACTTATAAGTAGTAATTACCTATACTTATTTTTGGGACCAAGCAGATAATTCCCGATTTAGAACCTAGAAGACCGAGAACGGCTTCAACTCTCCTGAGACCGAGCAGATAAGGGGAAACCGAGTAGCGCAATTGTCGATCGAGGAAGTAGGAATAGTACTGAGCACTGCATGCTCCACCATACAGACCTGCACAGACCAAGACTCATCCGCATAGAAGACAAACAATGAGGACACGGTGGTTAGGCATATGCTCGTAGCGACATAGTGGTTGCACCATTACCTCGGCGGAGGTGCAGAGCAGACAGGAGAGACTGATTCCGTGTAACATAGAAAACCCTTGGACTCTCTTTGTATTATAAATAGCTCATTTCACTATTGTACTGATGACTCTTAGTTCATGTATTTTGGGAGGTCTCCCTTAGTAAGGTTGTATCTTTAAGGGTTGCAACACCCCCATTTTCTTATTTGTATGGAGAAACTTGCGCTTCTAATTCAATCTAAAGTGAAGAACCATATGTGAAAGCCTATCGATATTTGTGAGATGGCCGAACCATCTCTCATCTTTTCTTTACAGGTGATTATTTTTTTTTCATCAGTGATAAGTCCTATCTAGTTCAACCTGTCAATGAGGTGCTTCACTCTTTTTGTTTAGCCTCAGAAATGAAGATTAATGCCCATAAGTCTACATTTCTCCCTTCCAAGAATCTTACTATAACAATGGTTCTCAAGTTTGAAAGGATGTTGGAGTTTCAACATACATACAACATTGGGCGGTATTTGGGTTCTCCTATGTTGTCAAGTAGAGTTACCAACTCTTGTTTTTCTTTTATTATTGAAAAATCTTCAATACAGACTGGAAGGTTGTAAGTGTAACACCCCGGAAATAATTTAATTAAAATAGTTGATTGAATTATTAAAATAATTTGGAGGCGGGATATAGATAAATTAAAAGGTTAATATTTTATATGCGTAGGAGGTGAAACGAGTAAAGGAGGTGGCGACGTAGAGAGCCCAGTGTTTACTGAGCCTTCAACTTAAACCCTGGGGGTTTAAGCCAAACCCTCATTCGCAGCAAGCAAAAGAAAAACGAAAGTGAGAGTGAGAGAGAGAGCACGCGGCGCAAAGAGGGAGAGAAGAGGAGGGTTTCGCGAAGAATTTCAAAAGGAGACCGTTCGTGTTGCTGTGGTTTTGTTCGTGTCTCGTTCGTCGTGTTCCGGAGCTTACGTTATTCGAGGTAAGGGTGGGCTTAACCTTGATAATGGGTTGATGATAATTATGTGTGGGTAGTCTAGGGCTTTGTTGAATTGTTCGTGTTGTTGCATATCGTGTTTTCGAATGTGCTTTGATGATTATTGCACGTTATTGTGATTTGTTTCGTTATTTGTTGTTGCGTGATTGTTGTATCACGATGATGGTGTTGTTATTGTTCGTGTTTTTGTTGTTGCTGTGCGTGGTTGATTGTTGTTGTCGCGTTGTCGAATTGTCGTTTTTGTTGTGGTGGTTGCGGTGTCGTTGCCGTTAGGGTTTGGTGTTTGGCAATTTAGCGATTCTGGACACAGGTTCGGTTTTTCTAAAACTGGCGCTGTTTGGTTGATCCAAAAATTATGAGGTTGATTTTTTTTTGAAAATAGACTCAACGCCGGTCGTTTTGGCACTGGTTTCGTTAAATTCGGAGTTGTATAGCTCGAGTTATAGGCGATACAAGTTAGGTTAAAATTCTGGAAACGATTTGGGTATAGATTCGGTATTTCGGTGACTGGGAACGTTGTATTGACCGAAAAATTATGTGGTTTATTTTTCTGGAAAATAGACTTAATGCTTGTTAATTTGGCACTGGTTTGGTTGCGTTTAGAGTTGTGTAGCTCGAGATATGAATTCCACAAGTTAGAGTAATATTCTGGAAACAATCTGGACACAGGGTCAGTGTTTTGGTTACCACGTTTTCAAATGAACTCCTTTTCGAACGAATCCAATTTCTTTGAAAACTAGACAAAATTTGCCCCAGTTTATGCACAAGTTTCATGCAATTTGATTGAGTTTTGGTCACTTTGGAATTGCTTGAATTTGAAGGACAGAAACTGTCCTCTTTTGCAACTAGCCTGTGTGCTTTTCGAAAACTGTACCTATTGGACACTCTCCTTCAAAAACTGAACTTAGGGATGATAACCAGACCCATAGGGCTTTCCAACAAGTATTTATTCGTTGAAATCCGATGTCGTTTGCTATTTTAATTAATTCGCTGAAGTAGGTGCGATGTGCCTAGGCGCTGTGCGCCAGTCTTGTGCGTGGTGTGCGTGCGTTATGTCCGCGTTGTGGAGCCGTCTGGTGTTAATATTTCAGGTGCGGTGCTGGTATGCTCAGGAGAGTTTAGTGGTAGCTGTGATGCTACAACTTGGTGCTATTTTTGGTGAAATCATTTGTTTTGATTCTGGTGATATAGTATTTATTTTAAATACTTGTTATGGTGAGTTGGTGCATAATCATGGTGTCGCATTGTCATATGCATGTTTTGGTGATATAGGCTCTGCCTCTGGTGTTTATTGGTGATATGCCCGTCGTGGCTCATTTTGGTGATCGGTACCGCATGCATATGCCCACTGGAGGGGTTGCATATCATCCCATTGTCTATGAATGTTATAATTTTGGTGGTTCACTGTCAAATAGACTTTTCTTTTGGTATCTGGTGCTGTGATATGGTGTAATTGTATTGTGTTGCTGTAGTTACCTGATGCTAGCATATTTTTATCATCTGCTTATTACCTCTGTTAGACTCACCCCTTCTGCTTGGAATGTTGCTCTCATGCGGCAACGCTGCAGGTGATCGCTAGTGCTCGTGGAGGAATTGCTAGGTTTTGCTTCCTCTCTCGTTTGGGTCTGTGTCAGCTCTGATATGTAGCACCGGGGAGTCGTTAGTTATCGTTTTGAACTATTATTTTAGTTATTGGAAATTGTTTTAATTAATTTTGGAGATGTCTTTAATTGTTAATTCTGGAGATGTTTAAACTGGTTAATATTTCCGCTGCTTGGTGATTTCTTTTATATAAATTATTTTGGAGATTTTTTTTTTGAATAAATGGTGTTTTTTTTAAAATGGTGAAAAATGTAGCGCCCTTCGAGGTGACTCTAATAATTGTCTATTTAGTTGTAATAGTAAAAGGGGGGTGTTACAGTAAGTGCAGGTTGCTTAGCAGAGTTGGATGAGTAACTTTAGCAAGGTTTGTCCCTTGTTTTATGCCCATATACACTATGCATAATCTCTAGATTCCTGAAGGCATTTGCGATATTTTGGATTCAACTATAAAGCAATTTTGTTGGGGAGGCAATACTTGTTATTGGGTCAAATGGGGAAGTACTAGCACTCCTATGAGTAGAGAATGTCTTTGTTTGCGAAAGACAAGAACAACTAATATAGCAATGATTGGCAAACACATTTGGGAGTTGATTCATAGTCCTAACAAAATACGAGTTAAGCTGTTGACTGCTCATTATACTCTTAGTTCTAATATTCTCCTTGAATCTAATAGTACAGGTGCCTCTATACTTGGCAATCCATACTTAAAGCTGTTGATGTTTTGCATCTTGACTATATTTTTCGAGTTGGTATCACTAATATATCTCTTTGGTATGAGAAATGGTTGCATAAGGGGCGGCTATGCGACTCGATTCCTTTTGTTAATATTCATGACACTCACCTCTCAGTTAGGGACATATGTGGACTCTCGGTGAATTTGTGACTTTTTCCATTCTCAGATCCCTTTGGACGTGCAATTAGAAATTCAAAGCTTATTTTTTAAACATAACCTCACTGATATCTTGACTTGGGCTCTGCGTAGGATATTTTCAGATGGTGCATTACAACGAGTAGAAGTCGGTGACAGAAGCATGTGTCTTCTCTGAAGCAAGACTGCAGAGGGGAGGGACTCATGCCAAACAGTCCAAATAAGCACTTTGATCTTTTCGGGAGCATAATCTTTCCAAATCCAACACCAAGAGCGAGTGTCAGTGGGAATGGTCATTGATTGGTGGAGGATCCAATTATAGCCAAATTTGGCAATGTACTTACCCTCGAGATTATTAGCGCACAGATAAAACTATCCGGAATCAACTCATTACTATGAGCAGACAGGTAGCTTATATAATCTTTGATGTGTCCCGGGAGAATAGTATAGAGGGAATTCGGATTCCAATTCTCATTAGCAATGACATCTGCAATTGTGTGATCTATATCATGAATGTCCACGAAGTTAAATTGGCTGGAAAGGTTGCCAAAAGGAGTCCAAGGTGAGTATCACAAGGAAGACTCCCCATTGCCTATGCAAAAATCAAATCCATATTGGAGGACAAATCTGGCTTTCGAAATAGCTTTCCATATTGGCGAACCAAACGTTTTCTTAGCTTGGAGGAAGGTGTTGTTATGAACATATTTTGTTGATATGAGTTTCACCCAGAGTTTGTGTATTTTTTTTTGGTCGAGACCAGGTATTCACCGCCAAACGCAGTGACTACTTCCTTACTGGATTGAGAGTTTGTGTATACTAATAAACTTTATAAAAAATGTGTATACTAATTAAACTCAAAAATAAAATCAAAATCATTTGAGTGATTAAATATCAAAACTGTACAGTGAAAGGATTAGTTATTGCGTTCGGCGGTGAATAACCAGGTCTGGACAAAAAAATATCAAAACTGTATAAATTGGATACACTGTTTTACCTCTCAAATCAAAAGTTTAAACCTATATCTACGGAGTGCTCAGTGCCGACCTGCCAAAAAAAAGGGAGGCGAAAAATAAAATAAAAAAGCGGAATTAACGCGGAGTCGCAGGTGAGCGTGAGGAAACTAGAAAGCACAAGAGGAAGGTATCATTTGGATCGATCGCGACGGAACCATGACAACTACGCCGATGAATCCTCCGCCACAAGATCGTCCCGTTCGTGTTTACGCCGATGGAATCTACGATCTCTTCCACTTCGGCCATGCTCGTTCCCTTGAACAAGCCAAAAAATCGTATGCTTCGCTTTATTTCACCTTTTTTATTATTATTTTTACTTAATTAATTAATTGCTGAATTGCTATTGTATAATTTTTTTTCTGGAATTGTAGATTTCCGAATACATATCTTCTGGTTGGATGCTGCAGCGATGCAGTAACACACAAGTATAAAGGCAAAACCGTCATGACTGAAGATGAACGTTATGAATCCCTCCGTCACTGCAAGTATGTATAATTTTTTTTTACTTTTTTAAACTTTAATTGCAGTAACTGTAACCCTAACTTAATGGTTATGTGAGAGATGAAAATCTGAAAATTGATGTATGTGAAACTGAAATCTGTTTTACCGTGAGTAGATGGGTTGATGAAGTGATCCCGGATGCACCTTGGGTTATCAATCAAGAGTTTCTCGACAAACACAACATTGATTTTGTTGCTCACGACTCTCTTCCGTAAGATTCCAATTTATTTTTTATTTTCTTCCACCGCCAAATCGACTTGCTTGTCGTTTTTTTGTTAAACACTCCTCGTTTTCTATTATTGTTCAAAAATTCAAGTTAATGTAAATTATGATTTTGACAATAATACCCGTTTCTATTTAATTAATCAACAAGTTGTTCGTAGAATTAGAAAGATAATGAACTTTAAAGGTAGAATGCATATCTGAAGATCACTAAACAATTTTAGTACAAATGAGTATACTAGTTGTGCTTTTCCAACCTTTACTTACTTTAGATAACATGTGCAACAAGTAAAAAGAAACATAGAAGTGTTTTAACTTTTAAGTGTCAGTTGTATTTATTTAATTAACTTTAAAAACATTTACCGTGAAACTACTGCTGAATGGTTGTCAACCCATCGAGCTATACATGATATCACACCAATAAAAGTTGGGCCTCGTCATATTTTTACATGACATTCTCACATGAAGATTTTGTTTATGGAGATTGGAGATTGTGAAAAGCACTAAAGTTTGACATGGATAAATCATATAAAAATTTACATGAAGAATATCCATTTCCTGTCAGCAGTTCCCTTGTTCTTTGGTACTTTTTGTTGTAAATTGTAATTATGATTTTTACTTTTATAAGCCCATATTGTTATTGGCTCGTTGTTCAAGCATTTTAATGGATAATATAATGCTTTGGGCTTGCCAATGAAATGTTGACAGATATGCTGATACCAGTGGTGCTGCAAATGATGTTTATGAATTTGTATGTATGGGAATTTTTTCTTTCTTTATTTTCTTTTATTTCGTCGTTACTTTCTTCTGCTGCTTATATAACATGCTAGATGATTTTTTATCCAGGTTAAGGCTGTGGGGAGATTTAAGGAAACACAACGGACTGAAGGGATATCTACATCAGATTTGATAATGAGGATTGTCAAAGACTATAACCAGTATGTGCTGCGGAACTTGGATCGTGGGTACTCAAGAAAAGATCTCGGTGTGAGCTATGTTAAGGTGTGATTTTGGTGTATAACTATTTCATGTCTTGTGCTTTCAATATGATACATTATTAAGTGAATTGTTCACTCTTATATCGATCTTAATCTTGTCTACCAGTTAGGTAAAAGAACTTATTTGCTATTGTGTTGATCTTTAATACAAACAGGAAAAGCGATTGCGGGTGAATAGGAGGCTGAAAACTTTGCAAGAGAAAGTAAAAGAACAGCAAGAAAAGGTTGGTGTAAAAGGTTCATAAATTATCATGCCATATCATTTAATTAAGCCAAAGGGTGCACCCATGCATACATTGGGGGATGGAATGGGACATGAGAAGAGATAGTGAAATGAGAGTAGACTATAGAGGTGAAATTACTTCCTCTTGCAATTTGCTTTTCTTCTGTAAATAGTACTTTGAATGAGCAATAGTTCTGTTCACTTTCCTTAACATAAAACCTTCAACATTTATTTTTTGCTTATAATGAATACTTTTGAAAAGTTAACACTTAACATGTATAATGATGTTTTTATCTAACTTATTAACTCATAAGTTGTACAACTTTGTGGGGTAAATAAAAGAGAGGGTAATGACCAAATGATTATCGAAGTGGAAACACTCAAATCAAAGATCTTGGTGAGAGGGAGCATGGTGCACGGGTACCCATGCACCGCCTAATATGGTAACCATAATTGTAACTTTGCATGTCAATATAGATGAATGCAAGGTTTAAGGAAGAAAGGGAAGTGAAGCATGGAAATTCTTTTTGAAAAAGATGAGTTCCAAAGCTTAAGGATACCCCATATTTGAGCAATAGTCATGACTATGGATATTCATTTACATTATGCTTTATGGGAGCATCCATTTTAAAATTACCTGCATTGGATTGGGATTATGATGGATATTCACATCTTTGTTGTTCAATCTAGATCCAAATTATTGCAAATAATGCTGGTATGCATCGAAATGAGTGGGTAGAAAATGCTGATCGTATGGTTGCTGGATTTCTAGAAATGTTCGAAGAAGGTTGCCATAAGATGGTGAGCTAATTTATATAGAAACATTGTGACTTTCTTATGTATGAAAATTACTACTTAGCTTTTAAACTTCCTTTTTATGTTGTTGTTGTCACTACCTGGGTATATCAGGGGACTGCCATTAGGGATCGAATTCAAGAGAGCTTAAGAGGTCAATCAAGTGATGGCCCCTGTCTCCTGCAAAACGGCAAGGATGATGAAAATGAAGAGTATTATGACGATGAGGAGGATACTGATGAAGAGTATTTTGAAGAATATTTTGATCATGATGATGAGCTTAGTCCCCAAAATAATGAGAAAGACAGTAACACATAGTAGGAGCACTTCAATGGATTGATTATTGTCTAAATGTAGGTAGCAACTTCCCATGAGATTTTGCTGCAAAATTCTGTGCTTAGTCTTGGATCAAAAAATATAGCTTAAAGTTGCAGAAGGGACCTTCCATTTTACTGGTGTGGTCAAAGTTTTCAGCACTATATGTTAACATACATGAAAATGTTGTTCGTGTGCCTGCCCTAAACTTTTGTTTCTGATTAGAGTAATGTAATTAACTTATGGTGATGAAAATTCCGTCATGTCCCTTCCATTTCTTATTTAAATTTCAGGCTAAAAGTCTTCATTCTATTTTTCCTAATGCTTGCATTGAAATTTAGTTTTATCCACACTGACTTGAGAGATAGGTCCCTGAAGGGTGATAATATTTGCATTTCCTTGCTGCAAAATGTTGGCTATGTTACAACCTAAGTGGAATTTTTTTTTTGCTCAAAGTGTGTTCTGGAGTCAGTATTAAATTTGGATATTGTACAATAGCAATTAGTATGTTCGATTTGCTAGTAATGAAGAGGAAATACTTAATGGGTAAAATTTTGTTAAATCTTACCCCAGCTAGGGGTAGGATAACAAGGAGGAAATTCATTGTAGCTCTTGATACACAGCTTCTTGCTACCTTTGCCACTTACTTACCTCAACGAGATGACGACAAGGATGATGCCTGTGATGATGAGAAGCTATTTGGTACTTCCTCTTTATCTTATTAATTTCTGCGTTCTTTCGTTTCCCCATGAGTGTTATGAAGTCACGCACATTGTTTATTCAAATACTTACTGTAAGAAACTACCTCTGCATGATGTGATGATATTTGTGATCTAGTTCTAGTAATTTAGGATTTTGATGATTTCTAATATACTGCATCTGTCATTTTGGGTTAAATTTGTGCATGATGTGTATTTAAGCTGCACTGTCTTTCAAAGTTTCAATATCTAACCTATGTTTAAACCGTCCCCTCTCTTTTAGATTTGAGTAAACCCTCAATATGGTCCCTCAACTATCACACTCTTTCCTATTTAGTCCCTAACCTATTTACATTGATTAAATAGTCGCTATCGTGTTCTCCAAGTTGTTAAGTTAGTCCCTCAACTATCACCCTCATTCACATAGGGCCTAAGTTGACTACTTGGAGAGAAAATGTTAGAGACTATCTAATCAATTTAAATAGTTTAGGGACTACATTATAGTCGTGGGACCAAATTGAGGGTTTACTCTTTAGATTTCAATTCCTATTTTGGCTCTTTTGGGTTCAGACTTCAGATTGGCCATTGGGTTTAATAATTTGTGCATTGCGAAATTGTGAGCATTGCCTGTAAAATAGGAGTTTATGAATTGCCTACAATCTTTAGTTAGTCTGTGGTTGAAATAGTTGCCTGAGTTGGCTCTTGTGGCTAAATTGCTATTGCTTGATTTTAAATTTCATTATTAGAGAAATGATCTCAATGAATAAGTATTTTTCCCACAACCTGTATATAATTACTGTCAGATGTCCATTCCATGATTGGCTTATATGTATTGCATGTTTATGCGGGTTGCTGGGGGCTCATACTTTACCTGTTGCATAGCTGAAATTCTCTTCTCGGAAGCGGTCTCCAACGCTCTCAACACACCCATGAACTTCATGAAAATTGAGACGTTTGTTGAGTGTTGAGATAAGTTGCTTGATTGTTGGATTAACGAATTTGCTCCTGCCTAGAAATGTCTCTGACTCTCAGGTAAATATTGCATTCCATCTTTGCAGTTGTAGATACTTCTTAATTCATACTTCTTGAAGTGCGTATTAAAACTTGAAATCTGGAATGTTATGGTGAGGAATTTTGGGTAAACGGGAAACTATTCATCTTAAAACTTTACAAACTACTAGATCAACTTTGGGATTGAATTTAACAAGTTTGGAGAAAAGAGGTTGTTGTTCTTCTCTCAACATATTTTCAGGTTTACATTTTTCTTTGCTTCCAGATACGACTGTAAATCTGTTTTAAACAGATTGTAAACGTAGTAGCGGATTAGTCCACCAATTTGTTGCCATTAAATTCGAATTTCTACTAATAAACCATCCCTACTAAATGAATTTAATCTTATTCTCCAATTAAATTTCATCCACCACTGACGCTCTAAAAAGCAAATTATTGTGCTTAAGCCAAATGCGCCACACCACTTCCAATATCAAATTGTTCACTCGATGTTGCTTCCTTTTACACTTTCTGCATAAAAATTATAGTGATCCAACCTTTCGAGATCTGGTTTAATTTGTACAATTAACTTGAACCTAGTTTTAGTTTAAATAATACTAAAATATTTTATCAAAAAAATGCTAAAATACTTTTTGGTAGCTCATCTTGTTCTTTTAGTTTTAGTTTGATAAGGCAACTTTCAAAATTTTCAATTTAATTCCTTGTCTTTATTTTAAGTTTCAATGTGATCCTTTCTATTTACGTTGTCTTAAGAAAAGACCATAACTTTTGTTAAATAACAAACTAACTCGGAATTTTGGAAAAAAACGACTACATTAGTATTAGTTTTGCAAGATAAGAGCCCCAAAATAAAAGATAAGATAATGGATATCGAAGGAGTGCACAAAAAAAGTGCAAGAAGGAGGTCCCGGGTTCAATCCTTAGAAACTAACATTCCCCACCCTTACTAACATTGCCTATAAAAAAAAAAGATAAATGATTCAATTAAAACTTTTAATTGTTGAGAACCAAACTGAAATCAGAAAACAAGGTAAGGGATCCAATTGAAATTTTAAAAAATAAATGGCCAAACTAAAACAACACAATTTATTTTGTAAAAAACATTCTTAAAAAACAGAAAAATAAAAGTAAGAGAGGTAAGAGTAAGTGTATTGTATAAAAAGTGCAAGAGAAATGAAATTATTATTCTTCTCTAGCCGTGGAATTGATTTGAGATCCATCTCAATTAAAGCTAAAGATTAAATCCAAGCTTCTCTCCATAGCAAAGTTCTTTGTGAGAACTTGGATCCCTGGACAAGATAAGAGTTGAAGATCACCTCTTCCTTTGGAGGCCCCCTTGGTTGCGATCCGTTAAGCTTGGTGTTGATACTTCAATGCGTGAGATTGATACCGTGGTAGGCTGCAGTGGAGTCTCAGAGATCATCAAGGAAACTTCATCCTTTGCTTTTCCCAAAAGCTCGAGCCTTTTTCTATTCTGGAAGCTGAACTCTGGGCTCTATAGCATCGTTTATGCATTGTTTTGGGTAGAGGGGAGAGTAAGATAGTGGTAGAGTCCGATTCCGGATTTACTATTGATCTAATTGAAGTTGGGTCAACTAATCACTACTCTCTCACATTATTGATGGCATCAGCAGAACGGTTACTCCTAAGATTGAAGTTAGTTGGTCTAGATTCCTAGGGAACTTAATAGAGTTGCTGATTTGTTGGCAACAAATAGTTCATATGTTGAAAAATACGTGGGATCCATCGAAGATAAGAGAGAAAAGTTTAAATAGACTATTATATTCATCAAAGTAAAAACATACAAATGAGAAAAGTTAACTAAAATAATTACATCAACTATTATTAACTAATTATATCTAATATCATCCACTCATTTATTCTTGAGGATAAGTGTTATAATTGTTTCGGTTCCTTTACCCTATGTTTGGATGAAGTATTTTTAGGAGGTAATGTAATTTTGAAATAAAATATTTGAATTTCCCTCAAAAATTACATTACCTCCTAAAAATACTCGATCCAAAGGGTTTGTCAACTCCCTTTCTCACAAAAATAAAAGTTGATAAAAAAGCTTTTTGGCTATCCGAGCTAATCTACTCACCACAAGCGGCTGAGGCCAATTAAAGATGGATGCAATCTTGGCTACCCACTTCAATTCAGTTCAACAGAGTTGTGATCAAATTGGAAGTTGACTTCCCAACCAAATTACTACAATGTAAAACAATATACACACATTTAGGGGTGGGAATAGGTTGGGCCGAGCTAGGCTTTGCTTGGCCTGGGCCTGGCCTGCGTTGAAAGCGTTAGGCCTGAGCCTGACCTGTGGCCTATCATAGGCCCAATTTTTAGGCTTGGCCTGGCCTTTGTGAAAGCCTGACAAGGCCTGATAGCCTGTTTAGAAGCCTATTTTACAAATTTTTTTACAAAAACCTATAATCTTTAAGTGATGTATGTTTTTTGTAAATAACAAAAAAGCTAATAGATTAATAAAATTTTGTTCTATTTTATATGACATCCTATTTAAATTCTATTTTATAATAATAACTTTAAATTTGTCAAAAATAGATGTAATAGTTTAAATTAACATGAAATATTAGCAAATTTATGACTTAAATGAAATACAAAATTTAATACAATAATAATAATATTATTTATTTTTATTTAAATAGGCCGGCCTGATAGGCCTAAAAGGTTTTTTCAATGGCCTGTGGCCTGACCTTTTTAGGTAAATAGGCTTTTAAAAAAGCCTAAGCCTTATCTGTTTAAATAAAAAGCCTGACCTGACGTAGGCTGGGCCGTAGGCCCCTGTCGGTCGGCTCGGCCTATTCCCACCCCTACACACATTATCTCCTTTTTAGCGAAAAAAGTAAATAATCGCACCTCCAAAAACATGGTACCAATTTTTTTTACCTCTACATTTTTTTTTTTGACATTGTATGATCTCTTCATCCTTTCTCTTTCACATCTATCAATTCCTGTGAACTGTCATGATAGAGTACACGTACATGCACCAAATAAAATGGATACGTGTGCGGCTATACCAAAATGACAAATCGCATTATTATATCTTTCACATCTATCTATTTTTTTCTTTTTGGTTTAACCGTACTTGTGTCCCTTATTTTTGTGCATTTGTGATTTTAATGCCTTTATTTTTAATTTCAGAAATTTGGTCTATCCATTTTCAAAATTTTACACTTTTAGTCCAATTCTTAACTATGTTTCTTATGTGGCAATGCATTGTTGATATGAATGTGTTGGCGAGGATTCAAATTTGAGACACGAGAAATCAAGCTGATGTGAATATTAGATCAATTGACTATTATTTTGGTCAATGATCAATAGGCTTTATAAATTGCAAAAAAGATTTATAGATGAGATTTGAACACAATACCACACATGGGCAGCGGCGGAGGCCGGAGGGTGGATAAACTTGTTGGGGGTGGTTGGGCTTGTTGATCTAATTTAGCAAAGCCCATAATATTTATTTATGTTTATACATTTGTACTGTATTGTGTTTCCCACATGTTCACATACCTTGACAATTGTGGCAACATCCTATACCTAGATAATTGTGGTTCCAATGAGTCTATGCATCTTAGAAACTTCATAATTCATAATTAGAGACTTCATAATTCCATACTTTATTGACTCAAGGGCTTTTTTGACTTGTAAATCTTAAAGAAAAGGGTACTAAAACCTTGGATTGGATCCCGTGGTTTCGTAATTAAAGTGAATAAGAAGGATTCCGTGGCCATATCTTTCGTCCCTTTTTTCTTTGAATTGGAATTAGAAAAGAAAGATTGGAAAATTTGAGGCTATATTTGGCAAAAAGTGGCTGATAAAAGATAAGCTAGTGGATAGCAGAAAGCTAGCTTATAACGGAAGTGGTAGCGGATAACAGATAAGCTAGCAGATTGAATTTAAAGTGTTTAGTAAAATTAGCGGTTGAAGCAGCTTATAAATATAAAATTACATAAATAGACATTTGTAATTAATGTTTAAAAATAAGAGAAAATTTATTTAATGTAGAATAAATGAGTAGTTTAATTAAGTAGTGAGGGCAAAATTGAGAGAGAAAAATGAAACGCTATAAAATATAAGCTCAAATGCTACATTAAGTAGCGTTTCAAAAAACGCTATAAACTACTAAAAAAACGCTAAAAGTTGGTCGTGCTAAACACTTGCAACCAAACGGAGTCTGAGTGTCCAAAAACAGTGGTTTAAGGGAGAGAGGGCCAATGGTAGATCTATGAGCCTAGGTCAGCAGTACAAAACTTTTAAAGAGTTGCTTAATGTTAGGAATATCATAAAAATAAAATTTAAATATTTTAATTAGATAATATGTAGGATCTCATAAGTCTCCTCTACATGATTTTATGTTCTGAAATTGTTGAATAACGAGTTCATTCTCGATGTTACTAAATACATCTCTCTTCACTATCCATATAAATTGAGTGACACAATGCAATAAGATCGTGGTAAACTCGTTCGAGTACAAACTTATAGTGGGAGGTGAAATATGTAGCTGTTATTGGTCTATATGTGTGTGTGATCCCATGTATTACATGTAAGTATCCTATTACACCTGTTAATTAGTTTTAATTTTCTGTTTTAAACTTTCAATTAGTTTGTTAATTGATGGTTAGACTAGTTAGATGTGAGTTACCTTTTTACCCTTGTAAGTAACTGATATACAGCTACTCACTTTACTCTTGTAATCTCAATCATTCTCAATAGAATTGATTCTTTCTCTGGTTTCTTCACTTCAATGGAAAACCTACACTCAGATTCTTGAATCTAATATATCCGCCTGTCAACAATAGCAAATTTAGCAAACCCGTGATGGAAACTATTTTATCTTTCTAGATAGATATTAGATACAAATGGTCTAGTAGTAGATAGCCAATGTAAACATGTTAAGTAATAAAACCCACTATATATAAGTTAATGTGTAAGTGAGAACCAACTAATGTGAAGTAAATTAATGGAATAAGATAATCATAAAGCTTACTAGAAGATAAGGAAAGGAGTGAGTAATGGGGGTACCACTTACCTAGCTAGCTTACTATAAGGAACTAGTCAACTTGAGTAAATTAAAAGATTTTGTAAAAGTTGAACAGTCCTTGCAACTTGCAAGCTAGTAAGTCAATTACCCACGCTAATGGAATTTGGTATAGGGGTAGTTTGCAAATGCCAACCCACTTTTCCACATTCAATCAACTTTTTTCTACTCTCTAATTTCTTTCAGAAAAGGGTCCAAGTAAAGTACTATATATTATCAGCAACTAAACAAAATATAGAGTGGGGATCACTATTCGTGTACTAGGAAAAGTCCGCACACACCCTAAATAAACTCTTTTACAAATTAAGTAAACAAAATACAAGTCGACAAATCAAGTGCTTGACAAAAAAAAAAACAAATAAACGTGTTGGCAACGCCAAGCAAGGGATCTAGAAGCAATTATAGCCCAAAAGTAATAAAGTTAAAAATGAAATAATAAAAAAAAGAGCACTAATAGTAATAATAACTAATAATATTGTATTCTACTACAATAGTACATTGGTTGGTCAACAATATTCAGCACCTAATTGTCTGCTTTACGTCACTTTCAGGTCGCCGCATGCGGATCAAATTATAGAAAACCGCTAATCACGTTCCCACCGGAGCTGGGAGATCAATTAAGATCTTGTTCTTGATCACGATCCTATGTGCTTAATTTCTTTCTTTGTTAATTATAGGATATATCAATTCAAGAAGAAGAAGTGTTTGGGAAGAAATCTCCTCCTTCTCCTTGTCCATGAATATGATCCGTAACAACATCATTGTTTGGGGGACTCATTAGTCTCTGAAAAAACCTCTGTTCTCCTCCTCCACCTCCACCTCCACCTCCTTGTGTGTTATTATTATACATGTTGTTGTTGTAGCGTTGGTTCTGTGCTTGATATAGATTTTGCTGTTGTTGGAGATGTTGGTAGAAAGGAGCTGATACCATGGTTTGATTATTCATAGGAGTAGAAGCCCGTGGGCCGAGCCCAAAGCCTGCCAAAGCTGAAAAACTTGGTGTTGTTGAGGCCAGTGATAATGATGGTGATGCAAAAGGTGCAACTGGGCCTCCGGTGAATTGCTGCACCATGGCACGGAAGTTAGTAGTGTCTGTGTTGAGTAAAGTTGTGGGAGTTCGCCGTGAAGCCCGGGAGCGTCTCCGTGTGGGCTTTGAAACACGACCTTCTGGGCCCATATGAGTGGAAGATGTTGGTGAGGTTGGATTCATGGTTTCCGGTGGTAAGACGGCGGTGGTGACGGTGGTGGCGCTGGTGGTAATATACTGATCAGGTGAAAGGGTTTGGTTAGGGAAATCTTGGTTATAGAATTGTAGCCAGTGATCATTTGGGGAGCCAGACATGGTTTGGATCATGGCCAGCCAGTAGTGGCCGTACGAGGAAATGAAGGAAAAGGAAGAATAGTATGAGTATGAGAGAAAGGACTTTTTGGTGTGTGTTTTTGGGATTGGTAAGAAGGAAGGAAACATGTGTGTCTTGCGGGGTATTTATGCTGGTATTTCAAACATTTTTATATCGTTGTTTCTAACTCTTTTTAGGGTGTAGTAGTCAAAGGTGTGAACGTAATGGAAAATCCCCACTTTTGATTTGGAGCAAACAGCGAACATTCCGAAGGCGGCACCACGTGACATGACACGTGAGAATACCTTGGACTATAAACATTTCCATTTCCATTTCCATGACACGTGGGGAAATTTGGTTTGACGTTTTCCAAATTATTTATCAACAAATAAAGTGCGAGGATATTAAGCGAATTGTGAAATCAAAATAAGTTAGTACTATAGTCTAGTACATCACTTTTTCAAGGAATATAAGAAGTTGTTTGTTGCATGTATTATATATGAGTCCAGGGATAGTTTTGATAATCTCGTATGAAATATGAACTATCAGTGGTTGTATGATTCAAGTCTCTGAGGTTCGAAACAGCCCAATAACCAAAACTTTTCGCCAAAATGGGTGGATGTTCCAAATATAGCAAGGAAAGTGAGAAGGGTGATTTTAGGGTAACAG
The DNA here is from genome assembly GCA_963573325.1 of Astragalus glycyphyllos. Taxonomy (NCBI): domain Eukaryota; kingdom Viridiplantae; phylum Streptophyta; class Magnoliopsida; order Fabales; family Fabaceae; genus Astragalus; species Astragalus glycyphyllos. Next base: position 72,392,217 of record OY754307.1, read on the forward strand.
AAGCGCAAAATACTTTTCTTTTTGACAAGAAGTGCAGAAATACTTAAAAGTGCAAGAAAGTAAATTGGAAAAAATTAAACTAACTAAAAAGGTTAAAGAAAGCTTTAAATTGTGAGGACAATGTCCCGGTGGTGTGTCACAGTTGGTTAGAGTTAGAGACATCTTTCATTTGTTCTCGAGTTTGAGTCCGATATGTGACTCTTCAAATCCCCATTTCTCTTATATGTTGTGGTCATTGTGCCCAGCCTCTTGAACCAAAAAAATAAATTGCGAGGACAATAAATGTGCAAGAAGATACTTAAAAATTGTCATTGGAGTTGGTCTAGTTGGCACATGTTGCTGCTTTACTTAAGAAAAATGTGCTTCTATAAGGATTGTTACTTATCATTAAAAAAATAGGGTTAAATATATTTTTGGTCCCTATAAATACAGCGAATTTTTTTTTAGTCCCTCTAATTTTTTTTGGATACTTTTAGTCCCTACATTATTTTCCGTTTGCAGTTTTAATCCCTGCCATTAATTTTGACTAACGGAGCATGGCACCGCTTATTTGTCTAATTTTAATGTGTTGGCACCCATTATTTGTTTCCATGTCATTTTATTAATTCCACATAAGGTCCATACTGAAAAATTAAAAAACTAAAATTAAAAAAATAAAAACCCAGATTCAGTGGAAACCAAATCCCTAATTCCTCTAAGCTCACCCTCACTTACATTTCATCCCAACACCATGTCCCTCTCTCTCTCGCAGAGAAGTTGGTGGCTTGAAACCAGAGAAGCTTGTTTCGGCAAGGCCCAACATAACCAGACTGGAACAGTTTCCAATTTCCTGTGGCAAAGGACCTTCAAGATTTTTGTTTCCTCATGAGCTTACTTGCAATTTCACCACTCAGTTGATTATCATATAAGGTCAACTTTTCCAGATTTGTGGGGTTCCCAATTGGAATTGGAATGGACCCCATAAGCCCGTTGGAGTTGAGATGGAGTTTCACTCAAGTCCAAGTAGCTAATTTCCCAAAGTTGGGATTGAACCACTGAGGTTTGTTCCGGTTAACATGAGGCTGGTTAAAGAGAACAATGAGGTGAAATTATTGGGAACACTACCAAGAATATCCACATACGTTAGATCCAATTCTACTACCTCGTTTTAGAGATTCATATCCTTGCTTTATCTTCATTTGGGTTTTGGGTTTGATTGTGAACCTCAACATGTTATCTTCATTTCGCAACGCTCTGTTTTGCAATGCTAATTTACACACTTAGACATTGATTTCAAAGTATTCCACCAGCAATGGAGTCGTGAAAGAGATAGGTTTTAATTTAATTTATGTGTTTTTAATTTCCATGTGGAAGCTGACATGGAATGACTTAAAAGAGGCTGAGAAATGTGGCAATGATGTGTAATTTTCAGCACATTAAAATTAGACAAATAAGCAATGCCACGTCAGCTCCGCTAGTCAAAACTAACGGTAGGGACTAAAACTGCAAACGAGAAATAATGTAGGGACCAAAAGTGCCTAAAAAATTCTAGAGGGACTAAAAACAAAATTCGCTATATTTATAGGGACCAAAAACATATTTAACCCAAAAAAAAATAAGTGTGGCATTGTGGTCCCACAATAAAAACAATAATGTTGACTTATTTTTTCTACCATCAGAGTCAATATATTAGTACTAGTACCTCTATATAAAATTAATTTAAATCCCCTGAAATTTTAAATTTGCACTCAATTTTTAATAAATCCATCTAACTGATCTCCGTAAGAGACTCTTTATAAATCTTTAGGAAGTAGTTTTACCGATATCACATATTTTTACAGACTACTTCTTATTTTCCTATAGTTTAGGACTTAAATAGATAACGACGAGTAAACTTAAAACTAATTTGTCGATTTACTCTTAAATAAATTTGAAATTAGATAACTTGATTCCTTAATTTTTGTAAATTAAGTTAGTATATTCGAAAAAAAGTAAACAATTCGAGGAACCGACATTTTTTATAATGAATTTTTTTTACATTCCTTGACCTAGGATCCTGGGTTCCGATTAAAGTGGATAAATTGCTTAAGACTTACTTGGCTTTGTGGTCCACTTTAAAATGGTTGTGCAACTTGCTTATTTTTCTCGAGGCTTTTTCGATCTCGGTTGTGTGATTGGATCCTCTCCTTCCCTCCTTCCTCTCCATCATAAAATATAAGGGTGAGAGGAGAGAGAAGATGATTAAAAAATTATAAAAAATGATGAGAGAGAGTGAAATTAAGAGAGATAGAGACGCAACTTGCTTATTTTTTAATAAAATATGATAATTTTTTGGTTAAAAGAAGTTAATTAATATTCGAAAAGGAGTGGTAAGATGTAGATTGCGAGTTCAAATCGTTTTAATTTTTGGCTTAAATATTTGATCCCCCTACAAATATCCCATTTTTCCATTTACCCTGTAAAAAAAAGTTTTAAAATCAATCTTACAAATAATAAGTGTTTCTAGTTACCCCTACAGGAGGTAACCGTAAACTTTTTATATTTTGCAGGGGGTAACCGTACATGGTCTTTACCCATTATACACTACATAATCTAACAGAGGGGGGTGACCGAAAACTGTTTATATTTGCAGGGGGTAACCTTAAAAAAAAATTACAGGGGGTAAATGAAAAAATGGGATATTTGCAGGAGATCAAATATATAAACCTTAATTTTTTATAATGAAAAATACTGAATGTTTTAAATTCATCAAAAGATTCAGAGTAATTTTTCTTTTGTTTGTATCGGACCCTCGCGGGCGACCCACGCAGTGTCCAACGCTATCAACGAAGGATTAATATGTGTTCGCTGGCCAACACCCTATTTGACGTAGGCGGGAATCAAACCCGCAAGCAAATCGGATCGATCCCTACCACGTCCCAGCAGATGTTGAAGCACCGGGCTAGGAGTGTTGGCTAGAGTAATATTTAATTTGGAGACGCCAACTCCGTCATGATGACATCATCGTTTGAATTTTTACACATCAGCATAGGATTTATGTGGTATATGGTAGGTGACTTACTATGGGATTGGGTTGGCGACTCAGTCTCGTCAAATTACTTTAAGAGGAACCTGCCAAGCATCTTCGTCTTCCAATTTTTTAATTTACACTTTTTATTTATTTATTATGGTTGGAAAATAGGGTACGAAATTCTGTTGGTGGGAAAACACTGCAATCCTGCGTTTGGTTTGGTTCAGTATACTTTCGAGAAGAAAATAAAATATGAGACTTCCTATGGTTTAATAAAATCTAGCTTGAGTTGAAGAGACGAGATAATTCCATAGAACGCTCTTCTGTTGGATGTATGGATTGTAATTTTGGGTGGGGTGGTCAGCGGTTTTCTGAAAATTACAAACCAACCACAATCTAATTTAAGGTTTGGTTTGGACATTTTTTTTATTTCGGATTAAACCTAGACCATTGCATAGTAGTTTTATTTGGAAGACGAATTTTAAAAAACAAACTCTTGAAGCCAAACCAACTGATATTAGTTTATAGTGGTTTTGTAATTTTAGAAATGTAATGTATTGTTGTCAAAAATATAAATGTAACTAGCTTCACCACCCGTGCTACGCACGAGCTGTTTTATTTTGTTAATTACATAGTTGGTTGAAATATATGTGTATCACTGACTTTAGGACGTTTTGTTAGCTAGATTGGTTTGTGTTGTATCTACCCTCAGTTAGGTAGGTTGGAAATAAATTTCGTAAAAGCCCATAATAAGATATTCTTTATATGGGTCGAGTCTTTTTCGGATTTGTATAACAACGGAAAGCCCAACAGCAACAACAGACCACGATGGACATGTAGTAGTAACATTACAAAGGAAAAAAATTACAAATTGAGGAAATAAAGAAGATAGATAAGCATCCAAAAGTTGGGCAAATAATTCGTATCTTTTGGATGAAAAGCGTGGCCACGTTGTTGCTAGTCACATGGGAGTACACATTTAACAAACCAGGTGGTAGAAATTTAACATTTTTGCTGTACAAATGGCAATCATGTGCATCCTAACATTTTCTTACCATATTTTAAATCCATGGAAATTTATTTCCTAAGCTGTGACTATACTATATATAGAGAAGCGTAGGTGACCGAAATGTATAGAGAAAAAAAGTCATAGAAAATTAAGAGTATTTTAAATCCATGGAAATTTATTTCCTAAGCTGTGACGACACATTTGTTCTAACCACAGCTATACATATATGTGGTTAGTGACATCTAACTATTGCGGTATGAATCAGTGGTTAATGGACAAATCACCAATAAAATAGAAGCAACGCGGTGGCACTCCAAGATAGGAAGTGGAAAGAATATGATGTGAGGTTCTTTCATAAATGTGACCGAAGTTCATTGAATAAAAAGTAAATTATAACACCACAAAGCACTTTATGTATTTTGTCATGATTTTTTTAACCAAACCAGTTATCGACGAACAAACTTTTGTGTATTTGAACAACTAACATTTTATGACAAATTGGGTTGAAAAATTAGTATCCTAACATTAACATATGTTAATTGAAAATTTTTGAAAATGTGTATTTGAACATTTAGCACTTTACGACTTTGTGTATTTGAACAATTAACATATTTAAACATCACAACATTTTCAAAATTGTAAAGTACTCCTTAAAAGTATATAAAAACAAAAATATATAGAGTATTCCCTAAAATATATTGCTAATTAGTATCGCACTTTACGTAGTATGATACGAATTTTTTTTACCAAACCGGTTATTGAGGAATAAACTTTGTGTATTTGACCATTAATTTTTTTCAGAAACACAAAGTACACCAAAACACATTATCTAGCATCTCACTTTACATATCTTGTAATGAAATTAAATCTCTTTTTCACCTAACCGATTATTGAGAAACGAAGTTCGCGTATTTAAATCACCAATAGAATACGAATTAAAATAAGAGTATCTTTATAATAAGAGTATTTAAATCACTTTACATATCTAGTGGCGACTTTGCAATATTAATGAGTTTTTTTAACAAAAAAACTCATTAATATTGTGAGAAGGTGATTATTAATCAGGGATAGTTTAGAAAATCTATTTATTTTTTCCATGAATTCAAGAAAATTAAATGCATAAAACTATTATTCTTAATATGCGTAAAGGTAATTCTTTTTTTTATAAGCAAAAAATTATATTAAAGGGGGTGCAAACGGACACCCCAACCGTTACAAATTCAAGGGGCCTCATTAAATCCTCATTGGGGGCAAAATCCCATTGGAAAAAGACCCAAAGAGGAAAGAGTACCTCAGGAAGAATGAGACAAAATAAAGGTACATCAATACATCTGCAGGGTTGAATAAAAACCACCATTAAAATAAAAGCACCTATACAAAGTTGAAAGAAAATGTTGAGGAGTTCTATCGTAAATGAGACCGAAGTTCCCACGAAAAAAAGTTCAATTATAACTATAAACTAAATAATAATATTATAAAATTAAAAATAAACTTTAACAAAGACATTGGAATTAAAAAATCGTAGGTAATAAGAAGAAGAAGAGAAAATATAACTTTTTTTAATAACGTTATCTACGTTTATCAGAAATATAAAAACCCATAATTAAAAAAATAATACAACACAAATAGAAAGTGAAACATGTACGTAGGTATTATGAAGAATCTGATTTAAAACTAAACACCAATTTAAGTATATTTCTAATACTCGTTGGTGCGAAATTATCAAAATAAAGAAGAAAACACCGATTTGGACATGTAAATTTTTTCTGGACCCTAAAGTACCGCAAAACACTATTTAGCATCACACTTTACGTATTTTGTCACAATTTTTTTTGTTTTTTCATCAAACAGGTTATTGAGGAACGAACTTCGCGTATTTGAACCTCTAAATTTTTTTAGTACCCCAAAATACACTGTCAGCTTCGCACTTAACGTATTTTATCACGAACTTATTATTATTTTTTACCAAACCAGTTATTTACGAAGAAACTTCTGGCGTTTGAGGAGTTAAATTTTTTTATGAATCCTAAAGTACCCCAAAACATAATGCTTAACATTTCACTTTACGCATTTTAGAACAAAATAATTTTTTTCACCATCAAGTACAGTAAAACACGTTTAGCATCTCACTTTATGTATTTTGTCACAAACTTATTATTTTTTACCAATCCGGTTATTTAAGAAGAAACTTCTGGTATTTGAAGAGTTAAATTTTTTTATGAATCCTAAAGTACCCCAAAACATACTGCTAAACATTTCACTTTACGTATTTTGGAACAAAATAATTTTTTTTGCCATCAAGTAGACTAAAGCACACTATTTAGCATCTCACTTTAGTGTTTGAAGAGGTAAATTTTTTTATGAATCCTTAAGTACCCCAAAACACACTGCTTAACATTTCACTTTAGACATTTTTGTACAAAATAATTTTTTTCACTATCAAGTACACCAAAGTACACTATTTAGCATCTAATTACATATTTTGTAATGAAATTAAATATTTTTTTCCACCAAATGGATCATTGAAGAACAAAATTTGCATATTTAAACATCTAATTTTTTTTCAAGACTATAAAGTACCCCTTAAAGTATAAAAAAGAAAAAATTCAAAACCTTAAAATATAAAAGAAAAAAAAGCAAAACAAAAACCAACATCGGTTGGTCGGAGTGGTAAACAGACTCAGATCCCCCCTCCAAGGTCTCAGATTCGAACCTTGGGTGTGGCAAAAACTCTGTAATTAAAAAAACAAAACAAAAAAACCAAAAAAAATGGAACAAAAAAACTCAAACCAAAAAAGGAAAAAGAGAAACAAAGTGAAGAAAAAAAGCCCAATTAAGTAGCTCAGTTAGCGAGCTAAGGGATACCGAAGGAGTGCACCAAAAGAGTGCAAGAAAGAGGTCCCGGGTTCAATCCCCGGAAACACTAACATTTCCCCCACCCCCACTAACATTGCTTATAAAAAAAAGTGAAGAAAAAAAGCAAAGCATTAATTAAAATATAAAAGAAGGAAAAAAAGGGAAAAAGAAAACAAATGAAAAAAGGAAAAGAAAGAAACAAAACAAAAAAAAAGTTGGCGCCAAAGTCATAGTGCAATGACAAGCCGCTTACATTGTATTACTAGCCACTGTGCCCGTGGTACCCACGGGTATTGAAAATTTTATTTAAAATGATTTGGGTACAAATTACCAATGGGTATTTACAATTTTTTTTTTGAAATGATTTCGGGACAAAATTGGTTATAATTGACATCTATTACTATTCATTGAAATTGAGACTAAGACATTAACTCTGTATAATTTCTATCGGTGAAAGCCACAAATATTTTAAGTTATTTTTAGGTGATATTGAGAAGGAAATTGTGTTGGATTGGAGGTGTCTGTGGTACCCATTGAGTATATAATTTTTTTTGAAATGATTTCGGTACAAAATAGGCTACAATTAACATCTATTACTATTGTTGAAGTTTATGCACCCTAAATTTCTTTCTTAAACGAAATTAACAACGTAATCTGAAGTTTTCTGTTATGAAGTCAACGGTAGATAGACTTTGAGAAATAATAATTGAAAAGAGGAGGGTACAACAAAAATTAACTAAAGTGTTGATCGTGCAATAATTTAAAGCATTCTTAAATACGAAGAGAAGAATAATCAAGAAATCATATATTATAGTACATATATTTTATTAGAATAAATTTTCTTTTTTGCATTTTTACATGTACACCCTTGATATTCCTTCCTACACCCCCTCTTGTAGTTGGTTTGCCTGAAGTCTTTATTGCAATTGGGCAAGCAAATAGGCTGAGCCCGCCCACTCTTTTAATTAACCCGTAAAAAAATATCTATATTCACTCATTCAAGCCCTAATTTGAGAGTCTCTTCTCTCGCCATTCCTTTAAGTCAGCCACCGTCCCACCCCACCCCACAGCGGCGACCACCACCAAGAATCACAGAATCTTCTCCTCTCCCTTCGCATCCCTCTCTATTACAGCGAGGTGGCTCGCGATCCAGTGTGATCTGACGCCCTCCAGTCCTAACCGTCTCGCAACATGGAGGAGCCCCCTCAAATTGCAAGATCGTGCAATCCCATAAGGTAACTCGTGATCTTGCTGACATTGCTCTTATCTCTCAACCATATCAACATCTCATCCGCCGCCCATTTTCATATCTTCTCCTACCTTACCCATTCTTGCATGTCCTTGTAGATGGTGTTACCTTTTGCAAGTAAAATATAAGTTATTGAGGAATTGGGATTGGCCTTGAAGGTAGTCATTTAAACATCTGATCCTTGTTATTTTCACTGATTCAAGTTTTGTATTTGATGAAATGTAATATTTTCTAGACTGCCTAATTTTATGTTTTGATGGTTTGACGGAAAAATCAGTGATGATAATAATGATCGGAGCTTTTCTCAACGGTGTTGTGTTTGCTTGCAGTTACACTCTCAAGAGATAAGATGGAATCATGTTTTTAAGTAGTTCTATGTTGGTTTTTATTGCTCTATAGTATATTCATCCATCTTTCTACCACTGTTTCCTTTTTCCTATTCTAATGTTTTAGGATATAATATTGGGTGGATGCAGCTTTTTAGTTTTTGATTTTTCTATTATATGGTAATGATATTGCTGCATTGTATTTAAATTAGACTACATTATAATTGCGTAACTCCTGAAACATATTTTCATTGGTCTTGTATGGATCTCTTGACCAAATTATGATTTTGGGCATTGCTGAGACCATTATTTTGTTGTGTGTTGGGGAGAAGGTCAAAGCATTTAAAGTTGGAGCATAAATTTTTCTGTAACAGATTGAAAGTTGGAGCATAAATTGAAGAAGCAATAAAAGTATCAAAGATAGTAGAGAAGAGGGAGATGAATGGTTGTACCTGATGGTTCCCATAAGAAGGTGAATACAATAATTATTTTGTTCTTCTTTGTTGGCTTTGTTGTATATGTTTATGTTCTTATTTGGTTTTAATGCTTGTATCCATTTGCTTTCTTCTATTATTTTTAATGGAGTCACAAACTATGTCATGTTTCAAATAATTTGGAAAAAGATGTCAAGTAGTGAAGAAATTATTTTATAAAATAATGGCAGCGTTACAAAGTTATATATTTACATATTATGATGCTCAAAATGATAATTTTGAAGAGGAAATAGATCTTATACATATAATAATTTAGTAGTGTAAATTCTGATGATGATGATGGATTTCAATTCTCTAAAGAATATCTATTATTTTCTTGTAGATGATCAACATGTGGTAGATGGAAAGCTCTTCATGTTGAAAAGTTATATTTGATGTCAATGTTGCTGGCCCAGAGATCATTTTGGGACAGATTTGAAGTTCTTTGTGGAAGAAGTGTGCAAAGACGAAGGAAATCGGAGGTGCATAGGCATGTGGTGGCCATGGAACTTAAATCAGCAACAACACCTATTTCAACTTCAAAAAAAAAAGCAGGTAACAATTTGTTAGATATCTTCATCTTCATGAGTATACATAAGAGTATCATGTACTCATTAATCATCTTTGATCAATATGAAATCTGGTGTTTTTCTCTCCTTCAAGCTTTCCAAACCTTCAAACTTCTTGGCAAATTAAAGTTAATTATTGAAGTTTGCAACCAAGATGGCTTTTTCTATTGAAGTTAATTATGTACCCGTTGGTTGTTCTATTGAAGTTTGATCAATAAGAAATCTTAAGATCTTCTCTCCTTCAAGCTTCCAAACTTTGGTTCCTGCTTGTGCTGATTGCTACCAGAAAACGAAAATTAAGTTAATGGTTCCATTATTTGAACTTTTAACTCAAGCAATTTTCCAAAAGTTACATACCAGACAATTATAATGGAAATTATAACTCTACCTTACTCTTCTCTTGGTCAATATCACCTTATTCAACACCAACTGTACTTGATTCTTCTTTTGTTAGTCAATATCACCTTACCTTTTCCCGCCAATTATAAAAAGACAAAAGCAAAGTATGTGCATCATTTATATCGAATGCTTTGACAAGTTAAGTTTAACATGTAACTTTGGAACATTTTTCTATTTTTTAGTGTGATTTCTAATTCACATTTTTTTCCTAGAAAGATAGAGCATAAATTGAAGAAGCAAAGTAACAAACACAGAAAGCTTGAAAGTTGAATTAGTTTTTCTTTTTTAAAAATCTAAAAATTAATGAAATAATAGAACTAATATGCATGTAAATAAATTGGAAAAAATATTACAAAAGGTTTATTCATGGAAAGTCCCTGTTCTACTTTCTATTCCTCATTGATCTACATAATTTTAGAAACATGTTGGAGTACATTCATAATCGGTTGAAGACACCATGTTCTAAATAATTTATTACTCCTTGGTTATTTGCTAATTTTCATTGTGTGGCATTGACAGGTGTTTTCGTTTTGGTTGATCTGGAGAGGTATTGTTATGGCAGCCACAAAAGAGGAAGAGATGAGGGACACGTGGAGGTGATAAGATGGTGGAAAAGAGAGGTGATATGAGCTAGTTTTTTGTGGATAAAGATTCAGCTGTGGTGGAGATAAATCATGGGTGAAGGAAAGAGAGACTTCGAGAAACATACGATGTGTAGAGGAGAGGGACTGACTGAAAGAGGGGGAGACGGAGGCCTTGGTGGTGTTCTGATGCAGAGGTGGTGCGGTGGTGGAGATCTTCCACCGCAACGTTGTTCTCTTCTTTAATTTGTGTCATGTTTTGATATGCTTTTGTTTTCTTTGAGTTTGTTAAGTTATATTTATAGGTGAACTTGTAATAAGCTTAATAAGGCAGTTAAATAGGTGGCAGAATATAAATTAGCCACCACACCTATACTATTAAAGCTTATGTGGCAACCTTAGAGTATTACACCAAACCACAATTCACAATAAAGTGACAACACATTGGTAGCAAATAAGAAAAGCTGATGAAAGGAAAAGAAGAAACAAAACAACAACAAATTGTAAGGAAGGAAAAATAGAACAACCAACGGGGCAAGAATGCACGTTGTAGAATATGTGACAAAATCATCAATGGACAGAAAAATACAAGTTGTAGAATATGTGGCAAAACCTGCAACTAACAACAAATAAATTAAGAATTAATGTTTATAAAAATTATAAATGTAAGCGTGTGAAAAAGCCGTAGATAGTAACGAAAAGGGATTGGCGCCAAGGTTCTCACGTGAGAGCTGTTCAAGAAGTATATATAGTAGATTTGTTTAGATGTTTTACATTAATAATTTATATGATTAAGTTATAAATTTTAATACTATAAATTAACTGAAAAAGTCTGATTCCGTTGCCCCACTTCTGTCACTGTATATTTTTCAATTTTACATTATCTATCGTTAGTCCTCTCACCCTCACCTCCTTCCAAGGATTTTTTCGCCACCGTCTGACTCACATTGGAGCAGGTAAACCAATCCACTTAAAAACTCGTCGTCTCTCCCTTTTGCACCGTTTAGATTCTCGAACTGTCACTGTCGTATGCCTTCCGTGACTGTCCAAGCATAGAACTGTCGCGCCATCCGCCGCCGCTAGAGCTCGTTGTTGCGGCCTCTTTATTCCTCTCCGTCGTTGGCGAGTGATTCTCCCCCTTACCAACTTTAATTTAAGCTCCAAATCCCCCAATTCCCAATTTCAAAACCCTAACCCCCAAATTGACATTTTTAATTTTATTGTTATTAAAATCACAAAACTATTTTTTTCAAAAAAAGATTAATTAATTGATGTTATTTAGGCTAGTAAAAATCTGTCTGTTTTGAAAATTGCTACCTTTTTCTCTATCTATTGTGCTTGCATGATTAGAGTTGTATGAAATAATCGTATTTGTACTTATGACTTTGTTTAACATATTACTGTTAGTAAGCTAAGATAATTTAGAATCAACCAAGCATATCATAGTTAATTGAAGATGTGAATATTAGTTGAAATTGGAGGACTGTGATATGAATCAAATTTAGGTACATTATGCCTACTGTTCTTCACTACAACTAAATACAGAATGAAACAAATTATTCATGGCATGAATTTTTACTGGCCTGACATGTAATATTGTACATTGATCAAAATTTCTAGGCTGGGGGTCTTTCTGAATTGACCCTACTAATTGTTGGTAGAAGAAAGACAAATGGCACATTCAATGAGCTTGATCTCTGTAGGCCTCAGATTTGGTACAATTCCTAAAACTAAAACCAGTGTATCTGGAAGAAGGTTTTTACCAGGATCTCCAGCTAGGCTTCGCATTCGGGCTGTGCAAGAAAATGGTGGACAAAGGAGACTAGTTGACATTATAAGACTAGTGCCGGAGCTCTCAAGGAATTACTTCAAAAAGCCTTCTCGCAGGACTTTATTTGGAGGAATTTCCTTGTTAGGTGGATTTTATGTTGCACAAACAATCTCATTGTCTTTTGGAGCTTTAGGAGTCAATGATGTTATTGCTGCAGTGGTATGTGTTCTTCTAACTGAGTATGTTACTAAGTTCTATTACAGTAGACCAAAGGTTACTTTCCCAGTTGCTCTTCTTAATAACTTTAAAATGGGTTTCACCTATGGACTTTTCATTGATGCCTTTAAGCTTGCCAGTTGATACTTTAACATGAAAATGGATCTTGCCAGGATTCATACTCACCTGATATCTCTCCAAATTTTGCTTGGTTCTGTTTGACTATCAAGATCTTAGAACTGGTTAGCATCCAATTGCAACTTATACATGCTTACATGATCGCTCTCCAAATTGGATTTGGTTGTGTTTAACCACCAAGCTTGTACATGTTAAAACTGGATGTACAATTATCCTTCTATTTTTTTGTCTATAAGCCGTGATTAATGCAATCTATAAATCATATCAGTTATTCTTTGTTTGTATTTCTTCTATTTTCTTTTTTTGGTAATTTGTCCTGCTAATATGGTCTTTTCACTATTCTTGTCAGTAACTATCAGGTTGTGTACCTCTTCATATATGTGCCACTGAGTTGTAATTAGGAACCAGTGACCACATATGAGAGGTCCTTACATTACATAGGGAGGCTGATACTGAAGAAATGGTTTCTCATATAGTGGATGAGAATTGGAATTACCAAACATCATCTAGCCTATGCTTTATGCTTACAGCCACCAACATGATGTATAGCCGTTGCTTAATTCTTTTGTTTGGCTCAAAATAGGTGGTGTTATTGTTGTATAGTTTCGTCGTGCCATTTGTCCAAAGTTTTGTTGTTGGGATTGGCTCTATAGTAATTAGGGGCCCAAACCGGATATGAGTCTTTGATAATTTGTCCTAAACAATTGTTTATACATTTTTGGTTACTGCACGGTATCTACCATCTTTGCCGGAGACTAATCCACATCATGGAACCTGACATGTGCTTCATTGCGATAGATTGGCGGCTATTCACGACATTGACAAAAATAACTCTTCAATTTAGGTAAATATTTGAATTGATATATTAAAGTGATTAGTCATATAGTGCAGTCAAATGAGGAATTCAGATATTGTTTGAGTGTCTTCACTAGCAAAACCAACTAACAATGAGTTCATCATTTTTAGATCTCATCACCAAGAAGGGTAAGAAAGATGCTCATAATATATGGGGGGATAATTTGTAAAATAGATTTAATCAGCACATTGCTTCCTGATCAAGAGAGATCTACCTCACCAAGAGTTGATTTTCTTCCTTACATAGTCTTTTATAAAATACGAAATTTGAATGTGCCTTTTTGCTCGTTCCTATTATAGAGAGAATACTAAGATACTAGCCTATATATTAAAGAAAACATGGATACTAAGAATGGAGGCCATGATATTCTTGAGTTCTGGTGCGCGCTGAGAATGGAGGTCATCATCATATTCTTTGGGTCTGAAAAATATAAAATAATTATCTGCATAAAGAAGGTGAATAATAATAGGCTCGGCGACAAATCTTGGTGTCAAGTAAGAGTGTAAGACACATTGTTGCTCTGCTCTATTAAGTAGTGCGAAGAGACCCTTTTTCAAAGCACGAGCAAGTAAGATGGTGAAAGATCTCCCTTTTTTTTGTTCTAATGAGAAAGATCTCCCTAACATATTGATCCTTCTACAAAGCTTGATGGGGCCAAGTGTTTCCTAATTCACCAAGACACTATAATTAATAGACTCCACACATATCATCACTTAATCCACCTATTTCCCAATAAAGCCCACCCTCCTAATATCGCACATCACATGTACCCTAGTTACGGCAATCACAGACCTTGCTAATGTCAATTTTAGGTGTTACATCTATTGGATTTTAACAATCAAGGATTTGATCCTAACCACATGTTTTCTACTCATATAGAAATCTAGAAGGAGCACAATCCTAAATTGATCTTTATAAACCCATACCCGAATTCAAGATGAGAATATAGAGCGGAAGCGTACCTGAGTTTGCCATTGGGAATCGTTGAAGGTTTGTAGGTATGTGATCTTCCAATTGTAGAGTACCTTAGGGTTTCTTGATTCTCTTCTGATGAGGATGAAGAGAGAAAGCTACACTGAAACCAGTTTTTCGTTACTCTACAAATGGGGACCATAACCCATATAAGTAACTGTCTTTTCAGTTACATCTCAGTTTTCAATATTTCTAATTTGACCCCTTATCAAATTAGAATATTGCCTTATGGTATCTACACAATGACCTTTCATGACACATATGCCCTTAACCATAAAATTAATATCAAATAGACCACTTTAGTTTTGGCTAATCAAATAATGGCCCTAACACATTTAAATGTTACATTTGTGACCCAAAATTCTAACAATCTCCCACTGGTCACATATGTAACTTTACACGCGTGTTAGACTTTATGAGCTCAAAATTTGCCATTATATACTTCAAGCATATCCAAATAATCTCGTCCATTAGTTATGCCAGTACATAGAACCAAAGTGATTTTCGTTATAACAACCATAACTAAACCCATCAATGATTACTAATATTGACATAACTAAATGACATAGATTCATCATGAAATGTGTAGCATGAAAATCACAAGAAGGTGGCCTGTACATGTCAATTTTCAATTGGTCCTACTTTACTTTAGTGAAATCATTCAATGATCTTATTGTACAAAGTATAAATAACTGAATGTCAAACTTTATAAGTAACCAAAAAAAAATATCCAAATACAAGAGTATGCATACATAATACCAAACATAGAACACAAAATTCATAAATGAGTAACTCCCACTAAACTAAAGATTCCTCAAACTGTAAAACACCCATGTGAGCAGTGTGCTCATGAAAGACCTTGGGTGGAAGACCTTTTGTAAGAGGATCCGCTATCATGGAGTTTGTCCCTAAATGTTCTATGGAAATCTGTCTACTTTGTACCCTTTCCTTAACAACTAGGAACTTGATGTCAATATGTTTTGACTTGGTCGAGCTCTTATTATTGTTGGAATATAGGACGGCTGATTTATTGTCACAGTATAACTTAAGTGGTCTTTCAATTCCTCCCACAATTCGCAGCCCTGTGACAAAGTTCCTTAGCCAAATCCCATGGTTAGATGCCTCAATACATGCTATAAATTCTGCTGCCATGGTGGATGAAGCAATGAGAGTTTGCTTGGCACTGCGCCAAGAAACTACACCACCAGCCAACATGTAGATATAGCCTGAAGTGGATCTTTTACTATCTTGGCATCCAGCAAAATTAGAGTCAGAATATCCAGTGATCTCCAACTGGTCTGACCTCCTATATATGAGCATATAATCTTTTGTTCTCTTTAAATACCTCATAACCCTTTTGGCTGCTTTCCAATGATCCGTTCCTGGATTGCTCAAATATCTGCCTAACATCCCAACTATGAACGCTATATCTGGGCGCGTACATACTTGGGCATACATCAGACTCCCTACAGCTGATGCATAAGGAATCTTTTGCATTTCTTGAATTTCTAAGTTTCCTTTTGGGCACTGACTGAGACTAAATTTGTCTCCCTTAGCAACTGGAGTATCCCCTGGTTTACATTCCTGCATGCCAAACCTTTTAAGTACCTTTTCGATATAGCTCCTTTGTGACCATCCTAGAATACCCCGAGATCGGTCTCGGTGTATCTGAATTCCTAATACAAAGGAGGCGTCACCAAGATCTTTCATTTCAAAATTTCTTGATAGAAATCTCTTGGTTTCGTGCAACATGCCTATATCATTAGTGGCAAGTAGTATGTCATCAACATACAAGACCAAGAAAATGTACTTGCTCCCACTGAATTTGTGATACACACATTCCTCAACAGCATTCACCTCAAAACCAAATGAGAGAATTACTTCGTGAAATTTGTGGTACCACTGACGAGACGCCTGCTTTAGTCCATAAATGGATTTTGTCAATTTGCAAACCATATCCTTTGGGTTTCCTGATTCAAAGTTTTCTGGCTACACCATATAGATTGTCTCATCAATGTTACCATTGAGAAACGCCGTCTTGACATCCATTTGATGGAGTTCCAAATCATAATGTGCAACAAGAGCCATGATTGTCCTAAAAGAGTCTTTTGATGAAACCGGAGAGAAAGTCTCTTTAAAGTCAATCCCTTCCTTTTGGGTATAACCCTTAGCCACAAGACGTGCCTTATACCTCTCCACATTACCGTTAGAATCCCGCTTGGTCTTAAATATCCATTTGCAACCAATGGGTTTCACACCTTCCGGTAATGGGACAAGTTCCCAAACCTTATTGTCTTGCATGGACTTATACTCCTCCTTCATTGCTTCAATCCACTTTTCCGAGTTAGAATCCTGCATGGCTTGGCGAAAGTTGATTGGGTCAGCTTCCATCATACCATTATTTTCCTCATGTTCTTGGAGAAAGACTATGTAATCATCCGGAATAGCATTTCTCCTTTCTCTAGTGGATCTCCGCAAAGGTGTTGGTTCTTGTAACACTTGTTCTTGAGGATTTTGAGTTTGTTCCTCATGAATCACTAAATCATCATGAGTAGGAGAAGATTCAACAACAATGTCTTGTACAGATTCCATATTTGCTTCATCAAAAGCAACTGTATGAATCGGTTTTGGAATTGTTACCGACTCTTCCTCCAAAACAAAGTCTCTAACCTTATTCTCCCCCCCCCCCCCCCCCCCCCCCGTCTCAAAAATTGAGTTTAATTTGGGATCATAAAATTTGTAGCCCCTGGATCTTTCAGAATAACCAATAAAGTAGCTGCTCACTGTTCGGGAGTCCAATTTCTTTTCATTTGGCCTATAAGGCCTTGCCTCAGCTGGACATCCCCATACATGAAAATGTTTCAAACTAGGCTTTCGCCCAGTCCAAAGCTCATAAGGTGTTTTGGCAGCTACCTTGGTTGGCACTCTATTTAGAATGTAAGCTGCGGTCTTTAGTGCCTCTCCCCAGAGTGACTCTGTCAAGGTAGAATGACAAATCATACTCCTTACCATATCCTTAAGAGTCCGGTTTCGTCTTTCAGCCACACCATTCATGCTAGGTGACCCTGGCATGGTGTACTGTGGGACGATTCCACATTCCTCTAGGTATTTGGCAAAAGGCCTCGGACATTGTTCACCTGAACCGTCATATCTACCGTAATATTCACCTCCACGGTCAGATTTGACACTCTTAATTCTTTTGTTGAGTTGATTCTCAACTTCAGCCTTAAATGATTTGAACACATCCAATGATTGAGACTTTTCATGTATAAGAAATAAGTATGCATATCTAGAATAATCATCTATGAATGATATAAAATATTGTTGACCATTCCAAGAAGGTGTGGGAAATGGTCCACAAATGTCCGTATGTATCAATTCTAAGACGTCCGTAGCTCTATATGCACCAAATTTCTTTGTTTTGGTCTGTTTACCTTTAACGCACTCAACACAAACATCAAAGTTTGTGAAGTCAATAAAATCCAAAATTCCATCTGACACAAGTCGCTCAACTCTATTTTTAGAGATGTGACCTAGGCACTTGTGCCATAATGCTCCTGAGTTGTTATTATCAATTTTACGCTTAGTACCGCGTGATTCCATATTTAAGGATTCACTATAGGTAGCTACAGTGTCAAGCAAGTATAGATTATCATATTCCATAAGTGAACTAGTTCCAACAATATTTGAATTAGAAGACAACTTGAATCTATTGTTTCCAAATGAACATAAATAACCTGATTTGTCCAAATAAGAAACTGAAATTAAATTTCGTCTAAATGACGGTACCACAAAAGTGTCTTTCAAATCCAAATAAAATTCAGTACACAATAATAATCTAAAATGCCCTATAGCTTCCACCTCCACCGACTTGCCATCTCCAACATTGATGTATCTTTCAACATCATTTGGCTTCCGGTAGCTCAGGCAACCCTGCATTGAAACACTGATGTTAGTAGTTGCACCAGAGTCTACCCACCAAGTGTTTCTAGGTACTGAAGCTAAATTGACCTCAGAACAGACCAAAGCATGAAATGTACCTTTCTTTACACGCCAAGCGTGATATTTAGGACATTTCTTCTTCACATGTCTAGACATTTTGCAAAAGAAACAGTTATCATCCTGCTTTTGTTTCTTTTGTGCTAGACCATTAGCAGCTTCATTCTTGGGCTCATTAGTTTTCTTTCTTTTGCCCTTGTCTTTAGAGGTGCTAACACAATGAGCACTTTCTTTCTTTTCTTGTTGCTTCAACCTTTCCTCTCTTGCACACAAAATGAAATGAGCTCATTAAGAGACCATTTCTCCTTTTGACAGTTATAAGATGTCTTAAACTGACTGAACTGTGAAGGAAGAGAAAGTAATACTAAATGAATGAGTAAGTCTTCCGACAGCTCAAGCTTTAGCGCCTTAAGTTTTGAAGCAATATTTGACATGCCCATAATGTATTCCCTTATGTTTCCTTTGCCTTGATACTTCATGGAAATCAAATTCTGAAGAAGAGTACTTGTTTCCGCTTTATCGCTTTTTGCAAAGCGCTTTTCAATTTCAGCAAGGAAATCTTTGGCACTTGTTATTTCTTCAGAGATAGTACCCCTAAAGACCTCAGGAATGCCGCGCTTAATGATCATGAGACTCATGCGATTGGAGCGATCCCACTTCTCATAATCTTTCCTCTGCTCTGAGGTACTAGATTCTGTAGGAGAAGGGGGTTGCTCCATCCTTAATGCAAGGTCAAGATCCATGCAGGCAAGAACAATTTCCATGTTCTCTTTCCAGTCCTTAAAATTTGTCCCACTAAGGACCGGAACCGAATTCAGATTAGCAGATATCGAAGCAATAGTAGCTGAAAAAGAACAAAATGAACACTATAAATATACTCACATCAGGAAAAAAAATTCAATTGTCAATATGTTCAATTAATGGCATAACCCATCTCAAGATACCTAGTGCACCATCAATATCAAGTCTTTGGACAGTAATATTAATTGCTAGTGGTACTCTTGTTGTAATAATCAAACATTGATAATAAAACATGTCAAATAATAAACCCTTCTTTGGATTGATTTATCATTCACATGTAAAACCTTATAATTATCACATGTTCATCATCACAGGTGCATATGAAATCCGGCCAAACACTAACCTACCTTTGGGTCAGTTAGTACTCGCATGGATAAACACACGCACAAACATTTAACATTTCTTACGAACAATCTACCCAAGAGAGGTCACTTTGACGACTTTCTTAATTCAATTAGCTCATTTGAAATGTTAAACAATTGTATAAAAATACAAACCATAGCCAAAATTTGAACCAAATTATACCAAATAAGGGACACGGCCGCGCAAACCAGCACAGCCTGCCCGTGTTCCATTCTGTATCAGCTTTGCTGATAGTGAAAACGAAAATATTGCATTGCTAAATATATTGCTGAAACGTAAGAAGTAGCGTGTACTTCCAATTGCAATTCTCAATAACCAAAATAATCTCAACAAATGACAGTGTACCTTGCCAAACGAAACTGAATTTTTTATCAAAAAATTCAATTGTCTTAATAATATATATGTATATATGCTGAGTAAAAGACAAGAATGCAGATACTTCCAATTGCAATTGGTTTATAATATATAGAATATATATGCTGAATAAAAACAAGAACGCTCGTGAATCTTGAAACCAATACGTCAATAAAAAACCAATGTGATAATTCACGGTACCTTACATACTTGTCTTATTCAATTGGCTTTATTATAAAACCGATATGAATCACATACTTGTAGATCGAAACAAAAAATAATCCAAAGCGAAAGATAAAAAATATCCCAATTTTGAAACCCTAATTTCACAAAATTTCCAAAATTCAATCATGAATCAAGTATGGGTGGCTCTGATACCACTTGTGGGATTCTAACAATCAAGGATTTGATCCTAACCGCATGTTTTCTATCCATATAGAAATCTAGAAGGAGCATAATCCTAAATTGATCCTTATAAACCCATACCCGAATTCAAGATCAGAATATAGAGCGGAAGCGTACCTGAGTTTGCCATTGGGAATCGTTGAAGGTTTGTAGGTATGTGATCTTCCAATTGTAGAGTACCTTAGGGTTTCTTGATTCTCTTCTGATGGGGATGAAGAGAGAAAGCCACACTGAAACCAGTTTTTCGTTACTCTACAAATGGGGACCATAACCCATATAAGTAACTGTCTTTTCAGTTACATCTCAGTTTTCAATATTTCTAATTTGGCCCCTCATCAAATTAGAATATTGCCTAATGGTATCTACACAATGACCTTTCATGACACATATGCCCTTAGCCATAAAATTAATATCAAATAGACCACTTTAGTTTTGGCTAATCAAATAATGGCCCTAACACATTTAAATGTTACATTTGTGACCCAAAATTCTAACAATCTCACCCACATTACGCTTTCTATTCCTCTTCATACAATGAATTTGCTATATAACAAGTCAACAACATTATCTATAATGGATCTCTCCTCAATGAAAATAGAGTAAACATTTCCTTAATATTTATTAGGGATAGAGCTAACGTTTCTATATGTCAAGATTAAAGTTCCCTCAAAGAAAATAAGCTAAATATTTTGATTTTGTGTTGTCCTGCTTACTCCCTCTTTGTCCCACAATACCTGTGATATTTGATGTTTCATATATATTACAAGAAATGTGAGAAAAAAGAAGAAGAGAATAACTTGGTAAAAAAAAGAAGAAAGAGAATAACAATGTTACGAAAGTAACTTTATTGACGATTGATATATTTACTACTGTCGTAAATACAAAGTTGACATGAGAGTGTACTAGTGGTGTAGCTCATGTGGTTGGAGCTAGGGACATCTTTCGTCTACTCCCGGATTCGAACGAACCAAAAAAAAAAGATGACATGAGAGTGATGCACATACTAGCAATATATATACTCGTGCATACACATCTATTTCAGGATATTAATAAGACAGATTTATTAAAAATTAGGTGAAAATTTAAAAATTCAGGGGTTTCAAAAAAGATTTATATGGGGATACTAGTACACACCTTTTTTTCAAGGGGCCCAACTGATTCCCCTGAACTTAACCTAGGTCCGCCACTATATGAACTCAGACAAATTTAATTAGTCTGAATATTACCCCATGAAAATCAAGACAAATTTATTTAGTCCGAACATTATCCCGTGTAAAAAAGCAGAATATTAAAACTTTGTCAATATTTTAAAATTTTAAAATAGTAGAGGAAAAATGAAGGTTACATGCAGAAGAGATTAAAGTAAATGTGTTGTGAAAAGTAGAGAAAAGAGTGAAAAAGTGTGTGAGAGAGAATGAAAAATGAAAAAGTTTGAAAAGTGTGTGAGAGATTGAAAAAGAAAAAAAATAAAAATGTAAAAAGTGAAATTACCTAATTATCCTCCAATTGCTTAGTTGGGAGAATGGTAAGATTGATATTTTGGTAATGAATTATTGGTATATATAGATAGTAGACATTTCAAGTGAGGTGGCCATTAGGGTATTGTGTGGTTTAGGCATATCCAAACCAACCCACAATCCAATCCAAACCGATATGTTGGGTTTTGTCGTTTTTCGTGTTCGGACCAAACTCTAACCAACTCGTAGTTGTTTGGTTCTAGCAACAGGTTTTAAAAAACAAACCTGCAAACTCAAACCAACTGAGACTATGTGATAGTAGTTTTGTAGTTTTAGAAGCACAATATGCTATTTGCTTAGACTTTTTACAATAATGATTTATGGTTAAGTAGTAAAATTTTAATACTATGAATTGGAAAACTATTAATGTTATATGTTTGGTTTGGTGTAACTTTTAAATTCTAGAATTCTTTTGGCTATTTAGAAATGCTGAAATATTGCTGTAAAAAAAATGCTGAAATATTACAATTTTTTTATATTTTAGAAAATTAACATTATAGTGTGTGACTCGTGAACTCAAATTCGAACCATCCAAACTGAGTAATTGTAATTGATTTGGACAACAGATTTGGACAAATATGATCTTTTTTTTATTCGGACAATCGATGACTACCCACAGAGTATCTTAACGCTTTCAACGAAAGACTACTCTCCGCTCGTGTTAAAAATCAAATTTCGCATTCGCCAACACCGAGTTTGTTGACTACGGAGATCGAACCCGGGAGCACCGAGTCGACCCCCATATCCCAAGATAGATAAAACTATTGGACCTATAGTGTTGGTTCGACAAATATCATCTAAACCAACCCGTGAACACCTCTAAGTTGCCATTTTATTATTTGATTCATAATTAGTGCTGGAAATGGGGTCATAACAATTTTAGAATATAAATAAATAAATGTTGCTAAAGCTTGCTAATTCCATCAATTCTTTGTTTGGTAAGATGAAAAAGGGGGTGATTAGAGAAAGTGAAGGAAAATAGGAAGAGTCTTTTCTTTATTTTGAATTTGAAGTTATTTTTGTATTTTTAAAATCAATATTATTATTGATGAGGACCTCTTAGCTCAAGAAAAGGAAGCACAAAAAGGAATGGTTACTAGAAGCAAAGCAAGGAGGCTTCAAGAGGACATAGAGAAGATGATTAGCTCTTTGTTGACTCACATTGGAGGAGAGTCTAATGAAGACAAAATTTACCAAGTCCTATTCATTAGTGACTAATTCCTTATTAAAAAAATATATTAGATTTGTTTTCTTTTCTATTTGTAATTTGTAATAAATGTACTTTGAGGTATTTTCTTTAGAAGCCTAGTATTTGTTTTAAGGCTTTAGGTTGTGATTAGAAACTTAGGGTGGTGCACTTAGTATTTTTGCCAAGAGTATATAATGGCAAACTTAACATTTTGGAGAGGAGATTTTGATGATATAGAATTGTGATTTTTGAGAGCATAGTTTTCTCTCATTTGGTTCTTGGATGAACTCTATTGATCTTATCAAGGGGCTATTCATCTCCCTTGTGGCTAGGGGTGGGAATAGACCGGGCCGACCGACAGGGGCCTACGGCCCAGCCTACGTCAAGCCAGGCTTTTTATTTAAACAGATAAGGCTTAGGCTTTTTTAAAAGCCTATTTAGCTAAAAAGGCCAGGCCACAGGCCATTGGAAAAGCCTTTTAGGCCTATCAGGCCGGCCTATTTAAATAAAAATAAATAATAATATTATTATTATTATTGTATTAAATTTTGTATTTCATTTAAGTCATAAATTTGCTAATATTTCATGTTAATTTAAACTATTACATCCATTTTTGACAAATTTAAAGTTATTATTATAAAATAGAATTTAAATAGGATGTCATATAAAATAGAACAAAATTTTATTAATCTATTAGCTTTTTTGTTATTTACAAAAAACATACATCACTTAAAGATTATAGGTTTTTGTAAAAAAATTTGTAAAATAGGCTTCTAAACAGGCTATCAGGCCTTGTCAGGCTTTCACAAAGGCCAGGCCAGGCCTAAAAATTGGGCCTATGATAGGCCACAGGCCAGGCTCAGGCCTAACGCTTTCAACGCAGGCCAGGCCCAGGCCAAGCAAAGCCTAGCTCGGCCCAGCCTATTCCCACCCCTACTTGTGGCGATCACGCACCGATCTTATCATCTCTCCTTAGATGTGGCGATATTCACTCCATCTCCATCTTCTTTTCTTTCCATTTTGTGAGTTTTAATTCCTTCATTGTTCTTATTTTTGTTAGTCAATAAATTGAAAACCTAATCATGGAAAAGATCTTAATATTCAAGATCTTGCTTAAATTCCAAATCAATTATTTTCTAATTTTCTATCCAATAAAACCAAGAGAATAAGAAAAATATTTTTTCCTTATATTTATTTTTAACTAAATAATACAATTTTTTTTATTTCCTAGTTTTTTGATTCTTCTGATTTTCTACTATCCAACCAAATAAAGCACAGTCAATATTCCAAATCTTCTGATTTCCTAGTTTGAAGTAACAGACACAAATCATTTCTACTTTCAACTCTCTTTTTTGTATTCCTCTTCCTAATATTATTATTCTATTTTCACGCTATGCTGTCTTACACACTTAGTTGAACTCGCTAAACCATCGCCACCGTCTTTTTCCTTCACAAATACCATTTTTGATTTTTCCTTCCTCATCGGATTTTCTCCGTGATGAACATGGCAGCTTCTGAACTTCAAACTGATGCAGCTTCAATAGTCTCAGATCCTTCTCTTCTTCAACTTCAGGTAAGTTTACAAAATCCCCTCTTTGTTCTTTCTTTGTTGATAATCTCAATGCTGAAGACCCTTTTACCTGTGTTATATTGTGTAGCATAATTTTTCTTCAGATCATATGTGTTTCCATTTAGTTTGATTCATAGGGTGTATACCAATTTCAACTTTTTTAGCATTTGGGTAAAAAGAAATTTTGCTTTTTTCCTCCTCCAACTTTGGAAAAAAGTGCTTTTTTAAATTTGTTTTCATGCTTTTTGTCACTTTCTATATCTTAAAGAACTAGGTTTCAGTTTGTTGATGAGTTGTGCTGGAAATGGAAAATATGACCACACTTTATTGATTTCACAGTCAAGAAGGCCAAGTCTCTCTTCTTTAGAAATACCAACAAGGTCATTAGAAAGTGCATTGTCTTCTACTACTAAGACAGATGGTCCTACATTGCCAAGTCCAGGTTCAACTAGTAGAGGACTTCCCCCAAGGCCACAATCTGCTAAAGTAAAATCCTCTATGAGAAGTTTACTTTCTGATAGAAGCTTTAGAACAAAAACTAGTTCACAAGATTGTGAAAGGAAAGTTCTAATTGTTCCTGATGCTATACCATCAGATGTTCCTACTCCTATGGATAACAAGCCTTCGACTTCGAGGTCCCTTTCTCTTAATAAGATGTTGTTCCCTTCATCAACTAAAGCTGCGCATTCATTACCGGTTACTCCGATTGCAAATTCAATAGCAGAGAATGTACGTGGAAGACATCTAGCGAGTGCTTCTGATTTGAGTGTATGTTTCTCTCTTTCATTCTTGTTAATGTACAAATTTTATATGTGAAAATGGAATGTGATCCTTAAAATATGCTACATTGATAATTTTTTTTTTTTGGATACAGAAAGCGAAAGTGAGTAAGCATATGACTCGATCATTTTCAGTTCCAGTTAATGTCAAAGCAACTAATTTAAGGCGTGCAGATTCCAGGCGGCTGGTTCGTGTCATTTCAGCAAGACCACAACAACCTGAAACTATTGATGGCATTTCAACCCGCAATACTTCAGCACCAGAGATTGGTAAATCTTTATGATATATGGAACTTGCATTACTTTCTTCTAGGGTATCCCTTTTAAATTTCTTGATCAAGAATATGGTTAATAACAAACAGTCAGTTGTTTTCGCAAGTAATATTTTATTGTTTATCATCATCATCATCATCATCAGGCACTGAACCATGCATATAGATAGAAATGGAATGCATTGTTAAAAGACTCCATGGAGGATATGGCGACCAACATTTCTTTATATTATTAGGCACTGAACCATAGAAACGAGAATGCATTTAAAAAACTACCTAAAGAAAAGAAAAGAAAAGACAGGAGTTACAATTTATACTTCCCTCACAAATTAACATGAATATCATATCATTTTCTGCCATTGTCATCAAGGCAACGTAATACTCTTTGTATATTGTGAATTGTGACCTGGCCCTTGCTTAATTGGATCTATAAACTAGTGATGGATGTTACACACATTCGTATTTTGCAATTCATAAGTTTCTTGTCAAGCAGTCTTATAAACGTAACTTCTCATTCAAAGTCGTAAGGTGTAATCTGAGATTGGTATGTTGAGGATCGTAACTACTTTTTCTAGTCATACTTAAATTCCTCCCTTCGCCTTCTCCTTCTTTGATTGAGCTTTGTCAGTCTGTTTCATTTCCAGTCATTGAAGATGCTTCTGAGGATATTCCAGAAGAAGAAGCAGTGTGTAGGATTTGTTGGATGGAGCTTGGAGAAGGAGGAAATACTCTTAGGATGGACTGCAGTTGTAAAGGCGAGCTTGCACTTGCTCACCAAGACTGTGCAGTAAAGTGGTTTAGTATCAAAGGAAATAAGATATGTGATGTCTGCAAGCAGGATGTCCAAAACCTTCCAGTAACACTCTTGAAAATTTCCAGTCCTCGAAGTGTTGCTCGTCGGCCATGGAATGCAACACAGCAGAGAGAAGTATCTTATTACAGGTATAAGTTTTATTTTTTCAACGTGCTAATCATTTTTGTTTTTGATACCTTCTCAAGCTAACACATATGAGACCTACAATGTTCTTATTGTGCTTATTTATAGGCCTTGTGATCCAGATCACAAGATCATATAGATATCCAAGTTTCAAGACCAACACGTTTAATTATTCAAGTTTTTCTTCTGATTAAATGGCTGGTTGTAATATGGGGTTGTTGGGTTTCGTTAGTCGCAAGTAAACTTCATATATTTAGGCTTTATTTGGTAAAAAGTAGCGGATAAGTGATAAGTTAGCGGATAGTGAATAAGTCAGCTTATAAGAAATGAGCTGATAGCGTGCGGATAAGCTAGTGGATTGCATTTATAGTGTTTGCTAAAATTATCATTTGAACTAGCTTATAAATATAAAATGACATAAATGGACATTTGTAATTAATGCTTAAAAATGATAGAGAATATATTTATTTAATGGAGGATGAATTAGGAATTTAATTGAAGTAATAAAGCAAAAAACGAAAGAAAAAATGAAATGCTATAAGCTATAAGTTCAAACGCTACTTCAAGTAGCGTCTGGAAAAACGTTAAGTTAGTGAAAAAATGCTATAAGCTAGTAGTGCCAAACACGTACCACAAATTTATCTGCTATAAGCTATCCGCTAAATGCTAGTTGCTTGACCTGGCCAAATAGAGCTTAGTCCTCGTAAAACTGTTGTACTTATTCAACAGAAATGGCTCAAAACAGTGGAACCTGAGATTCACCGAACTAGTCAAAAAGACTAATATGTATGAATTGGCTTTTGGGTGTCTATCCAGATCAGAAAAGGATATATTCATACTAGTCAGGTATTAGAGTCTTAATTGCACTAGCACTAGTAATTAGCTCCTAAAATTGCTCCTCAATCCGAGCATGGGTTGACTTTACATCAAACTAATTACAAAATATTTCCAGTGCTTCAATGGCTGCAACTTAGGTCAGCTTTAATGATCTAATCTGCGAACAATTAATATAGTTAATGAAGGAAACTGATACGTATGCAAATGAAGAAGGGCAGAATAGGCAATATCAGAAAATTTATGAAAGAAAGAAGTGGAAACCAATTACTTGGGGACCACTAGCACACACACCTTAATTCTGTTAACAGAATTGCCTACGTGGCAGGTAGGAGGGCGTGGGAAGAGAATCTCCTGATGATTGGAGAGAGAAGATGATAGTATTAATATTCTATGATGTAACTTTTTCCTTTTTAGGCTTGGATTGGGATTTGTTTGGGGAAGGGACTTGGTGATAGGATCACCATTTCACTGTTTCATTGTTTCCTTCTCATTTCCTTGTAATTCACCATATCAATTTCAGAGAGATCCTCTGAAATTGCAGTAAATAATACAAGGAACTTCATATTCCCATTACTCTGTTTCTGTGATCGTATCAGAAACTGTTCCAACTATGAAGGAAAACCTAACATTCACGAAACAAACCAAAAGCTTACGCTGTAAGCAAATGGCTGCTGGTTTGAGTAACAATGAGCTTGCTGGTTATTTATTACAGAATTTGAACAATGCCACACAATTATCAGGAGATAAAGCTTTGCTTAAATTTGTGGTAACTTACTAGGCAACCGCACGCTTTCTAATTATAATGTACTCTACAGGATCTGGCAGGATATACCTGTACTCGTCTTGGTCAGCATGCTTGCATACTTTTGCTTTCTGGAGGAACTACTGGTATGCTACTGATCCTTTGAACTTCTGGCTCAGCTACAATTTTTTTTTTGAACATGTAATGTTTTGAGGAGTAATTAGTCACTGTATGTAATTTATGTGTCACTCTATTTGTCAAATCACTCATTTATTAATGAGTATTCTGGGGCAAATTGGCTCTGTAGTCCTTTCTAGAAGGCCATCTTTAGTAATTGTCTTTACATGGAAAATGTAAGTATTTCTGACTAAATGTTTTCTAGTGTACCAGGTTTCAGATTTGGGCCCTCGTGCTCTTGCGATAGCGTTGCCTTTCGCCTGCATTTTAGGTCTTGCGTCATCTATGATTGCTTCAACAATGGGTAAACTTGTTTCCTTCTGTTTATGATTAACATGTTTAACAAATTTTGAATCTCTCGAAATGTGCTTTTTGGTGGCAGTGAGCAAGAGTTACATATGGGCTTATGCTTGCTTCCAGTTTGCATTTGTCATCCTGTTTGCTCATGTATTCTACTCTATAGTAAGATTATCTAGTTTCCATCATTTATTATGATTAGGAGAGAGCAAAAGCATAATAAATATTTCCTAACACACACCTATATCTATATTTCTACTTGTTGTAGCTTAAAGTTAATGCGATTCTCTCGGTTATTCTTTCCTCATTCACTGGCTTTGGGATTTCAATTAGCATGAATTCTCTCCTAATGGAATATATCAGATGGAGATCAAGTAGGCATATTCCATCTTCTAATCAGAGTGTTAACACGGCGCGGCAGCAGGAAGAACCTCAAAGACGACAACATCAACTGCAAAGGCTGCAGGAAGAGCAGCACCAATGACAGTAGCTAGCTAGCTTCTCCAAGCAATAGCTGATACCAATGGTTGTGACCAGTCTTTCACAACTATGAAGATTTTTTTTGTCTCTTATTTGTTTTATTACTCAGTTTTGTGTCTAAGTGTGGCATTGGCATTCACCATTGATCATACTTTCTAGGAACTATTGTTGTCACTTTCAGAAAAGGAACGTTTTTTTTGAATATAAATATATTTAGAATGAAGGCTTCAGTATGCTTATAATGTATAGTTCATGCGTGCATCATTATCTGGTATTTTTCTTTTTGTTATCCCAAGCATAAGCATGTGATCCCGAATCCTCGCGTCATGCGTAGCTAATGAAAAAGGACAAATGCGTTTTCTATCATTGCATCAGAGTCACCAGCACGTTAAATTCGATATACTATAAAAAAAAGCTTAAATATGTTTTCGGCCCCTGCAAATATAGCGTGTTTTGGTTTATCATCCTGCAAAAAAAAAAAGAATTAATAAAAAGTCCTTGCAAAATACATTATTTTGATTTAGGCCCTTCTGTTAGAGTTCTGTTAGATTGACGTTAAAAAATGCCAACGTGTCTTCCACATGGTAAAAAGTCCTTGCAAAAATATTGTGTTTTGATATTAGCCCATGCAAAATACAGTGTTTTGATATTAGCCCTATTTCTAGTTTCTTCTTCTTCCTCTGTTCTCTTCATAGGCCCTTCTTACAAAATACAGTGTTCTTGTTTCTGTTGCAGATCCTTTTACTCATTATCAATCTTGTCATTATCAATTTCCCCCCTTTTTTCCAGATTCCTCGTGAAAGATTAGGGATTTGATTAGAGATTTGATTCTAAAACTAGGGTTTTTCTTTCAATCTGAAACTATGCAATAATGGTGGTGCTCTATGAATAAGCAAAATTGCACTTTTGGCCATTTATGTTTGGGGTTTGCGTCAATTTGGCCCTTTATGTTTTTGTTTTCTCGTTTTAGCCCCCCATGTTTTTTTTGTGTGTCATTTTGGTCCTTGCCATTAATTTTTTCTAACGAACGCCACGCTGGCAGTTAACTGCTGACGTGGCGTCTTAAATGTCAGGGTTGACTTGGACCTGATTTGGTGATGTGGCACATAAGGGATCAAATTGAAACTTAAAAAGAACATAGGGGACCAAATTGAAACTGAAAAATAAAATTAACAAAAACAAAAAATACCTTCATCTTCTTTCTCAAAACACCACCTCCATCTTCATCTTCTCCGGCGAGCCACCACCACCTCCGGCGAGCCACTACCACCACCAAAAATCAATAACTCTTCCATTCTTAATCCTTAACCTCTCTCCCTCAAATCCAAAACCCCCAATTTCTCAAACTTAATCCCTAACTTTTCATCCACCACCTCTAATCTCTCATCCACCACCACAAGAAATGAAAAAATTAATATGCAAAGAATTGTTGTCAAACTTAAAACCTGTGACTAATAATTTCATCTGCAACATTCTCTTGACAAAAAGAAAAGAAAGAATTAATATGGAAAAGTTATATAAACTCTAGTATAAAAGGTAAGATATAAACTTTTCCAGGTTTGGGAACGTGAGTTTTCCGGCTATAATTCTCAGATTTTGCATCTTCATCATCTTCCATGCTACCACGGGAGTAATTGTTTTCACAATTCGCTGATGGAAAATCTGATGAGGTGGTGGTGGTGGATGAGAGGTTATGGATTAAGTTTGGGATTGGGATTTAGGGATTTAGGATTGGGATTTAAGGGTTCTGTTATGGTGTTGTGGTGGTGGTGTGACGGTGGAGGGAGGGTGGCGATGGATGGTGGTGGCTCGCCGGAGGTAGTGGTGGCTGCCGAAAAAGAAGAAGATGAAGAAAGAGAAAGAAGATGGAGAGTGATTGATGTTTTGAGTTTGTTTCAATTTGGTCCCCTATGTTTCTTTTTTGTTTCAATTTGGTCCTCCATTGGTTATGTCATTAATGAGTACACGTCACCTGGACACCACGTCAGAAGTTAACTGTCAGCGTGACGTCCGTTAGAAAAAATTAACGGCAGAGACCAAAATGACACCAAAAAAAAAACATGAGGGGCTAAAACGAGAAAAAAAAAACATAAAGGCCCAAATTGACACAAACCCCAAAAGTGCAATTTTGCCAAATGAATATTAAATAACACATAAGTATTCCGTCAGCCAAGTCAGCATTTTTTGTAACAGAACACTAACAGAAGGGCCTAAATCAAAACACTGTATTTTGCAAGGACTTTTTACTAAAGAAAAATTTTGCATGGTGCTAAACCAAAACACGCTATATTTGCAGGCCTCACACATATTTAAGCCTAAAAAAAATAATTTTATTGTCCTGTTTTCTGTTTAAATATTTATCATTTAAACGAATTGAATTT
Source organism: Astragalus glycyphyllos (assembly GCA_963573325.1). Taxonomy (NCBI): domain Eukaryota; kingdom Viridiplantae; phylum Streptophyta; class Magnoliopsida; order Fabales; family Fabaceae; genus Astragalus; species Astragalus glycyphyllos. The sequence goes on from OY754307.1 coordinate 72,423,721, forward strand.
CAAAACTTCATATATGACATTATAGTCAAATAGATTGTATAATCAATCTGTGACTGAATATGAGAATTTGACAATCTATGTTGATCACACTATATTCAAAATTTTGTTCTACAAAGCAAATTACAGCCACAGGCATGGTTGCAATGACTATGCTGTTCACCATTAAAGCAGACCCCAAAACATTCATTCCAAAAGAAAAGAAATTAAGAACAGCTAGTCATTGATGTCAAGACAATACAAGGAATTCTATGAACACAAGTCTGTGGAAGTTCAAATGTTGATGCTTGATTCAACTATGCCACTAAAGTTTAAATCTGTGAAGATGGCAGTGAATTCCATATGGTCCTTTGGAGATGGTCGCCCAGAGTTGCAAGAAATTGTAATGGCTTCCAGATTTACCGTTTAGTCTTTGGTTTAGTTAAACCTTCAATAAGTCTGAACATCCAACGGTCTAGCATCCCTGTTGATGTACACGAGTTTTGGACACAGAATTTAATTAAATGAAATAAAAAAAGGATTCCATAAAATCAACATTTAAGAACTTGATTGTCGATGTCATAATTTTACAATCCTAGAGAGGCGAGTGTATCACCTAATTAGGTTGAATTCTTGCTGAAAATGCTAAACCAGAGTTGAATTAAATAAATTATGTGGCAGAAGAAATAATAATCATATCTTTGGAACTTCTCTATTTCATATTTTCTGGAGTTTCTAAAATGACATGGAAAATACACATGGTGCATATTCAGTAATTAAGGAAAAAATACCTGTTACAGCAAAGGTTCCACCAAGGACAGCACAAAGCCGAGTAATAAAATGAAGAAAACTGCGGCGCTCTTCTTTGATAGTGACAGTAATAGGGGATAGATCATACAAAAAGTAGACAGCTGCATACATAAAACAAATGGAAAATAATGTTTTAAAATTGAAACCAGGAATCAGAAATGAACAGAGTCAACTTCAAACATAAACCTCACCTGGCCAGGACCGATCAAACTGACTAGTAATGGGGGAAAAATATTCTGTAACTGAAAACTGATTGGTCGGTAGAACTTCTTTTGAGATATAGCTATATTCAGTTGGAACAATCTGCATCACAATTTCAGAAGTTAATGAATCTTACCACAAAAAAATGCCCTGAATAAAAAAGACAATCACTAAATTGTATTTCAGAATGACTGTTTTAGGATTATGAATAAGTAAATCGGGGAAATTAGCACTTGCTAAATGGTTGGTTTGGCTATATTTTATACTCCCACAAATAAACAAATAACTGTATCATCACAATCTTAACTGCTAATTGTAAATTCTGGCTTCACAGAGCTACTAAACGAGTTTTTGATTGACTGGATCTAATATAGGTCAGGTTTAAAGAATAGTCAAAATTATAAAGAGTCCAACAATCAAACCTTTATATAGTATTTAAATGTTCCACTTCCATCATGCACAATCCTTGATGTCTCGTCAAGTGGGTTATGAAGTCCTGGATATTTGGGGCCAAATGACAAATCGTGAATTACATGACTCACATTCACGTTCTTCGCACCATCAAAGATCTGCAGAGAACCATTACTACTGAATTAGGTTCTGATATACAACATAACAGGAATCTGACAAGCATCTTCGGAAGAAATTTAAGACAGGGAGGTTTATACAAGCAACAGAAAGTCACATAGGAATAAACTTATCTGCATATTTCTAATAAAGATTTAAGACTAAAAAATTCAAAAAGTGAAAACTCATTTCTGTACAAGTTAGTATCATTTACAAATAATTGAAGTAGGCCATGGTTTTTGGAAGTTCCTACAGTTTGTGCAGACACGCAGCATTATAGTTGCTCCCAATCAGGACTGAGGACTTTTTTCTTATAGTTGTTGGCCTTTACAATGCAGCTGCATTGACAAGTGCAAGCTTGCTGTGTGACTCATATCCAGAACAAAAAGGGAAGGTTTATCTCAGTTATAGAAGTGAGATTGTAACACATACAATCCCACCCAAACTTGTCAAAGATTACAAATCACATTAGTTAAATTTATATCAGTACAATCCCACCCGCACTTGTCAAAGATTACAAATCACATTAGTTAAATTCATATATGTTCTACTTTCCGGTTGTCCTAAAACTCCTAAAACCACGGATCAGGTAAATCTTTAGAAAGCAACGGTGAAGTCATCAGGGCCCAGGGATTTCTCCCCAGTCACGTACAAGACTGTACAGTATATCTCTTGCATAAGGCTTCTCAACCCAGGTAAACCTTTCCAATACAACAGAAGAACTCTAAATAGGCCTATTAACCTCCTCTCACTTAAAAGGAAGACTGCAAAACTCAGTAATTCCCTTGGATTTAGAGTTAGATTCATGAGAAGCTCCAAATTTATCCACTTCTAATTTCCTTAACAAAATTTCCCCTTTTACACAGGTGAGTACTGCTATGATCAAGGAGGACTGAATCAGTTCAGAGAATAAAAAACAATGCAAATGCACTTATAAAAAAATTCTCTGGCAGGAAATTCAATCTTCTTACTTTAGCTATGCACTTGGAAAAAAGCTATTAAAAAGAACTCAAACAAGTGCTTTGGATTAGTTCTATGTAAAGTTAAAAGAACCTTTAATTCTATTAAAGATACCTACGTCTGTAAGCTTTATCAAATTTTTCAAAGAATTACAATAAGCATTTTTTAAAACACTAACGGTAAGATTAATGAAGAAAGAAAAATATCTTACCATCTGCGCAACATATATGTTTAGTCCATGCACTGAAACATGGAAATTTCCAGCAACCCTTTGGACATCTAAAACACCATAAACCTGCAACAGAAAAAAAAAGTGTTAAAAGTTTTTTCAAGGTGGAAAACAAACTCCACAAAAATGACTCAAGATACAGTATCAGTAGAATTTATACCCGGCATCCTTCCCCATTTTTTATTGCCTCCTTCACCTTCTTGATAATATTTTCAGTGGATTCGTCAAAGGTTTGTAGGTGAATTTTTTCTTCTGAATGCTCACCATGATGATCTTTACCATCATCTGTTCACAGTTTTCATAAGGCTGTAAGTGACGAGAATATAACTAGGGAAGAAGATATATACAAGACATGTTGTGAACTACTTGTTATAATATTATATACAAAATCAAGTGTTTAACAGTTAAAATAACACTAGTTAGTCTAAAATATGAATTTAAAAAAATGTGATTTGTGTCGTACAAAATGAAGAATCTTGTGTAACACAGAAATTTAGTGTTTGGTTGGGGGAAATGAAGAGGAAGGGAGGGACTTTTATAACTTTTATTGTTTGGTTTAAAATTGTGGAAGGGGAGGGCAGTAAAGTGGGGCTCAAATTCCATACTTATCTAACTATCAGTAGTTTATTCTATCAACAGAAATTTATGAAGCAAAAAGAATAACCTACCGGGTTTACAAGAAATAGGCTTTGTAAAGAAATAACTATCCCGGAGGTTTAACTTATTGGGTGAAGGCGCATGAATGGTTTATACATACAGACTGACTGACCTTTTAAATAAGAGCCCGTTGGGCATCAAGTGTGAAAAATGCATATGCTTATCCTGCCTAGTGTTGAATTGAAATTAACTTTATTTGGGGCAACAAAGCTTGAACTGTAGCCCAAATTATGGGACCATGTAGAGGTTCTGATGCCAGGTATACTCTCCAAAAGCTTAAGCTAAGTTAAATACACAATTTTTTAATTTACCAATAATTTCTAATAACAAACAGTGTATGTGTGTGTATTCTTTCTGTCAAAAATAAAGTGTGTATTCTATCAAAATAGGCAGCTTTGGAGTGACAACAAACCTCTCATCATCTCATGCATCCTGTGACTAAGATCGTCAGTCCGACACTTAGGATCAATCTATCTGCCTATCTGTTCACTATATATTAAAAGAAGATTCTGGTCTGGGGGTACACGCATTACCCCCGAGGCCTTCCCCCCCCCCCCCCCCCCCCCTTTTTTCTTGTATAGGAAAGAGTTGTAGTAGAAGAGAATCCCATTATCGTCCCAAAAAAATAAATATTTAGGGAATGAACCTAACACTCGACCAATGAGTTGAACCCAGACAAATGCAATTCATGGAATCTTAGCCCATAGTTTTGAAATTATATGCACGATGCAACAAAATATTACCATGCTTGTGAGATTCATGTTCCTTTTCAACAAGATCAGATATATATTCCGTGCCAATTATGTGGCCGTGATTGTTCAAACGAAGCTGCAACAAGCCAAAATTAATTACTGTAAATAAGCATTAACGATAAAAGAAGTAAAAAGAAAAACCAAAAAGGTTGGAAAAATTTACTTGACAAAAAGTTTCATGGCTATTAAATAACAACCACTGCATATTTAACCAGTTCACATTTTATTAAAATATGTTGATCTTGAAAGCAAACTAATAAAAACTAAAAAGTAGTGAATTAATGTTATATATGTAAGGCTTAAATATGTTTTAGGCCCCTGCAAATATGGGGTGTTTTGGTTTAAGCCCCTACAAATTTTTTATTTATTTATAAACCCTTGCAAAATGACACGTTTTGTTTTAAGCCCTTCTGTTAGCAAACTGTTAGTGAGACGTTAAAAATCTCTTCTACGTGTATATTTGCAGGGGCTTAAACCAAAAAATATATATTTTCCAAGGGTCTAATAAATAAAATATATTTTTGCAGGGGCTTAAAATAAAATAAAAAACACACGTGGAAGAGATTTTTAACGTCTCACTAACAGTTTGCTAACAGAAGGGCTTAAAACAAAACGTGTCATTTTGCAAGGGTTTATAAATAATTATTTTTTTTGCAGGGGCTTAAACCAAAACACCCTATATTTGCAGTGGCCTAAAACATATTTAAGACTATATGTAATGATACAATTTCCTAATTATTATAGTTACATGGTTTAGTTATAATGTAGCATATACAACGAATCTAGACTTATTTACACAATAATAATCTCATTATTACTCTCCCTCAAACTGGAACATACAGATCATGTGCCATGCAGGGTCAGATGTAATTTATCCAAAAACACCCAAAGGGCTTATTGAAAACATCTATAATGTTGTCTCTAAATAGGATCTTCTATTTGATAAATAAAATGACAAATTATCTCAATGTATGTTGGGCATAGTCTCCCCAAGTTGTAGCTCTTTAATTAGCTACTTCAACTAAATGAGATCACAAGTGGTTGACATAATGGCTCAATATTACACTTGATCTTATAACCACATTTTATTTCTCACTCCTCCAAGATAGGAGATTACCCTCAATGAGAACAAGATCGCACATGGAGCAGCTGACCCCAAAAACCACTATAGTGATATAGCACATTGTAGGAAGGCCACTATGCTGAAGATAATGTACATAATGGAAATAACTTATATTACACAAATACAAATGCAGAAAAATTGAAAGTTTACGCTGAAGCTATATTATTTGTCATTAGTGATAAAATTTCATCAAGTTATATATGGTAAGCATACTGGCTACTCCATGGGGTTGAAATTAACAGAAGGAACTGAAATTAAAAACCTTGGGGCAAGGGAAATTTCTAATAAAGCCAATCAAAGAGCTAACTAATGAAGGTGGGCAGGGGGGTTGCCCATTGTTGGTGCACCAACAGTTACAATTGCAGATTGTCCATGAAATTGCTACTTTCCCTGCTCAACTAGAACTTTTAATATGCTACCTATGACTTCTACCAATAGGAGAACCTATCGAATCAAGACCAGAATATCCAACATTCGGAGTGTGACCATTATCTTCAAAGATGAAGGTTTTTGGGAAGCTCGTCTAATATGCTTTAGGATATGGATCACTACATCTCAATGATCCCCACATGGGAAATTTCAAGTTTTCTCTCCGTTTCTCTCTCAAATACATTACTTGCAGTTTGGCCGGGCCATCAAATTTTGGAGGAATTTTTTTTGACACGGATCATTAGAAAACCAGGGGTAAAACTAGAAATCATTGTATGCTGGTAAGTTGCCTAAATCCGCCAGAATAAGCAATGCAACAGATAAGTAATTGTTTTCTCTTTCACCGCATATGAGAGCGAATTTTTCCAAATGAAAAGATACACCACAAAACTTCAAGTAAGCTTATAGTGGGTCTCAACATAATATGCCATCATATAAACTAAGCAAATTACATACTTCCAGAAATCCTAAACCATCGAAAGAGATCAATAATGGACTGCAAAACTGGCTTACTTTCCATATGTTCGTATCAAGATCCACCTCATGCTTTCCCGACATGTCAATGGCATCCACACTTAAAACTGCCAACAGAGAGTTACAGAGAAGAACATTTAGAATCTTCATCATTGTAAAGAATAAGAAATCTAAATAAAATCCAAACCAAAAAGAAACTGGAGCAGATAAAAAGCTTGTTCTAACCATCACAAGGTAAAGAAGGGAATGTCATGTTTATATGAATTGGAAGAGTTTCTCCACGCTTTAAGTCCACTGACATCTGCAAAAGATGATTACAATAAATGCAAACTATAAGCATTCACAACTTGTGCTAGTATGCATATAAAACCATCATCTATGAATATTGACATTAAACCATGAGAATCAAGAGGTTCTATTATACAACTAAACCCCTTTATTTGTTCCACAATATCAAAGTTAGAGACAAGCGCAGCAAATTGAGCTTACTAGGTTGCATTCAAAATCAAATTCAAAAAATTAATAACAAAATAGAATGCAAACCTTGTGAACAGTGTAAGTTGTGAGATAATAACCCAGCTCGTGTATAAACAACGTCGCCATGATAATTAAACCGATTATGGAAACTGTAATCCAATAACAAAAAATGTAATAAGAAAAAAGTCACAATCAAATACCTAATATTAAAATAAAAAAAAAGACAAGATTTTTTTCGTTAAAAAAAGGGATCAGGGGAGAATGAAAAAGGGGATTACCAAGAGCCCCAGATTGGGTTTTTTGCACTAAGTGATCCTCAGCGCGAGGAAATGCATCCAGGTTCTTAATAACTTGCTTCATTCCCATATTTACCCCCTTTTGCGTGTATGTATTTGTGATCAATTCGACCCAATTCACAAAACGGGTGTTTGAATTTGATGAAGCGAAGAGGGAAATGAATTTGTTGGAATTGTGGAGTTGATTGAGGGAGAATCGGGAACCTGATGAAAATGGGGAGAACGGAAATTCAAATGCATGCAGCAGCTCCGACGGCAATACGGACTCCCCTCTCCCACCCACTTCTTCCGGGAAGGTCTTTTCCTCTCTTCTCTTCTCTTTTCTTTTTCTTTTTCTTTTTTGATTTTTATTATTAAGTCTTCTTCGTTTTGGTCTTCCAAATACAACCCCCCTCCACCTCCTCCAATTTCTAAAAAATACTCCCTCCATTCCTTATACTTGTCATTTTTGGAGAAAAATTTTATTTTTATTTACATGTCATTTTCAAAGTCCAATGTAACATTTATTATTATTTTGTCAATAATGACCTCAAATATTTATTGCAGAGAAAAATGAATGAAATGAGATAATAAATCATTAAGGATATTATAGGTAAATGAGAATTAATTGTATCAAAAGTAACAAAATTTATTAGTCTCTTTGCTATTTGTAAAAAGCCAAAATGCGATAAAAAATACAGTTTTTTTGCCTAAAAATGTAACTAAGACAATTAATATTCATATGTTCAATGAGTAAAAAAATATTTAATATGTTCAAAATCATAAAAGTTCTATTTATCAAAAAATTCACAAAATGCAATGATGTGGTCAAATACAAGTAAATATTGTATGGATCTTCGAAATGCGAAATCAAATCTACAGTGCTACATTGTTTCTCTTATGTCCGTCCTCAATCCTTTTGTACAAAGGATAAATTTATTTATTTTTAAATGGGTTTATGAAATAAAAATTTGTAATTGAGTCTCTGAATTTATCAACAGTTTATTATAATTTTATAATTTGGGTCTTCATTAAAATTCGGAGACTCATTTCAAACTCTTTAATTAACATACCTATATAAAAAAATCAAATAGTTTGGAGATCTACAAAATAATTAAACCTAACGGTTCGTTAACGTAGTTTTTAGATTTAACTTTTCCAATTTCAGAAAACCAACACTATTCTCTAGTGTCGAGTTGTTTAGGTAAACTAGTATCCTGTAAAGTGGTTACTTTGCATCATAGATGGCCTTTGAAATGGATTTTGTCTTTCATCAATCTGTATTTTGTAATTGCTTATTTTCCATCATAGCTGACCTGCAATTAAGAACAAAGTTCTGGTTTGGAATGGATTCTGTCTTGCATAAGTGTGGAATGTGGATTGAAAATTGAAATAAACCTAAAATATTACAAAATCTAGCATGCATTGTTCAGAACCCAGGTTCACTGTCACCATATGACGTTATTATATCATATCAGTATATAATCGTAATTATATCATAATATGACGTTATTTGATGGGAACCCATAATCAAATTTCCCATCAAATGTTCCATGCACCATATGACGTTATTATATCATAATATCAGTATATAATCGTGATAATAAACTAACATTTTGGTGTGAATAAGGTATGGACGGAAATTGAGCCGTCCATTTTCTACACTAAAGCAATACAGACACACATACTAGAAAATCATGCAGAACAACTTCAATTGAAGAATTGTGTTTTGAGAAAGCAAATGTCAAATAAAAACTATATCCAGTTATACCCTCATAGATTAGATGAACACAGGTAAAAAACAATGTCAAGTAAAGAAACAAATCATTTAAAAAATTGGTATTTGTACTTCCAATTTCAAAAGCAGATATTTGCTAATATTATTAACAGAAAAATATTGCATAATTTTCAGATGCAACAATTAATACCAATTGAAACGTTTTCAAAGTGAGTCTATCTAATAAAGCAAAACATCCTTATACACCTGAGCATTTTTCTATCCTCACCAGTCCCCACTAAATTAGGACACCAAAGACTAACAGAGTACATTATTATTAGAATAAAAAGTAACACATGGTATTATTACAAGATACAGAACCTAGATCTGCATTGTTGCAACTTAGCACAAATCCTATGAATTTAAATGGATAGCGCAAATTCTTAAACAAAATGAGTAGCATAAAATACAATGTGCAGCATACATGCCTAAACAACAAAACCAGAGAACCTTCATTGAGACAATATGAAGTAGCATTGTGCTTTTTAACCACCCTGCAGTTAAAAATCACTATGACATTAAAAATTGCAAAAATTGACATGTAAATTAAGCAAATAGCAGTATCCATAAATGTTTTCTTTTCAATCAAAACTCAACTCAAATCGCTTTGACTTGGTTCCACATGAAATTGAAGCACTTATGTAGCTAAAAGAATGCACTCCTCTTTAATTGTGTCAGAGCATACCTGCGGATATGTAGCTTTCTCTCAATTAAATTCACTGTTATACTTTAAGCTACAGAGTACAGGCAAATATTTATCCAAAGAGTTAGGAAATAATATCGAAGTATTACACAGGAAGCTGAAATCAAAACATGCAAGAATAAAATTATATGGAGGACAGGAAAAAAGAATGGAAAATACACCTTCAAAAATAATCAAATTTTTATTACATGCAACACTAACCATGAGCACATGTTTGAAAGGAAACACATAAGAAAGAAGCACTGGAACAGCACTATAAAAGGGCTCTCTGTATTTTTGTTGTCTGACATTAATTTGAAGAAAATAAAAGAAATTTGATTATACTAGTGTCAACATAAAAACTGGAGGAATTAAAGAAATTTGATTATACTAGTGTCAACATTAAACTGGAGGAATTAAAGGCCAGATCAAGATGTCAAACACATCAACAATCACTTCAGAAAGTTCCTCCTCCACTTAGTTGTTTCTAGCATGGAGACTGTAACCTAATAAAAAAAAAGAAAGAAATACAAACACCAGGCTTCTTATGTTAAAGGTTCACCACGTCATGTTTCGGCCACTAAACTAACACTTTCAGCCTCGACGACCTCCTTTTCCATCTCCTTGACAGCACCAATTAGAGCCCTAGTGATGCCTTTGAGATATAAACCATTTTCTTTCATTTCTTGATGCAGCTTTTCCGCCGTTTCCCAATCCAAAGCCTTCAAGCAAATAGTTTGGATCAGCTTGTCATATTCATGTGCAGTTGGGCGAACACCGAAATCCTTCATCTCATTCAACAATTCCAAAGCCTTATCAAACTGTTCTAATTTGCAATATCCGCGAATAAGAGTGTGATACATTACAGGGCATAACTTTGAATGCTTCTCTTTAGCTTCTTCCAATATCTTGCTAGCCTCTTCCATCTCACCGCCCTTCGAATAACCACTAGCAATAACAGCATATGTGTACACATCCGGTCTCAAACCTCTACTTTCAAGTAACCTCAACATCTCCACAGCTTGTCCCATTTCCCCAGCTTTTGAATAAGCAGTGATAACAAAATTGAAAACAGTATTTCCAGGAGGCGGATCATCTGCGATCATTTTCAAGACCAACTGTTTGGCCGCATCAACATCTTTAATCCTACACAATGCTCGGACAACATACGAAAACGGTTTTATTGCGCGTTTTCTCTTCTCTACGGGGATATCATTTAACATCTCAAAAGCAAGTTGCACAGTTTCATTTTCCTGAGAGAGTTTAGCAACCAAAAAATTAAAAGAAGACATAGGTGGATATATCTTCTTCTCTATTGCTGCCAAATACACAGCATGAGCTTCTTTAACCTTTTTTCCCTTGCACAAACAAGACAATAGGGTACCAATTTTTTCATGATCATCAGGCAAATTCTGTGCATCAAGCATCTTTTGACACACAGAACAAGCCCAATCAAAAGCTAATCTCTTACAAAGAACTTCAATAGTAAAGTAATACGTATCTGCATTAGGCACACATTGAAACACCTTAAATTTATCAAACACCTCAAGTGCAGCTTTTCCTTTTCCTAATTTTGACAAGGTAATTATTAACTGATTGAGAATGTTCACATTGACAACCCCATTTTCTTTCTCCCCAATTTCCTTAACCAAATCCCACAGCATGTAAATCTCCATCCTCCTTAATGAACCAGTGTTGCATATTGCAGACACAATAGATTCCACAATTGGGATGGTAACCTTAAAATATTCCTTCTTCCAAGCCCAGTGGAAAAACCTCACAAGATTATCAGCCAAAATCAATGGAGCTTCCTCAATTGCTTTGATAATAAAATCTTGATGTAAATCCAAATCCATGTTATCAAGAGAAGACTCAAACGACCCATCAGCAGTATTCTGCAAAAGATACACCACCTTCTCCAAACTTTCCTCATCAATCTGGTAAACTTCTTCCTCTTCTTGTGTCTGTTCTTCTTCTTCTAACCCAACAACATGTTCATCACCACCATCATGAATCTGAACACCAACATCGTCACCGTTTTCGAGGTGAACGGCGCTATTCTCATCGGTTTCTGAAGATGATTCGACGGGGATCCCATTATCGATGGAATCAGCGATTTGATTAGAGAAGAATCTAGGGTTACTTTTATTGATAAAAAGACATGAAATTTGAGGAAAAAGTAGGGAAGAAGAGGTTTTTGATTGAAGGGATGATGGAAGTGAAGGGTTTATGAAGTTTTGTTTAAAGTTAGAGAGAGGAACCTGAATTCGTGAAGCAAAAGCGTTGTAGTAGCGAAGAACATGTGTTTGTCTTGCGGCAAGCATCGTCGACTTCCACATTCTCTCCAATAATCTTCTTCTTCACTGGTTCAGAGTAGCCGCAATGTTTGTGATGTTTAATCGTGAACCTTGAGTGCCCTAAACTATGCCAGTGTTTTCTACCCGTTAGATGTAACACTTTTTAATGAGTGGTTAGGATTTATCAGCTAATTATTCGAGTAAATGAAAAATATAAGAATGATTTTCAATGTAAGAAATATAAACATTATGTTCGGAAAAAAAAAATCAAAGAAATATAAACATGTTTTTATATAAAAAAAAATGGAGCATTTATTACGGTAAACACAAACTAATAGATGCCGAATGACTATAAGAATGAGGTTCATTTATATTTTACATTTTATTATTACATTTATTATTTAAATTTTGTTTAGAGGTATTTTTTTTTGATAGGCAATGTTAGTGGGGGTGGAGGAAATGTTAGTTTCTGGGACTTGAACTCGAGACCTCCTTCTTGCACTCATTTGGTGCACTCCTTCGGTATCTCTTAGCTCGCCAACTGAACTACCTACTCGAGATTTGTTTAGAGGTATTTATATTTATTATAATTTCATTGTTATGCCCCTATTATTTAGGGTTTAGATTCTAGCTAATCAATGGAAAGTTCATCTATTTTAGACTCTATTGGGTGTGTTGACTTGAGATTTTGAATGATTTTAAAAAATTTTATTTACGTGTTAGTATATGTAATACTACATAACTTTCTTTGCAAAAAATGTCGTTTCGATGAATTTCTAATGAAACTCGTGGGCGAATTAACACTACATAGTGAATTAACTAATAATTGTATTTTTTTTTTACTTTTCTTTATCTCAATATTATTGTTCTTTTTTGTTATGTGTGCGTTTGACTCTCTAAAATTTTGAACGTATGCTAAAAACCCTTGTAGTTTTGTCAAATCCCACTAGTCTACAAAGTCCTTATGATACAAATCCATTAAAATACTGACCGAAAGTCTTAAAAATTCTGTAAAGTCTTAAAAGTCGTGAAATTTCTACAAAGTCATTTAAAATCCTCGATACTTTTTTCAACTAAAAAAATTCTTTGAAATCCTAAACCAATACACACCTTAGGGAAGAGGATTCTGCACCGAATTTCTTAGCAAAGCTTGGAGCAAGCTCAGGCATTTCATGGTCCATTTTTCTCCAAACTCCTTGAGGAATTGACCAAGTGGCTAGTGTTCGGTTGTTGTTTTGCTTTTCTTTTTCACTTCATACACCAAAAAATATATGATTGAATTCATTATTTAATGTTGGTTTTGACAAATTTAATATTGCATATATGTTGTTGTATTTACTAATCAATAGGTTGTTCTAGAAATAAATTTGAAAAAAACAATGATCAATGAACAATAAATGTTCACTGTGTCACTTAGAAATTCAAATTATTATCTAATCTAATCTCTAAACAAATTGATGATTTTAATTAACAAATAAAAATTGATAATTTTATTTCATTAATATTTAAATTTAAATGAAAGAAATTATTTCAAAAAGTTAGTTGATTAGAGGATATAAAATAAAATAAGAAGTTAGTTTTTTTATGTAAAAAATAAAAATAAAAAGTTAGTTGTGAAGATAGATAATATCATGTGATTTAGTCAAAAAAAGATAATATCATGTGATAATGGTTTAACAGTATAAAAAAAATGAAAAGAAGAGTGTTATTTTTATTTAGAAGAAAAAAAAGGGGGATATAAGATGATAGAAGTAACACGTAAGCAAGCTAACCTTAACTTTTGCCGAAATATATAATAAAGTTAACCTTAACCTCAACTCAATCAACTGGATCATGTTGGAGTTGTAGGCATGTTGGAATCAAAGTGTAGTGTGAAAGTGAAAGAAGTAGCAGAGTGATGTGGTTTAAGACATTAGCGACTTCTCCTCTATCGGGGATCGCCCTTTTTGTCCTTTTCCTTTCTCTCCTTGTTAGATTTTCCGTCAAATTCCACACTGCACAGGTCACTCTTTCTAATCCATATTTCATTGTTTTTATCATGCTGCTTCAATTGAATGATTAATTAACGATCTTTTTTTTCATTATTTTTTAATGCAAATATGTGGCCAATTGAATGAAGTCATCGATTTTGACTTTGTATTCTGTGTTTAGAGATTGTTCAGTATTGAAGAACTTGCATTGTTTAATGGAACTGATGAAGGCTTGCCAATCCTTCTAGGAATTCTTGGGTATTAATTCCTCTCCCTCTCTCTCTGTATCTAATTTACAAATTCCATTGACAGGCAATGACTTAAATGTTTATATTATTAAGTCTACCGGGCTAATGTGTATGCACATCTTTCATTATTTTTTTTATAGATCTGTGTTTGATGTAAGCAAGGGAAAATCTCATTATGGTTCAGGAGGAGGCTACAATCATTTTACTGGAAGGCATGTTCTCAATTATTTTCCTCATCCAACCATGTTTTTGTTCTGCTTTGATTCATGCCAAATATATCCATTCAGCTCATGTTTTTTTTTTTTGGGGTGGGGGGTTTATAATTTCAGGGATGCTTCTCGTGCGTTTGTCTCTGGAAATTTCACAGGTGAGATAGTTATTAATTTGAGTGAAGTTTCACTTTAATTTGATGAAATGTTTTTTTAGTTTTTACATTATTTTGACTTTTATCTCCCTTTTTGCTGATCATGTAGGAGATGGTCTCACTGACTCATTGCGCGGTCTATCCAGCACTGAGGTTGTAATAGGTGTTATTTGTTTAGTACTTATTAACTCTGCTTTCTTAAAGATTCCAGAAATTCATTTTCTGTTGTTGTATTTTATTTTTAGATATTTATCCATAGAAAATGGGCCTAGGAGATTGGGAGAACATTACCGGAGAAAACTTTATTCATGTGCTTATATAATGGTTTGGTAATTTGGGCATTCCTAGTTAGCTAATGGCTTGGCACCTTTAATCCATAACCTTTGTCCTCTCAAGTTTTGAACATTGGCTTACTAACATGATGTACCATTTCATCAAGATTTCTGAGAATTTTTTTCTTTTCATTAGAAGCCTAGTCATTTAATTATGTTATTAGGCTCTTGGCTCCTCTACCTTACAATATTTGTTTACAAGTGTGGGCTTCTTGTTTTTCTGTTCTCCGTCTCTCATTAAAATTTCCAACTTTCAATTTTTTTTGAATTAGTCATACCTGAATTTATCTAAAATATAGATGTAAATCTTACCCCCAAATTAAACTTCACATGCAGGTGAAGAGCGTTGTTGAATGGAGGGATTTTTACTTTAGAACTTACAAGTAAGTCGTATTTCCTTCAATCTGTTATTTTGTTTTAACTTTTAATTTGAAGTCATGCATGTCTTGGAAGGCATCTGTTATACAATTATATTTTGACTTTTGAATTAACAGCATACCTTCTTATCGATGGCTTTCTTAAGGATAGGATAAGAAATCACTACACAAGTGTCTGTTCAGCGTCTTCTTTTGTACTATTTTGTTTGTTTTTATGGAATTGGTTGTTTGGCATCTCCAGAGAGTCTTGCTGTTGCTTTAAGTTGTTGCACCAGTTTTTATGATAAATTTTGCTGGCTTTGGTAGAAATAAAGAAGCTAAGATTTTGTGGCAGTCTATGAAGACTCTCTCATTATTGTGGTGGATCTTTAGTGACTAATGGCTACTACTACCAACTGCTGCTGCTATTTATACAATTTTCCTACTAACTACTGCTGATAATAATGATATATTTATACAATTTTCCTAGAAGCACATTAATACATACCACAACCAATTTTGATGCATTTAATTTGAAAATTTTAAACCTTCTTTTGCTTGACACAAATGTTGCTTGAGTGTTTACCGGAGTAATTGTCCCTATTTGTATAGGTACGTAGGCAAGCTAGTTGGGCGATACTACGATAGCCAAGGGAATCCCACTAAATATTTGAAAGGGGTTGAAGCAAAGGCTAAAAGAGGTGCTCAGCTTCAAGAAAAGCAGAAGATTGAAGAGGCTAAACAACCTTCATGCAGTTCAAAATGGAGTCAAGATGAGGGTGGTGAGGTATACACTTATGTCATTATTCTAAATCAGCTTTTCTTTATTTTATTAACTGATATTATTTCTCCCAATAACATTTACGTATGTGATACATCAAGTTTGGTTTATCATATTTATAACTGGCTTTCCCACTAATGGGGTGAGGCAATTTGTTGTAACAGAAATTTTCGGCATACTTTATAATTAACAGTTAAACCTAGCGACATTAATGCAGATCGTTTACAAGTTATGACGTATGTTTACATGTTTTGGTCAGGTATGGTGTGATGTTGGCTACCCTAGGTTGGTTCAGAGGCCACTAGAAATTGCTTTGACTGGGAAGATGAGTAAGCGTTGTGCTTGTTTTGAAGAGTCTCAGTTAAGCCAGCCTGGTTTAGAGGTATATGAAGGCTGTGATTACCTTGCGTACAGGTGCAAAGCCTAATTAGGGATCTAACACCTAAAGAGGAATACTGTTTTGGGGTACGCGCTCTTGAATTTGTACATTAAAATTTAAAATTTATTTTATTGAAGCTGATAATGCCATAATGGTGTTGTTTCCTTGTTATTTGTATTTGAGTGCTTGCTTTATGCTATTTTGAATAACGAATACCACCCTTCTTTGATAGCCAAATGCAAAAGTTTTAATGTACATTATACCTGCACTTCATACTACTATAGCCTCCTAACACCAAGTTATCTACTTTCTTAGTGACAAATGTGTATACATAGATGTCATGGTTATCAAATTGCGATTCAGACCGTGAATGGAGAGAAACTAAATGTTTTGAACATCAAGAGTAAATTGTATTTGTATGATTCAAAAGTACAATAAAATAGATGAGTATATCATGTAAAGTATGTATAATGCTGAATGTGAAATATTCAGTTAGAAATAAGCAAAACAACTTGATCATAAGTCTCATACAACACAAGTGGCTTGTAAGGTGAGCAATCTTCACATGCCTTTCACAATGCGCATAACATTTATGCATGTTTAATATTATTTTTTTGTCTATCTGTTTTTCTTAAACTAAAAAAATGATTCAATCCTTCAGTTCCTCAAACTCCAAAGGCAGCTGACATTAGGGGTTCAACCCCTATTTCCCTTCAAATTCCCGCACCGTCTTAATGTATGTTTGCTTCTGGGTCTATTTCAAAGCTAGAACTTGTGGTGTGTGATTTGGCGCACGTTAGGAACCATGCTAGCTTGTAGTCCGCATATCATATAGGTGTAGTGATGATCAACTATTCAGCTGTAGTTAAAGTTCTTTCACTAGTCAATTTAGGTTCATGTTCCTGATCTTGGTATTTCATTGTTCACACAGATATATGATCATTATTTTACTTGATAATTTATGCACTTCATTTGAATAGTTTCACAAAACTTCTATTTTTAAACATACTATTGCATGAATGTATGGTACCTTATGCACTTCATTTGAATACTTCAAAAATCATTATTTCACTTTGTATTATTATATGGACAAAACTGCAGTCTCATGACTTATTTCACACGTACATTCAACCTCCTAAGCCATATGGAATGAATAATCATATGGAATACATCATATTTCTTAGGAGGATTATTCACCACAAAATGTCTTTGCACTTGCTTAACTCCCTCATACAGTCTCATATATTTATCCTCTGATATACCCAACAAAATTTCCTTAAGCTTAGGTATTTCACTCACTTGAATTTGAACAGAGAAAGAATCCCAATTGAGAACATCACTAAAAGGAAGTACATATTGTTGTGATATTATGACAGGTACACATTCTGCATAAATTGCCTCAACAATTCTTGGACTTGCCACTTCCCATCCACTTGGACATATGCAATATTTGCTCATTTTCATTCTCTCATGGTATGAAACTCCTTCGGGAAGTTTCTCATAAACTAACACATCTTTGTCTTTGTTCTCCCAATGCTGGAATAGCACTGGTCTTATTCTTCCATGCATATTTCCTGCAAAAAATGCCATAGTTGTTCGGTTCCGTGGCGGGTATCCACCAATAAGACCTTTTGTCTCCCCTGTTACTAAGTGGATTTCAGGAAATGATGCATCTTTCTTGGGATTGAAATGCTCAGTGATATTTGCATTGCATAACACCCTTATTGCAATGAAATATAATTCCTTCACATACCATGTTGCCCTTGGCCCCTGTCCACAAAACCAGTTTCTTATCAAAAGGAAAAATATCATCACAGTCACACCATATTTAATAATTGTTGATGAACAAAATTGAATAGTTACAATTCATCGTTATATTCAGAGCTGTCAAAATGAACCACCTCGCCTGGCCCAATGGGCCAAAGTGCAAAAATTGGTTGGGGTGCCAGTTATCTATCGATTTGTGTTTTTTTGTAGCTCTATCTTGTCCAAAACACTGGGCCAGACCGGTCCAGTCAAATTTTTAACAAAGGAAATCATAAAGGGTCATACTTTCTACAACCCCCAGCTATTCACTGGACACCCCCAAACCCCGTGAAAAGACCAAAATGTCATTAATGAAACGTGTGAACCCCCCTTCTTTTTTCTGGGATTACGAATGTTTGAAAGTTTAGTTCCCTACCAACTACCAAGCCCCTATTTGCAAGATTTTTAACATGTACAGAACTGAGGGTTGTAGGAAGTATGGACCATCATAAAAATTGTTCAGAAAAACACTAAAAAAAGTTTATGGGCCAAATGGGCTGTGGCAAAATGTTTCAGTTCTTTTGGGCCTCCAATATTTGAGCCCAGCCCAGAACACTGGGCCATCGGGCCGGCCCATTAGGCTGGACCAAAATTGACACATCTAGTTATATCCAAATACAAGTGTGTTGTGTATTACATGCGAGCTTATGTCAATCAACTCTTCATAAACCTATTGAAACTAAGCTGAAAAACGTTTAAACAATGAGTTCATGCATAGTATTTAGAGGAGAAATTTTGATTGAAAATAAGTACCCAATCATGACAAGAAAGCATGAAATGGTCAGCTCCATGACTTCTATTCCAATATGTATATTTGTTAGATATGATATGGACATAGTCACCAATAGTTCGCTCCAATACAGCTTTGTCACGAAAAACTGGGTGGAAGAGGTGCTCAATGATCATAACAACACTAAAAGGAAGAAAGTAGACATAAGCTTCATCTGGATTCTGAGTTCTAAACATTGTATTACTTTCTAATAAGTTGATAAATATTCCTTCCATAGAGTATATGTTCTTGCAAGGACCATAATGAAATAGAGGAGGCTCTCCTTCTTCATAGATGAATATTTTAAAGAGCTTCTCCATTAACCGGTAGCTCCTATGTGATACACATAAAATTACTTCAGAAAATGAAAATTAAAGAATCACAACTTGACAAGCAAGAAGTTACAAAACAATTACTAAAATAACAAACTCATGTTGCCAAAGCTTCTAAATTATAATGCTTGAGGTGCTAGTTTAGTGGTAAGAGCTAAATCCTTAATGTGCTGAGTTTGAATCCCCTCAGGGACAGTTGTAAAATGGACATTAGTGTCACTTTGATTAATAAAAATTCCCCCTTCTCTAATTTTCTTTAAAAAAAACTTCTAAATTATGCCATTTTTGTTCATGAAAAGAAAACTTCTGATAGTATATATACTTGAAAACAGGAAATTAGGATGATCTAGAATTATTAAAGCATATTTATATTTTGAGTAGTGCTATTCGGTACGAAGCGTTTTTCTACTAAATCAACGAAATTCAACATGCCTTAATTTTAGGAACAATTATCAGAGTTTGACAGAAATCAACTGGTATCGTGCATAAAATGATGAACCACGTCATTTTCATAGTTTCTTATTGTACTATAAAAGTGTGTTTGGGTAGGGTATTTTTAGAAAGTAATGTAATTTTTAGGGGGAATTGAAACATTTCTGCTATATTTATAAGGTAGTCTATTTTTCTCTCTTGGAATTTAGAAGAACTTCATAATTTATTTATTGTTGTTTATAAGGAATCGAACCTATCACATCAACACAAACATCATCTCACGTTAACACATGACTTTGGTTGGTGTTGGAGTATATTATTTTGCTCACGTTTAACATGGAACTAGACAATTTTCTTCCTTTTTTTTTGGCACTTTCCGACTCTTGGATTGTTCAATAATTTGGAAAGAAGCATCGTTTACAAGCTTCCACGATGTCTGTTGTAAAGTGTCTAGACGAATTTTAACCACATGACATTGTTTGTTTATTCATCTACCTTTTATGGGGTGTGAGCTTACTAGTTTGGATCCACTTAGTGACATTTCTGTCCATTGTGATCGATAGAGATTTTACACACACACACACACACATTTGGTGAGAATCTTCACTGCCCTCTAGATGAAAATTTCCACTTGAAATAATTTTATTTTTTTTAAAAGGCAAAAATTTACTTTATTAAAAACGGGTAAGATTTGAGTGATTGAGCCACTCAAAACCTTTACACAAAGTCCACCGTACAACTATCGAATGAAAAGCAGTGAAACCTCATACAGGAACTAGCAGACACAACACATACCCCTATTTTCTAGAGATACACTTCAAAGAGTTAACACTTTATTTAGTCTTCGCCAGAAGTTATTTCCATGAGCATTCACAAATAAGGTCTTTGAGGGGTTTAGGATTTTATTTGAGAATATTCTCATGTTTTTTGGTTTCTTGGATAGCTTAGAGGACAACTTGCCAAGCAAGTGGTTTAGTTGAAGAATAGCATTAACCATTAAATATATTCAGATTGTCACGGCCTTACAAATGTCCCTAATTAATTGTAAGTGGATCCGTCCTTGAGTACAATAGGGAGGTCATGAGCCGTGGATAGTAACATTTCTCCCTCCCCTAACAATTAACCATTAACATTTGTCTATCCAAAAAGCTCTTCCTATTTCCGGTGGGAAAGACCACCTCAATATATATAGAATAAAGAATAGAGTAGCGAGGTTAGACCGTAACACCAACATTACTCCCGACCGATTAAACACCGTATACCAATTATGCATAGAGAAATCACACCTAAAGAATAAGTGACTCTTGATTCCTTGGTGTTCCTACACTACTTGTTGCTTGTACCTTTGAAATAACCTCTTTCTAAAATAGATTAGTCTGAGATAAGAGTCTATTGAGTAAAAGACACCACGCAGATGCTACAATTAGGAAACCTTTAATCCTTTAATCGACTATGGTATCAAACAGCAATTAAGCATAAGTTTAATGAAGCCAAATCTCTTTAACTTCTGATCTAGAATTGCTTGAAAATATTTTTCTATTCTACATTGTGCATTTTAATTATTAATCCAAATAATTATCTACCACATTACTCATAATACCCTTATTATATACACTAATTGACATAAGACAAATTTCTTTTTCCATTTTTATTAGGTGAGTACATACCTATGGAAAGCAAAAGCGTTTCTGTAGATCTCTCCTTGTGGAATATATTCAGAATCCTCAAGAGGCACAGAATGATTGGTACTCAACAAGGCTTCTTTTATCAAGGCTCTTGCTTTTGCAAGACTTGCTTCAACCTTCTTCAATTTTTCATCTCCCTGCATTGATCTTCTTATAGGCAAATCGTTAACTAAACTCAATTCTCCATCATAGGCCATTGAATTATGCTTTTCCTCATCCTGCACGTACAAACAACAACACAAAGCACACACAAATATTGAAACCCTTAACCTTTAGATGCACAAGACCAAAATCACGTTCATATGTAGTGAGAAAAATACTAATTAATTATTAGACATAAGATGAGATTCATAATTTCATACCCCGTATGATGAAATGGTCGATCCTGAATTCCCCCTTTGATCCCATTTCACACTATCAATACCAAAAAACACCACAAACGCAATGATAGCAAATGCAACGAGACTCAGATGTATTTTGTTGAAGTCCCACATTATTCTCTCCGAACTCAAAACAGACACAGATTTAATGCCATATAACTCATCTCATTCTACGACTGAAAAGCATAATGTGGTGTCAATTCTCCAAAATTTGTGAATAGGGGTGGTAAATAGGGGTATTAAATAGGGGTAAATTAACTCATCACAAATGATCATTTAATTGGTATACGGTGTTTAATCGGTGACATCATTCTTAATTACACCACTTAAATAGGGGTAAATTTGTGAATGATTATTTAATACAAGTTGAAACTTGTGTTTATTTCTTATATTGTGGACCACCAAAACTCACTTTTTTTTTCTTATATTGTGGACCGGAGGGAGTAATTTCACACTTATTAAGAAAGTTAGTTATGTTCATTTAATATTCTTGGTCTCATAAAATAAAATAAAAACTAATTTACTTATTTACCCTTACTTTCTTGGGAATGTGCAATGTTTTTAGTTGTAAAAGTAGAATTAAATAAGGGTATCTGTAGAATCATAGCATTAAATGAAGTGGAATTAGTTGACATTTGCTTATATTTGAGTCCAAAAATTTGTTTTTTTTTGCTTATAAATGAGTCTATATGATATATCGGAGAAAATTAGTACGATATTTAAATTTATTTTAAAATACTTAAATATAAATAAAGAAATGGTGGTACATTGAGTGATTAGATATTAGGTATCATACCCAACAAAAGTCAGTCTCAACTTATTAAATAAATGAAACGTTTAATGCTAAAAATATAAAAATTAGATAGTTTACATTAAAAATTTCAATCACTATTTCATTAATTATAGATATTCCTTGGTACAATCATTAATAACATATTTAAATATCTTAAAAACTACCCTCTCTCTTCCATATTACTTCTTTTTTATAAGCAAAATTGTATTAAAGAGGATGCAACTCTCTTCCATATTACTTGATGTTTAAGTCAAAAAAAATTGTCTTATAATAAATCATTAATAATATTTTTTTTTCTATTATACCTTGAAGCATTAATATAGTTTTCTTTTTCTAATACTTAACTATGAAAACAGTGGATTATGAAAACAAGTGCCATATCAAAAGTATGAAAACAGTGGATTATGAAAACAAGTGCCATATCACTAAAAAAAACAGTGGATTATGAAAAGTTAATATTTAATGCTTCAATATAAAAAGTATGGATTATATCATTATATACCGTTTGTGATAAGCTAGAAATCAAAAAGTCTTTGAGGATAGACTGTTTTTTTGTCGAGACTAGGGTATCTGGTGTGCTGAAAGATGTTGTGTAAGTGTATACAGTCACAAACAAGTAATAAAATAGAAGTAAAATATCGTTCCCACAGAGATTGTATAATTCTTAATGTATTGTTGTGAAGACATGTAAATTAATGCAACTATCTACTCACAATTTTTGGTTTTGGTTGAAGTTGAAATGAAGTTTAAAATGACAATAAACAACAGAGAGGAAATCAGTGGAGAAATATAGTTGAGATGCTTTCATCAAATAACTCTCTTTTAAGTGTTAAGTGCATTCGTGTGGTGCAGGTGCACTGGATGCAGCTGCATCAGTTGTGTGCTTTTCAGCTACTATTTCAAAAGTTGTTTTACAAGCTTCCTATGTCTAGGTGTGCTAAATAAATTCACTCTTGACCTTGAAGTACTTGCTGATTTAATCATAAGGGCTATGTTATCCTATTTCTAGAACTAACATGGAATTAACAAGCTTCTTTTATTAAACAAGTTAATAAAGGCTTTATTAAACGCTTGCCCCTATTGATTCTTGATTTCTAATTATAAACCATGTCTGTGAATATAACTTTACTCATTTTAAGCGATCAACCTTAAAATAAGATGGATGTAGTATAACACAAGAATCAAAGTACATGCAACACACAAATAACACTTAACTTTCTCAAAAGATCATTATAAGACTAGCACATCTCAACTAAAGGAATTTAGCTCATGATAGACATTGCAAGATGAAAAGAGATTGAATAAAACATATTGAGGTGATGAAATTATCAAGAAAGAGCAACAAAGTAAAGTTTACAATATTGAAGCTTTCTTGCATCAAGCAATGCATGTGCACTGATCTCCTTCCTATATCTATGAAGAAGAGAAGGTAGAAGTCGTCAATTCCTTCCTTTTCTCCTTGCCACTATCTAAGAAATTAGAACTAAAAACTTGGAAGTAAAAGTACAAGAAATTCTAAGAGTGTAAAAATGTAAGAAAAAGAGATTATGAGATATATGAGATGATCTTCAAAGTGAGAAGTGGAGATCCTTATATAGCCTCCAAAAAGTGAATTCCTTGAGGGCTAAGTAAACTTGAGAACTCAACCATGGTTACTTTTCAGCCTTTGAAAAAGCAATTTGAGTTTCACACTCAAATATCAAGAGTGGTCCAATTAGAGCTTGCCATTTGGTTCATGAAATGATTTCTTCAAGTGGTCATCCATTGTGGGCGCCTCCTTTATAAAGTTTCCATGTGCCCCATGTGATGGTGGATCAGCTATAATGTCATTTGGTGGTGCCTTTGTCTTCTTTTGGTTTGAGGTGCTTCCGGTGTTGGCCTTTTTCCTACCATTCGCAAAATGGTGCAGCTGCATGCAGTGCAGCTGCATCAAGTGCAGGTGCATGCAGTGCAGGTGCACTGGATGATTTGGATGAAATCTTTACTTTGTGTATTGTGTTCTTCCAATGTAGGTGTCTTATCTGAAAACACTCAACAAACAAATCAAACATACCAACATCTAGACATCATGCTTAATATTGTGAATGACAACATGCTTTATCCTTTAATGTTTGTTTATCTAATTTCTTCTATAATATTTACTTAATTTATATTTGATTTCAAACAATTATTTAGGTTTAGTTGTATAAATAACTCTATATAAAATAGAGTTATCAGTATCCACCGCCGAAAGCAGTGACTAATCCCCTCGCTGGATTGGAGGCACCTAGAAGGGTGGGACAAAGATTTAAAGCTGCTCCATACCCAAAAGAGTCATAGAACTAACATAATAAGGTGGAGAATATATTTATATTTTTGGTAAAAAAAATAAAACGAAATAAGCTTCATTAAAACCTTCTGATATTAGAAGGCATAAAAAAGAAAAAGAGTATTTCCCTCTGATTTCATTCAGAAAAAAAAAAAAGAGAAAAAAGAGATAAGACAAGAGAGAAGCCAATGGGGGACTTGACCAAATACTGTTGGCAAGAGTAAAAAAAAAGTTAAAGCAATAATAAGGAACCCTAACTTGAAGACCCTATAAAACAACCCATGTTAAAGACAATTGTAAGATTTAAAGGATTAATTAACTTACTAAAACCATATCAAATGAAGAAAAATAGACCAATTTCGATCTTTTTCCCCCTCAATTTCTTCTTTTAGATCTTGTACATAACCGGTTTGAAATTATCATACTGCGCAACTATTCCTTCGATATCAGTAGTCATCTGACACCTCACCTTAAAGCTGTCGTAATACTCTCATTTTAAGATGTTACTACTAGATTATAAATTTTGAGAACATTCTGATAAATTTTTGATGCAAAAGGTGGTAGAAGCTGTAGGGTTAGATGAAAAATATTGTCCAAAGTATTAAATTTTAACCATTGTCAGGTGTCATATAATGATATAGGTTTTTTTTGACAAGTGATATAATAGGTTTGATTTATGAAAGACAAAATATCTCTCGAGGTCCCTTAACTTATTTTCAGACACTACAAGAATAACTTGCATTATTGGCTGCACATTTCTGGCGGAATCAGTCAGCCAGTAAGATTTCTAGCGGAATTTGGCAATTTCTGGCCGATTTAGTCTGCCAGTATGTTTCTGGTGGATTCTATAACATTTCTAGCAGATTAAATCTACCAGTAAGCATCATCGTATTGCGCGTTTAACTAGCATTTAAATTTCCGCCAGTAATTGCAGTTACTGGCGGATTTAATCCGCCACTAAATGCATTCGTCAGTAATGACATTTACTTGCCAACTGGAATCCGCCAGTAATGACATTTACTGGCCAACTGGAATCCGCCAGTAATGACGTTTACTGGCCACATGATCCACCAGAAATGATCACACCTCGTTTACCGTGTTTGACTGAATTGATCCGCCAGTAATGACATTTACTGGCCGAATTGTTTATCCGCCAGTAATATCCTGTATCCGTCAGTAATGTCACGTTTCAGCCAGTAAAATGTACAACCCGCCAGTAACTACAATCCACCACCTGTTCCGCCAGTAATTGATCCGTCAGTATTGGTCTTTTCCACCAGTAATGTCACGTTTCATTTTCCTCAAACTTCTTAAACTTCTCTTCTCTCTGTTTTCACTACTCTTCTCTTCATTTCTCTTTCATTTTTCTCAAACTTCTTAAATTTCTCTTCTCTCTTTCATTTTTCTCAAACTTCTTAAACTTCTCTTCTCTTTCATTTTTCTCAAACTTGTTAAACTTCTCTTCTCTCTTTCATTTTTCTCAAACTTCTTAAATTTCTCTTCTCTCTTTCATTTTTCTCAAACTTCTTAAACTTTTCTTCTCTTTCATTTTTCTCAAACTTCTTAAACTTCTCTTCTTAAACTTCTTAAATTTCTCTTTCATTTTAATTTATATTTTGTTATGGATATTTTAATTAGTACTTTGTTTAATGAAATTTATGAAAATTTTATCATTATTAAAAATTATTCGATTATTGTTTTATGTTTTGAATTATATAAACAAATTAAAAAATAGTTTTTAAAAAACAAATAAAAATATTTAAATAATATTAATTTTTTAGCCAGTAAAAAAACGAATTGTATTAAAATATTTAAAAAAACGAATTAAAAAAGAATTAAAAGCGAATTGTTTTTTTATTTGCATTTTAAAATACCTTTTTAAAAAAAAATACATTACTGGCGGATTTTTATTGCTTACTGACGGATTTTCAGCCAGTAATTACTGGATGATTTACTGACGGATTGTCAGCCAGTAATTACTGGCGGATTTACTGACAGATTTTCAGCCAGTAATTACTGGCAGAAATTCGGCCAGTAATTACTGGCTGAAAATCTGTCAGTAAATCTGCCAGTAATTACTGGCTAAAAATCCGTCAGTAACTGTTACTTGCGGCTGATTTTCTGGCGGACTAAATCCGCCAGTAATGTATAATTTCTGGCCGATTTTAACCATTACTGGGGGATTGTGTCAGCCAGTAATGCACGAATTTCTTGTAGTGAGATAACGAATATGTCTCTTAATTTTTTTATAACGGTTAGGTCTCTTATGTTTTAAAAACATAACACCGTAATCCATTTTTTGTAATTTTCGTTTGAGTTTGTTACAAAAAGGCTTATGTGACTGTTACCTTGCTTAAGTGGCAGTACACTTGTTTTTTTTCACAACATGGCAATACACTTGTTTTTATGGTATAAATGTAATTTTATTTCGCAAGTGTTCAAAGAATTCAAGAGTTTTCCGTACTTTGAACGGTGATGTTATCACTTTACCCTAAAATTTATTTCATCAAGAAAAAAAGAATAATGCATAACGTATTTTTTTAGTTATTAATACACCATGTTTGGATAAACCGCTTAATTAATCATTTATAGCAAAAGAGCTTATGCTTAAACTTTTTTTAATAAAATATAAGAAAATGCTAAACTATTTTTCTATAAATTATAACTTGTTATTCGTAAGTTCTCCCAAATGATCTCACTAGTACTTATCATAATCATAATCATAAGTATATTAAATCAGGAGTTTGTCCACATAAGCCATCCACCTAGACATCTTCAAAATGCCACACACATTCTTAAATAAATAGGTGGCACGTATAGCTCAGCGAGGTCATTCGCCAAGTACGCAATCTGATTATACGGACGGCCAAGATCTTCTCATTCTCAATTAAACAGATTTTAATATTTAAAACAAAGGGGTTTTGCAAATCCAGACGTCCCTTTAATATTCAACGGCTAGGATTTGTTAAAATTGCGGCTGGGTTTTGCAACAAAAAAAAAATACATCTCCACGGATTTTGTGGATCCTAATAATAAAGAGCAAGCTAATTTCGTGGATCTAACCTATTAGCATACATGTTATTATAATTATTCAGTTTTTAAATTCCTCTCTAATAATATCAGTTCTTTTTCGTGGATCTAACCTATTAGCATACATGTTATTATAAATCTTAATTCCTCTCTAATAATATCAGTTTTTTCACTAATATATTTTACGGCTCAGTTTTTCTCTAATTTGATTTTGTTATCCCCTTTTAAGCATGTTATGAGTTGTAACAAAAAAAAAGCATGTTATGAGTTTCACTCTTGCTTTTGTGTTTGTAATTTTCTACATATTAATTTAATTCTCTTTTTGATTTTTTGTTTGATCAGTTAAACCAATTTGCTTGCTGCTAAATGTCAATATGTGATTCATCCAAATTGTTCTACCACACTAATTTATTTTGAGGTGATCACAGTAACACAAAATAGTATAAACTTGTGATGATGCAGATATGGAGGACTTAAAAAATGCGCAACCTTTTGTGATCACAACAACTTTTTGGTTTTGTTTTACTTTTTATCTTTGTAATTGGATTTGCTTGCTATTACGTAGGCAGAAGATTTTCTTGCTCATAAGGGATTGCTCAAGTTGGCAGAAAGCCCTGCTAATTGACCAGCATTTCAAGTTCGCTTAGTGCAGGTAAATCACAGAAATAGAGGCACTAAT
This sequence comes from Astragalus glycyphyllos, assembly GCA_963573325.1. Classification (NCBI taxonomy): domain Eukaryota; kingdom Viridiplantae; phylum Streptophyta; class Magnoliopsida; order Fabales; family Fabaceae; genus Astragalus; species Astragalus glycyphyllos. Next base: position 72,452,051 of record OY754307.1, read on the forward strand.
AATTTGTTTAAAGCATGCCTTTAAGAACTGTACAGTTGGTAGTTGTTTGCTGTTATTGCCATAAGTTTTGGAACTTTGGAATCAAACACTTTAAAACTGCCTAAAACAAGTTTAGACTCAGACATATAGATTAATATTGCGCTACATACAGATTAATATCAGTATCATTTTTTTCCTATGCTTCATTTTCATTTTCTTCTATATTTGCTATTGTTTATTTCATTATCCTTAATATCAATAGGTTTCAAAGCATGGTATTATAAATATATGGATCATGGGTTGACAATAAGGATTTATGTGAGGTTAATGCTCAGTCATGGTCTCAGACATATGCCACGTTAAAGTTGGCGAAGTGGCATTTTTGTCTGAAAGAAAGTATAACATATGCTTAATGGTCCTTAAGAATAAAATTATATAACAAACTTTTATTGGGAGTTCATCTATTAGTATCAGTATGTTTGCTGGTATTGTGATCCTCATACTTCTGTTTAAATTAGTTTCCATCGAGAGAGAAAAAGCATTGACCCTCATGTTTGTGAATATTATAAAATGGGTTAGTTATGCTTCTACTTTTGAGGGTTACGGTATAATAAGAATGTTTCAATTTCCATATATCTTTGCATGCTTTGAGACTGGGTTATGACAAGGTACCTTGAAATATTGTGCTGAAATATTGGCAAACAGCTCAAGACACAAGCAAATTGGCCATTTTTAAGTAAGAACAATGGAAGAAGTTACATCCTTCTTTAGTCAATTCATGTTTTATTTAATAATATTATGTTGATGTAGATTGTTGCAGACTTGAAGTATTTCAATTAGTTTCTAATTTATAATGTTGTGTTGATGGAAGGAACTACAGTATTTAGAATGAACATTTGTTGACACAACTTATTTTGAAGGAACTGATCTGTCACATAGTGTTTCTTCATTACTTTTAAAATTTTGCTTTGTTTTAATTTTGATTCCATATATTTGTATACCTTTGACATAAGTTTTAATTGTTTTTCTATATTTTTGTCCCATGATCAAGGATTTGCTTTTGAATTTGGAGAGCCTTGAAGAGGCAATTGTTATGCAAGGAATTAAGACTATAAATGATGAATCCCAAGCAAATATGTTGCCTTTTCAATGGTGTACACTTTTCTAACATTACACAAGCATCACCAACGCTTTCTACAAGCAAAGAAGAAAAGGAGTGTGATGAGTTACCATTTTGGGTGCAATAATGATTGTGAAGCAATATATTTGGATGGTGGGAGAGTTGGGAGTGGATTATTTTATTGTGTTTTGTATATATATGAACATGCCAAATGAGGCTTTAATGAAAATGTCTTTACATAAACTTTTTCTTAGAAAATTGTGAGGGTTAATGGGCCATTTGGGAGGAAGCTTCATTTTTGTGGTAATGCCCAAATTCTCCAAGATGGTCTACTTAAAGTTTTAAGGTTTCATTTCATGGGAAACACAAAATTATAGTTTGGGACTAAAAGTTCCTAATCTATTTTTGTGGACTCTTTAGGAAATCTTTGAATTGAGTTGATTTTCTCTACCACCTTCCACGCACAAACTAATGCGCAAAATTGGGGTGGTGAATACAACTGTTTATGAACCCTTTCATATAAATAAATATCTAAATTACATTATCTTATATCAATTTTGTATTTTATATTTCTTTCCATAACTATATTGTTTAGTAACACATTAATAACAAATTTTAAAATCCCAATATTTTTTATTAGTAAAAGACTTCATTGATTTTTAAATTTATAAATTGGAATTTATTAAAACTTTTACTCTAAACAAATTGCTAATACGATTTTACAAATATTAACTTGACAGTAAAAAAAATACTGAAAATATAATGTCCAAATGATTTCCAATAAGAAAACACATGTTCTTGTCAAAAAAAAAAGAAAACACATGTTCTCACAACAAATTAATTCTCCAATAACATACTCCATTTTACAAAAATTCAATTAGTATATAAAAAACATACTTCATTATAATTCAAATTAATTCTCCAATAACATATTCCATTTTACAAAACAACTTTCATGCAGTCAAAGTAGCCGCTAAAGATAAATCTAAAAGTCAGAATTTTTTTACTTCTTTTCTTATCTTAGCCTCACAATCCCTTCTGATAAACCTAACGGCTAACGCTATACCACCCCTTCTGGTGTTAATTATATATACATATACATATCTATATATTATAATATAATTTATAATAATGAATTTGGTGCCTTAGTTTCCCATTGTAAGAATTTTTTATCTAGTTGTTTAAGCTTTCAGGTTAGCTTTATCCAGAGACAAGCTAATCTTGCTGCTCATACCCTTGCAAGGGCTGCAAGATCATATGCTCGCTCCCATGTTTTCGATTTCATTCCATCCTGTATTGAATCTATTCTGCTTAATGAAATGAAGTAAGTTCATTATTGTCAAAAAAAAAATTCATAATAGGTTTATTCACTGTTATGTACAAACAATTTTTTACGTCAGATAACATACTAAAATATCAAACTGACTATTTTTTCTCCTAAAAAAAACTAAAAATTTTAAGTTACAATGAGATGTGTGTGCTGGCACGGATGATACATACTATTATAAAGGCAAAATTGTACTTTTGGCCCTTTATGTTTGGGGTTTGTGTCAATATGGCCCTTTATGTTTTTTTCTCGTTTTAGCCCCTCATATTTTTTTGTGTGTGTCATTTTGGCCCCTGCCGTTAGTTTTTTCTAACTGACGCCACCCTGGCAGTTAACTGCTGACGTGGCGTCTTAAATGTCAAGGCTGACTTAGACCTGATTTGGTGATGTAGCACATAAGGGACTAAATTGAAACTAAAAAAGAACATAGGGGACCAAATTGAAACTGAAAAATAAAATTAAAAAAACAAAAAAACACATTCATCTTCTTCCTCCAAACACCACCTCCATCTTCATCTTCTCCAGCGAACTACAAGCACCACAAAAAATCAATCACTCTTCAAATCTTAATTCCTAATCTCTCTCCCTCAAACCGAAAACTTATCCACCACCACCATGAAAACAAGAGAACAGTGTTTACAATTCAACGCCTCATCTTTCAAAGGACAGTGTCTTTCCTTATATATTACTATGTTCCTTTCGTACCTTAAAGAACGTTGTGGATCCTCGCAGGGGGTGTATTCGGTGTAGTTAGCGATGCAACGAGGAAAAAAGATTGTTGAAGAAGGAGTTTGAGTGTGGGTTGCGTTGTGGGGAGATTGGAAATCTAGGGTGGAGGTGGTGGTGATGGGTTTTTGGTTGCATAGTATTGGTGTTGTTTGGAGAAGGGCTTCTGGTTCTGGTAACGCAAATAAGTTGAATCCATTATAGGAAGGAGGATTCATGGTGGTGGTGGATGAAAGGTTAGAGGTGGTGGATGAGTGATTAGGAATTAAGTTTGGGAAATTGAGGGTTTTAGGTTTGAGGGAGAGATGTTAGGGATTAAGAGTTAAAGAGTGATTGATTTTTGGTGGTGTTGGTGGCTCGTCGGAGAAGATGGAGATAGAGGTGGTGTTTGGAGGAAGAAGATGAATGTGTTTTTTGTTTTTATTAATTTTATTTTTCAGTTTCAATTTGGTCCCCTATGTTCTTTTTTAGTTTCAATTTGGTCCCTTATGTGCCACATCACCAAATCAGGTCAGAGTCAGCCTTGACATTTAAGACGCCACGTCAGCAGTTAACTGCCAGCGTGGCGTCCGTTAGAAAAAACTAACGGCAGGGGCCAAAACGACACACAAAAAAAACGTGAGGGGTTAAAACGAGAAAAAAAAACATAAAGGACTAAATTGATACAAACCCCAAACATAAAAGACCAAAAGTGCAATTTAATCTAATATAAATAAAGCCAAAATAAAATAAGCCTATCGAGAGTTCCTGTAACACAGATAGTTGTTCTGTTGCAGTAGTGAAACCGAATGTATTTGAGCGAGGAGGCAACACACAACACTTTTCTGTATTGCTCATATGACAAATACATTCGGTTTTCCGTTTATCTTGCGATGCGAATGTATATTCAAAGATAAAGGTTTTTTTTTCGTGGGGTAATTCTTATATTGGTAATTATTAATCAGCAAGTAGTGGATTTCATATTCAGAAGTTTCAGAACATATCTCTGTATTGCTTAAAGCTATTTCAACTTTTTTTTTATTGCACTGATTCCTACAAAAAATAATCCTCAAGGCCTATCGAAGTATCAACCTATTAGTATGATTGGCACTCTGTTTGCTGGTGTTTTTAGCAAACAATCACTAGTTTTATTAGAAGATTTGTGAGATCAAACTAGAAAAATCTCAAAGCAATTGCCTTCGAATTGCTCATAGTTTTTTGTTTCAGAAAATGTAGAAAAGGGGACGATTTGCAATGATTAACAGAATTGAAAGGAAAAGAAGCAGTAAATGGTGCAGAAATTGTAAAGAAAAGACAAACAAATTGCATTGAATCATAAAAGTGGTACACGATCACGTACAGCGATTCTTCCACTCGTTTTTCGCTCTGGTTTGGAAGTTAGAGTTTCAGGAATCGAGTTGTGTATTGTGATTTGCGACCTCTGTTTCTTCTCAGAAACAGTTATTTATACAAAAGAAAAGAGGGGGAAAAATTGAATTCAGTAACTGCCTAGAAATTTGAAAATTAATAACTGCTACTCCTACTTTCGACCAGAACCGCTCTATCACGCTTCGACCAACTGCTAGTCTTCAGCGCATAACTGCTCTGTTTTCTGTCTGTCGAAAGCTTGTGTCCATTTTCCTCTCTCTTGCTTTTGCTTCCCCGGAAACTTGTCGAGTTTACCTTGCGCATGACCATTTTCTCTGTCGAAATAATTTGGTCTTCGTCGAAATATAAGTCAGGCCTTGTTGACTATTTTCAATGAAGCCTGTCGAAATTACAGGCTAACAAATTGCCCCCCAAAAATGTCTTTTTCGACTAAACTTGAGGAGGAAGAAGAGAAAGACATTTTTGAATTCACCATCGAAATAACTTTGCACTTGAGTAAAATAGCTGTATACCTGATGTCACCACTGTTAAGTGTTGTTTCCATATTCAAACCTTGAACTTGAACAGCCTGTAATTTCGGCCTTTGACTATGTTTACTGATTCTCTGTTTTAACTTTGAATGGTTCCACCATCTTCCGTTACGTTACTAACGCCGTAATTAAAGTGATGCCTCACTTCTCAGAACGCCAAACTCGTAACCAGCTGACGCTCTTTCATACTTCTCCTTATAAATAGAAGAGTTTTGTTTCTCATCTTCACCACTCCATGATTTTTCTTCTTTTCCTTTCCCGTTCAAGGATCATTCCCTTTGCTTTGAGTCTTCCGCGTAACCTCATCTCTCATAATTGCAGTGAGGTTGCCTGGAGGTTCAAAGTGATGGTTTTTCATCTCTGCGAATTATGGCCTTGCTCCTTTTTTCTTCATGTCACTTGATCTTGCAACTTTCTGAGTTTATGCGGGAGACTCAAAGTGGGAGCAGGGAGATTCATCAATATCTCCTCTCTGAAGGGCTTCCTGAGGTTTACCAAGCAAGGAAACGCCCAGTTGAAAGGCTTACAAGCCTAACGCGCAGACGAAAGAATGACCCCCCGAACGACGGGAAGCGTCAACGTGGTCGAAGAAGACCACCCAAAAGAGAAGTTACTTGGTCGTAAAAGACCAACTGCAATTCAGCGTTTTATTTTTGCCTAGTTTATTTACCCTTTCGGCACTATGTAATTCACAAATGCCTCCTTTGGCACATGTAACTTGGCAACATTATAATGAAATTTCTTCCATTTTATTCTTGAGCAATTTTTATTCTGTGCTTTCGACAATGTTTTGGCAACTTAAATGCCATGTTTTTACGCTTTCTTTATATCTATTCCAGCGTTATTTTAACTTCTTGCAACGTTGGCTTATACTTTTTCAAGTATTTGCCATTTATACGAAAAATTCTTTCATCAGCGCCAATCTCTTCGACCTCATATGCGCCGTTTGAATAAACTTGTAAAATTTTAAATGGTCCTTCCCAACTTGGGGACCATTTACCAAAGACTCTATCTTTTTTATCCATAGGCAATAGGACCTTCCACACTAGATCACCTGAATTAAAGGCTTTAAACTTAACCTTTTTGTTATAAGTTTTAGCTACCCTCTCTTTCTGTCGAATAAGCATATCTAAAGCTAATAACCTTTCTTCGTCTAAATCAACCAATTCATCAAGCATCATATTCCAATAATAATCAGAGGGAATCTCCCACTGTCTTTGAATTCTTGTTGATTGTAGACAAATTTCAACAGGCAACACTGCATCGTGTCCAAATGTTAGCCTATAAGGAGTAGTGTTGATAGATTCTTTGGGTGAATTTCGACAAGCCCATAATGCTTGATCAAGGGTATTATGCCAATTTTTGGGTTTCTGCCCAACATGCTTTTTAATCAAATTAATAATAACTTTATTGGCAGCTTCTACTTGTCCATTGGCTTGCGCATAATATGGTGTCGAAGTTAATAACTTAAAACCAATTTCAGAAGCAAACTCTACCATTTTTCTACCAGTGAAAACTGATCCCTGATCTGTAGTAATGGTTTCTGGAATTCCAAACCTATAAATGATATGATTTTGAATAAACCTTATCACTGCTTCTTGATCAACATTGGCTAAAGGTATAGCTTCAACCCATTTGGTGAAGTAATCAATTCCCACAAGGATATATCTATGGCCCTTCGACGAAGTTGGCTTTATCTCTCCAATCACATCTAGAGCCCAACCTCTAAATGGCCAAGGTTTGACTATGGCATGTAATTCTTTTGCAGGTACGTGTTGTATCCCAGCATGCTTTTGACACTCTTGGCATCCCTTAGCAAATTCTATGCAATCTTTCAGCATAGTTGGCCAATACATTCCTTGTCGAAATAATAACCACTTCATTTTGTGGCCTACTTGGTGTGAACCACATGCTCCACTATGTGTATCCGAAACTGCTAAATATGCCTCATTTTCACTAAGACATTTTAATAGTACTCCTTCAGGAGTCTTTTTAAACAATTCGTTTCCAATTATCACATAGCTCAAAGCTCTGTATTTTACCTTTTTATTGGTATTTCTTGTGGGATTTTGCAAATATTCCACAATAGGCCTTCGCCAATCATTATTGGTCATATTGTCAAGAGCAAGAATTTCTGCTAAGTCAAAGTTACCAAAAAATTGACGTTTTTCGACAACGACTAGTTCCTCGTTTGCGTTCATATCTGTGGCCCCCCCAGTTGTTGGTGTTTACAATAGTGACGAAGAATAGTCATTAGAAATGATTTTATCTTTTATTTCAATTAACTCTTCCAGGCTTTGTTTTGAAACTTTATAGCCTGAAGCAATTTGTGCCAATTCATTTGCCACTTGATTATCAATTCGTGGTAAATGTTCTAAGTGAACAGACTCAAATCTTTTTAACAAAGCATTGGCAACAACAAAGTATCTGATAAGGTGCTCTTTAATGCATTTGTACGCTCTTGTCAATTGTTTGACAACCAACTCAGAGTCACCTTTTATTTCGACATGACTTGCCCCCAGCTCAAGTAAAATTTCAAGGCCTACTATTAAAGCCTCATACTCAGCTTCATTATTGGAACAAACATCCCGAATTTTAAACTTATACTTCGTTGGAATGTTAGTAGGAGATATTATTAAAATACCAATCCCAACTCCATGTTTATGGCTTGAACCATCAAAGTACAACCTCCAAGGATATACGTCTACAAAACTTAATGTTTCTTCGACAACAGAATGGTCTACTATAAAATCAGCAACCACTTGTCCTTTAATTGATTTTAGAGGTTGATAAGTTAAGTTGTATTCTGACAAAGCCAAAGCCCATTTACCAATTCGGCTATGCATTATTGGTTTCGACAGCATATGCTTAATAACATCAAAATGCGAATAAACAGAAACATCAGCTGGTTTTATATATTGCTTTAACTTTGTACACGAGAAATACAAACAAAGGCACAACTTTTCTATAGGAGTGTACCTCGTTTCGGCATCATTTAAGACCCTACTGAGGTAATAAATGGCTCTTTCGACACCACTATCATCCTCTTGTGCTAACATGCTACCTATTGTTCTATCAGAAGCTGCTATATACAATTTGAGCACTTTGTGTTTAATAACAGGCAACAAAATTGGTGGTTTCATCAAATAAGACTTGATTTCGTCGAAGGCTGCTTGATGCATTGGTTCCCATTTGAACTCTTCTTCCTTCTTCAGTCTTAACAATGGCGAAAAAACTTGTGTTTTGCCACTTAGATTTGATATAAATCTTCGAAGGAAATGATTTTTCCCAACAACGACTGAAGCTCTTTTTTGGTCGAAGGGGCCTTCGTTTCCATAATTGCCTTAGTCTTATTTTGATTGATTTCAATGCCTTTTTTGTGCACTATAAAACCCAAGAAATCACCTGCACGTACACAAAAGGCACATTTTAATGGATTCATTTTCAATCCATATTTCCTCATTCTTTCAAAAGAACGGCGAAGATGGTCTAAATGACCACTTTCTGAGGAAGATTTAACCACCACATCATCTATGTATACTTGCATAAAATCATCAATAAAATCATGAAACATAGAATTCATGGCCCTCTGATATGTAGCACCAGCATTCTTTAAGCCAAAGGGCATTACTACCCATTCATAAACACCCAATGCCCCTGGACATCTAAAAGCAGTTTTCGACACATCCTCTTCAGCAATGAATATTTGATTATACCCAGAATAACCATCGAGCATACTAAGATAATCAAATCCTGCCGCTGAATCTATTAGCATTTCTGCCACAGGCATTGCGTATTCATCCTTGGGAGTTGCATTATTTAAATCCCTAAAGTCTATGCAAACTCTAAGAGTCCCATTTTTCTTTATTACAGGAACTATATTGGCTAACCATTCGACATACCTGGCAGTTCTGATGAATTTGTTTCTAAATAGCCTTTCGATTTCCTCTTTGATCTTAGCCAACACTTGAGGAGCAAATCTTCTTGGCACTTGCTTCACTGGTTTCTTCCCTGGTCGAATTGGTAATTGCATTTCCACTACTTCTCGACTTAACCCAGGCATTTCGTCGTAATCCCAAGCAAAGCAGTCTTTGAACTCCCTTAGCAATGCGATGACTTGGATTTTTAGAGAAGCATCAATATTTGCACTAATATAAGTTGGCCGTTTTATTGAGCCATTTCCCAAATCAACTTCTTCTAACGGGTCTTGAGCTTGCATATGCTTTGCCGAATCTCTAGGATCCTTTTCAAAACCTAATGGATCATCATCATAAATGCAGTCAAGTCTTTCATCTATGACTATGCCATTTTCTTCATGTAACTCACTGGCTTCGACAGCCATTGTTTGTTGAATAATTTCGGCCTCTATGGCCGCGTTAAACTTGTTTTCGGCCATATAAGCCGTAATTTTGTCCCATGCATTGGGCACTGACATAAGAACATTTTCAAGAACCAGTGTTCCATCCCGTTGGTCGAAGGACACCATCAGGATAGACACTATCATCTCCCATTATTTCTCTTTCCCAAACAAAACCATAATTTGGGTCAAGATGAACTGAGGCAAAAACATTATCCGCAGGAACATATGCCTCATTAGAAGATGAACATGGCGCAATCTTCGCCATTTGTTTCTCAAAATTTTCCTTGGTAAGTTGGTTCACATCAACACGGAAGTAGCTCTGATCGGCTTCAACATACTCTACCAAACCATCTTCCTTCCACATTACTAAACGTTGATGCAAAGTTGAAGGGACAGCACCAACTCCATGGATCCACTCTCTACCAAGGAGTAAATTAAAATTCTCTTTAGAGGCTATCACTAAGAACAATGTAGTCCTCTTTATGGAACCAACGATTAAGTCCACCTCAATGGCCCCCAAAGAATGGCCAGTTTTGCCTTCATAGTTGCTTAAGACAATGTTATGTGGCCTGAGGTCAGTGTCGAACTTACCAATCTTCTTCAAAAGACCATGTGGCATTAAATTCACTGCAGCTCCACCATCCACTAACACTTTGTTAATTCCAACACCATTGACTTTGGCTTGGACATACAGGGGTTTCAAGTGGTTTTGCATACTCATATCTGGCTTCTCGAAGGTAGCCATTTGGTCTTCGACACAACCATTGTTCATCACATAGTAACACATTGGCTTATGATGAGCCATATCCTCTGTAAAATCCTCTTCAACATCATTTGGTACTGTGATAACATCGTACTCAAGAGGCAGTATTGATACCACATTGCAAACAACATCGAAATCATCTTCAGAATCATCAAAATCAGACTCCATGTCTTCATCCATGTCGAAATCAGCATTCTTTTCTTTCACTGTTGACAATGGAGGAAATATTCTTTCAAGAGCAGGCCTTCTTGGCTTTTCTGTTATTACAGCCTTGCCTTTGGCCTTATTCGCTGTACACACATGACTAGCAACATCAGCATTCCTCTTTGTGGCAACTTCAGCTTTGTGAACCTCACTCTTCGCCACTATTATGCTGCGTGGAACCTGATTATTAGCCAAATGACTTGGAACCTTGTTAATGTCAAAGTGTGCCTTCTTCTTTTGTTGTCTTTGGTAGCGACGCCACTGTGTTCTAGTCATGGGGTTCTTACCCTTATAGTTATTCTTATAATTAAACTTAACAGCATCAGTACCTGGCTTGACAGCTTTAGCACGTTGATTATTGGGTACCCACGCTTCGACAGGAGCACTAGCACTTGGGACAAAGGATTTATTTGTTGACAGCTCCAAATACCCTTTCGCGGAGGACCTCTCCTTAGCAAATTGTCGTTTGCTTGTTGAAGGCTTTGTTGACACATTAGCCTTATAGCCAGGAAGACCTCCCTTTGCAAAGTCAAATTTTGGCCTGTTATCAAGCCATTTTCTTTTACGTTGTTGTTGATCCTGATAACCTTCGACCGCTTTAGCTGCTTCTTTGTCGAAGACAGCGCTGCACCTTGGGCAAAGCATAACTTCAGAGTTATTCCACTTACACCGATTGAGGAAATCTATCAATTCTTCCTCAGCCTTTGGATACACAGCATGTATCTTCCCATCATATTCTTTTAGGGTCACTTCCTGTTTCTTACCTTCAGCATACATAAAACCTTTTAATTTTTCGGTGGCAGTCTTGACACACTTAGGAGGGTCTGCCATTTGAGCATCCACCATGCCTACATCAGCTTCGACAGGTTCAGAATACATAGCTTCAGCCTTAGGCAATGGATCAAAATCAATCTGCATAGGAGCTTTCATTTTCTTATCAGCAAATTTAAGTCTTCCTTCGTCAACTGCTTTTTGCACAATATCCCTGAAGAGCACACAACGGTCAGTGTTATGTCCCAAAAAATTATGGAACTTACAATAACCCTTTTTCTTTCTTTGGTCAAGAGTTGGTGTTTTAAGGCCTTTAGGCACTAATATTTGACCATCAGTTACTAAAAGATCAAAAATTTCATCACATTTAGTAACATCAAAAGTATAAGTCTTAGGCATAAATCTATCATTCTTAGGCTCTACAGGGTTATTCCCATTCGCAGGCCTTAATAATTTACAGGTATAAGGAGGACCAGGCTTAAGTTCAGCCACGTCTATCTCCTCTTCTTCGACATTACTATATGTAACGTCAAATTCTTCTTCGACATATGCCACTTTTTCTTTTTTATGATACCTATTCGACCTAGATTTTTCTTCTCTCAGCCTTTCAACTTGTCGAACTCTATCAGCCAAATGAGCCATATCTCGCAAATGAGATGTGTCTAATTTCTTTCTAATTGAGTAATCAAGGCCACCAGCAGCCATTTCGACAAGCTCATGTTCAGGGACTTGTGTGAAGCAACGAGATTTCAACAGCCTAAATCTGTTTAAGTAATCATCAATAGTTTCAGGCATTTTGCGCCGAACACTAGCCAATTCTTTAAGACTAATTTTCGACTGGCCCATGTAAAACTGTGCATGGAATGCCTTTTCTAATTGCCCCCATGTGAACATAGAACCAGTGGGTAATGTCGTGAACCAAGTGAAAGCATTTTTAGTTAGAGAATTTGGAAAGTATTTCATCTTCAAATTCTCATTTTGTGCTAAGTCCCCAGCCTCAGTCAAGAAACGAGCAATGTGTTCGACTGTGGACTCATTTGTATCACCACCAAACTTAGTAAACTTGGGAACTTTCCATCCCCTTGGTAACTCAGTTTGTAATATGTATTCACATAATGGTGATACGAAGTTAGGCCTTTGTAAACCTATGTTAAGGCCATTTTGCGCCAAAATAGTTTCGACTAAAGTAGCTATATTGTTTTCTGCGCCAACATTGTGTTGTTGCACTTGTCGAACAACATCATCAGCGTTCTGGTGTCTATTTACCAAAACTACTTCAGGGACGTGGTTTACTGCCCCTTGTAGTTCGCCTACAGTTGTGGACGCTTCGACTGCAACTGCTTCTTGGGGGTTAACTGGCGACGCATTACCCGCAATAATAGGAACTTGCCTATTATTAACCGCTGGAGCCCCAAAGAAATCTGCAATCCTACTCATCTGATTTGCCAACATTTGGTAACTGTTATTGGTATTTTGAATCAATGGATTGAAAACTGTACCAATTTGTTGGGTAAGCATATTAACCATATCGTGATTACTCTCGTCTACTTGCTGTCTTAAGGCCAACAAAGACGTATTGGTTAATGCTGGGGGATTCCGACCAAATACACTCTCAGAAGAGACATGTGTAAGGGAAAAGGTCGAAATATGTGGCATTCCAGTAGGCATGCCATACATTCCCAAAGGAAGTGGGGGTAGATGCACGTTATTCAATCGTGGGTCTAAACCGTTTCCCATTGCCATGTAAGGGCTATGAAGCCCTGCACTTAACGGCAAAGACATAGGCAAAGATGCCATTTCTGACTGCGTTGAACCAACATTAGTCATTGATAATGAAGGAACGGTTGTCGACGATGATGGTCCTGCGCTAATGCTCGCAGAATCCATTGTTGTTCCTTGCCCTTGTGAAACCACAGGGTTGGAACTAGACGCATTATTCGTACTAGAACGAACCATTTTACCACTTCTTAAGTGCATACAACAGCGAATACAAATAAGAAAGTACGAAAATGAACAAAATCAAAGGCAAAGTCCCACTGGGCGTGCCAATTTGTTTGCTGGTGTTTTTAGCAAACAATCACTAGTTTTATTAGAAGGTTTGTGAGATCAAACTAGAAAAATCTCAAAGCAATTGCCTTCGAATTGCTCATAGTTTTTTGTTTCAGAAAATGTAGAAAAGGGGACGATTTGCAATGATTAACAGAATTGAAAGGAAAAGAAGCAGTAAATGGTGCAGAAATTGTAAAGAAAAGACAAACAAATTGCATTGAATCATAAAAGTGGTACACGATCACGTACAGCGATTCTTCCACTCGTTTTTCGCTCTGGTTTGGAAGTTAGAGTTTCAGGAATCGGGCGATTTGCGACCTCTGTTTCTTCTCAGAAACAGTTATTTATACAAAGGAAAAGAGGGGGAAAAATTGAATTCAGTAACTGCCTAGAAATTTGAAAATTAATAACTGCTACTCCTACTTTCGACCAGAACCGCTCTATCACGCTTCGACCAACTGCTAGTCTTCAGCGCATAACTGCTCTGTTTTCTGTCTGTCGAAAGCTTGTGTCCATTTTCCTCTCTCTTGCTTTTGCTTCCCCGGAAACTTGTCGAGTTTACCTTGCGCATGACCATTTTCTCTGTCGAAATAATTTGGTCTTCGTCGAAATATAAGTCAGGCCTTGTTGACCATTTTCAATGAAGCCTGTCGAAATTACAGGCTAACACACTCTATACAAAATTTTGGCGAAAGTTGTTACTTCCAGGCTGAAGAAAGTGATTTCACTAGTAATTTCTCCTTGTGAGTCAACTTTCATTCTAGGTCGGCAAATCTTGGATAGGGTTCTTGTCGTTAATGAGGTATAGTGGATTTGGCGAAGCGTAGGAAGGATAATTGCTTGTTGTTTAAGGCTGCCATTGAGAAAGCGTATGACTCAGTTTCGTGGAGTTTTTTTTTATCTTATATGATGGGTCATGTGGGTTTTTATATGAGGTGTGGATTGGCTCGATGCTTGCTTGTATTTGTATAGCCTCTAGTTTTATGTCTGTGTTGGTCAATGTTAGCCCAACATTTGAACTTCAAATGCACAAAGGTCTCTAACAATGATTTCCTCTCTCTCCTTTCTTGTTTCTTATAGTGGTAGAAGGTTTGACAGGTATGGTGCAGAAGGGTATTTAGTTGAGTAATTTTGAGGGTTTTGAGGTATCCCTTAATCATAGGTATTCTTTAATGCAACTTGCTTATGATGCTATTTTGTTGGGCAAGGGGTCTTGGTCGAATTTGTAGAGTATTAAGTCGATTTTCAGGAGCTTTGAATTGGTCTCAAGACCGTTAATTTCTACAATAGCAATTTGATAGGGATCAATTTGTCTGAAAACTTTCTTGAAGTGACCTTTAATTTTCATTCTTGTTGTGTAGCTTCCATGCCTTTCAAGTTTTTCGGGATTCTGGTGGGAGCTAATCGAAGGAGACAGAGCACTTGGAAGTGGACTCTATGCGCAAAAGGTTTGCTTCTTGGAGGGGGTGACAATTATCATTCAATGGAAGAGTGACTCTTATCAATTTGGTGCTTAATAGCATTCATCTTTATTTCTTTCATTTTATAAAGCACCAAAGTTTGTCATTAAAGAATTCATTAGTATTCAACGTGATAAATTCCTTTGGGGTTCGACTGAAGGGAGAGGAAGATTTGTTGGGTGGCCTAGTACTCTATTTATAAATCTAAGGAAGAATATGTAGGCTTTCAACATGTTTTTGTTAGTTAAATGGAGATTACGGTGTTTGAATGATTTGAATGTTGTGTCGCAGAATCTCCTATCTTTTAGGTACAAGAATTTAGCTTCTATTGTTACTAGTTTTGATGTTAATGGGTTGAGTATAAATGATTCTTTATGGCAGAAACTGGGGGTTGATTTACCTTTGGATTGCAATTTTTTTTGAATCAGTGTTGGGCTGTGTTGCGGGAGGGATCGACCATTTTGTTTTGAAAACACAAATGGATTGGTTCTTCTTCTTTTATGCTTTCTTTTCCTACTTTGTATTAGCGTAGCAATTATCCTTAGTGTCAGATGTCAATCATTGGGAGGATTCTGGTTGGTGGTGGAACCTTACTTTGTCTTGTCTACTTTCTGATGAAGACTAGTCCGAACCAGATATTCTGTGTGCAATTCTTTAGGAAGTGCAAATGACCAAGGATAGCAAAGATGTTTGGCTTTGGGGTTGCTACAAGTTTAAATTGTTTATTGTTAAATCTTGCTATCAACATTTTATGTCTAGTTCGCAAGTGATCCTACGTGATGTATTTTTGTTGAAAACTTTGACAGTGTTGCAGAACGTTTTGGTTCCATCTAAGGTAAAAAATTTCGGTTGGAGATTCTTTTTGGGACGGTTGCCTACTCTGAATAATCTCTTGTCTAGGGGAGTGTTGTGAGGTGCACAACATAGTGAATGCCTTATGTGTAGATAGTATGGAGATATCACATTTGTTTTTTCTTTATTCTTTTGCTCAAAAAAGTTTGGCTTGTTGTTCTAGCTTAGATGAGAGTGCAGATGGAGGAAGACTTGACTAGTATCGATCACGTTACTGCTTTTGCTAATTTTGTGAAGGGTATGAGCCACAAGAAGGCTGCCAGATTAATTTGGTTAACGATAGGTTGGTGTATTTGGCCTGAATGCAACTTCATCTTTTTTGGTGGGAAATTTCTAGATGACAATACTTTCGTGAATAAGGTGAAATACTTCTCTCGGGGATGGTTCTTTTGCTATTAGGTAGAAATTTCAATTGTGTTGTTTCAAATTGGTTGAATGATTCTATAGTTTGCAAACTTCTTTTGTAACTTGGTGTGGTGCTGATTGTGTTGGAGTCCCCT
Source organism: Astragalus glycyphyllos (assembly GCA_963573325.1). Lineage (NCBI taxonomy): Eukaryota > Viridiplantae > Streptophyta > Magnoliopsida > Fabales > Fabaceae > Astragalus > Astragalus glycyphyllos. Next base: position 72,468,060 of record OY754307.1, read on the forward strand.
TAGTGGTCGGGTGCGGTCACAATTTTTGGTTGGTCCTAATTAGGTGCTTTGGTCTCAAGTGTGGATAGTTTTGTCCAGAGCGGTCTAGTGGGGTTGCTGATGCTTTCGATTATCCTTGGCCGGTTTTACTTCGGTTTGGTCGCATCTATCTTGTTCCTAATCTCTGTTCGGTTTCTCGGCTAAGCTCTTGGAGGTGTTTGTTGGGTTTTGTGGTGCCTTCTCAGGTGCATGTGCAGTGGCATCAACTATGGTTATCTTCTATGCTGGTTGGATTTTTGTGTGTGTGAGTGTTTTGTTTTAGCTTTTGAGAGCTAGTCCCTCTCTCGTGTTTTTAGTTTCTTGTTGTATATGTACTTTTGGGGTTACTAGTTTTAGTTTTTCCTCATAGGGTCTTTTTTCCATTGAATTTTGACTCCAGGAGATTTTAATATTGAGACCCTTATGTGTGTCAGGGTTGGGGACCCTTTAGACTAAAAAAAAAATGGATATTATTATGCCATATAATTCATTAACAAAATATGGATATTATTGTGCCGTATGATTTTTTAAAATGTTTTTAATCCATTCTACTTTAACTTACTTTTTTAAAAATATAACTTACAACAATTTTATCACTAAAAATGAATATATTCTCTTCTATTTATTTATTATTAAGAAATACCATGGGTCTAAAATATCTCCCGAAATATCTAAGCAGTCTTAAATGTAAAGGGCAAAAAAGGCTTCCAAAACGAGAACCTATATGAAACGTGATATTGTCTTAAGTGGTTGGAAATTTTAAACGTTGTGTTTCAGTCTTGGATTATTTTGGTCCCAATCGTACATAAACTCATAAAAGAATTCCGGTGAAATATACAAAAGAGAGAAGTAAAAGGGTGTCATTTTAATTTTATCATCATCTGAATTCCGTCACGTGAAAGAAGTGGAAACACAAATAAGACATAACGCATTAAGTGTGGTTACACAAATAAAGCTAAATTTCCATTTAAGGTAATTTCCACTTCTAAAGGACAAACAAATGTAGTTGCCAGCAAATAGAAGCATGTGAAATTACACATTGGATTTTACTGTGCACTTAATTCATTTTCAATACGCAGGTACGTTACCCATGAGAGCTACTATACTAAAGTTTTTTTTATGACATGTTTATTTCATTTCCAACGTGCCTACCTCAGTCATTCAACTCACTCACTCTTCGAAATTTTCTTATATTCTCCCAACACCTACCTATATATATCGCCGTTAAGTCTATGTCTCTTGCAATCAACCTCGTAACATGTCTTATAAATGTTTTGTGTTCTCTCCACTATGTATCTCTCATTCTTTCTAGTAACCCTCTGTTCGTTTTGAGTCGTGTTTTTTTGTTCACACGTTGGTATCGCTATGAAGCGGAATTGCAACTTGGATCTTCACTTTCACCCTTCTTCAATGTAAGTGATTTTTTTTCCTCTTCATCTTAATAAGAATTTTAATTTCGGTTATTTTTTATGAAATAAATGGAGTTTTTCTTGCATGTATCCTTTGTCTTTATTTTTTCTTTTTCTGCAAGAATTTTGTAGGAATGAGCCTTTGAACGTAAACAAGCAACTTATTGCGATTCCTCAGAATAAGCACCAGACAATTGACGAAAGGGAACTTCGGGTAATTGTATACATTTATTGGGAAATTCTATCTTTTTTAAACCGAAGTATTTCATGCAGAGACTAATCTCTCTAAACTATTTTCAGGCTAGAGTGATAATATGGTTGGCAAGTGAAGGAAAGGAAGAAATGAATGGAAGCAAAGGAGCTCCAAGACTGTCTCTTTCGTTGCAACGTCTAGCATTATTAATGCATGCATCGCAAGGCTTTTCCATAAAGAGGTCTCTTCACAATTTCCTTCAGAAGAGAAAGAAAAGGACGCAAAAGTCACATCCCTAGCTATTGCAAATCACGGTAGAAAAAATTAGTCAAATTATGAGTCAATTGATCATATCCTTTGCGAGATGGATCAATGGAATGGAAGCTATTAATAATGTACTATGAGTATTTTATTATCTAAATAAATAGTAGTAGTAGTAGTAGTAATGCACCTTTTGCAATATAGGCAAAGGTGATAAGGCACATTTTTATAAATGAATAATGACTCTTCCAATTTCAGTCTATTACAATTCCTGTCTACAGCACTTAATTTCTAACCGTATTTTAAGTTTGGATTAATTTATGTGAGCAAAATGTGGTTCCGTGGTTATATGACTTTAATACAAAGGAGAAAAATAGGAAACGTGTTAATTAAATTAAGGCATCTTAATATATAAAAGGTAAAGAGTGGTTTTCCCTCCAATTTTTCACCACTTTTGCCATCTCACACACACACACACACACACACACACACACACACACACACACATATATATATATATATATCTTAGAATCTAAAAGGTAAAGAGTCATGTATGCGCCAATTTTTTCGTGAAAAATTCAGCAAAGTTTGGCCGCAATTTCCATTCCCACAGGTGATAATTTGAAGTTGTTTTTCAGAAGTGGTGTTTGAAGCGATTGGAAAGGGGCTGGCCCATGCACAGTGAGTGTGTGAATGTGATTAATGGTGATTTGGCTGCTTCCTTCTTGGAGTTATTATTATTTGCGTGAGTGTGTGAATGTGATGAATTGCTATTTTGGAAGTTAGTGTGTGTAGTTTTTTATGGATGTGATAATAATGTCAGCCGTTTTTTATCTATTTTAGGCTGGTCACAACAGTGTAAATGTGGGTGTAAACAGTTGATGAGGTGCACATGATTGATGTTCAGACTGTTTTGTATCTTGGGAAAGAGGAAAGGAGAATGAAGGTTTGAGTGTGGTTTTCATATTGATTCAATCAGAGTGACAAGGGAGTAGATGTATGGTGCAACCAGGGATGGAGCAACATGATCAGCTACCTGTCGTTTGCAAACAGTAGACTGATGTGGTGAATAGTGACAGTGGTACTGTTGATCTACAGTACACGTTTGCATGTGTCAAAGACCACTACTGTTTGTGTACAGTTTAAGGGGATGAAAGTAGAAAAACACTGTACCCAATCACGTGCTCTACAGAACTTACTCTTCCTTCAAAAAGATAAAAAAAAATGCACAGAAATTCAACGGGAAAAGAGAGAGAAGACTGAGAGAGAGATAGGGGCGGAGCGGTGCTGCACGCGGCGGCGCAGCACTGCGGCGGCCGGGGGAGGTTCTCACGATGGTTGCACCAAGGATGGTGGTGGTGGGACAATGGTTACTCTCTTTTCATGGATAGAAAGAAAGGATAGAAATAACATTTCAATACTTTGAAGCTTTATTTGCAGATCTTGAAAGGAGGAAAAACAAAAGAGTATTTTTTGAGAAAATAAAATCAACATAAGAAGATTTGGGAAGAAAGGTATATAGAGAGGAAGATGGAGTTGTGTTTTGGTCAGTTAAAAGAGAAAGAGAGATAAATGAAATGGGGTTGTGAGGAGTTGGTGAGAGAGAATGGGAAACGTAAAGGAGTGGTGGGGCTGAGAGAGATTGGGATATGGGAGTGTGTGTTGGAAATTGATTACATTTATTTTTCAACTTTATTTTCACCTTTTTTTCAACCGAGAGAGATTGGGAAGTGGAAACGCAAAGCTTTTTTTTTTCTTCACATTTTTTCAACTTTATTTTGTTTTTTTGACACATTTAGTTTTAGTTTTATTCTTTGATAAATTGATTAGCGCACAAATACACAAATAAACATATTTATCTATCAGATTAAAAAAATGAATTAATAAAACACAACTTGGTGTCAAAATAATTGCTATATTTACCTTTAAATATGTTGGTTTTGTCTTTTAGGTTTATGTAAATTTTTATTAAATCTACTTGAACTACTAAAATTAATCATTTCTTTTGACAATGGTAAAATTAATTATTTTAACCACTATTCATTGTCAAAAAAGATGTACCTTTAACAAAAGTTTAAATTTATTTTTTTCAAAAATTAAATTAATATTATACTCAATAATTAAATAATCAAAAATTACTATATACTATAATTTCTCTATTAAAATCATTGAATTTAACCACAAAGAATTGTAAAAAAAAAAACTTTAACTACTACCAAAAATTACAAAATAAATTTTTATAAATAAACGAATGATTAAATTATATACAAAAATAAGTCATAATACGTGGCAACGAAAGCGGCAACGAAATTAATTAAACGAGTATGATTTAATTAATATTTAATCTTATAGAAAAATATGAGTTAACATGTGACAACGGGAGCGGCAACGAGAGACTGACAATGGGAACGGCAACTAGAGCGGCAACTAGAGCGGCAATGAGAGTGCCAACCAGAAACTGACAATGGGATCGGCAACTAGAGCGACAACGATAGAGGTGACGAGAGCGCCAATGGGAGGGCCAACGGGGATGCAAACGGGATGGCCAACGGGGATGCATATTTTACCTACAGTGTCATTTTCATTTTTCTTTATTTTAACTCCATTATTAACATTATAAGAAATACCAAATTTTTTAAAACTTTTTCAAACACAAATAATAAATTTGAAAATATAGCCTTTTATCAAGTTTTTCCTTTTTTTTAACATTTTGCAAATTTCAACATACTTATAATTTCAAAAAAAATTATAACAGATACAATATCACCCGTGCGTATGCAACGACCAACGAGAGACTGACAATGAGATCGAGAGCGCCAACGAGAGAAACAATGGGAGCACCAAGCTTTGCGCCAACAGAAGCCACAATGGGGGTGCATATCTTATATTAAATCTCATTTTCTTTTTTCATAATTTTTACTCCATTAATAAAAATTTATTAGAGGTTAAAAATAAAAGCTCTATATTATACAAGACCTAAAATTGGTCAAGGGTTCGATCCCTGACTGGTGCATATCGAAAAATACCTGGTGGGAGAAGTCAACCCCTTAAATGGATCTCAGTACCTTGGGGGATTAGTCTACGCAGTTGCACGCGCAGGGGATATATTGGTTTATCAAAAAAAATAAAGGACCTAAAATAAACTTATAACCAATTTTTGTCACATTAATTAATAATGATAATACTTTTTATAACACATTAAATTCATTTATCGACAAAATTTACTCTGTCCATTTTAATTGTATAATTAGTTTGGACGATAAAGGACGTTCATTGAACTAATAAAAATTTGGTGACATGACATACTGAAATACATTTAAAAATAACGCAAAAAAGAGATAAAGTTGATCAATCTGCAAATGGAATAAATTTTCGCATAAACCAATTAGGCAGGTAGCCAATATTCCTCTTGACCATCAATATTAAAACACAAAATCAATGGTTGTGAGGTAACTTTCCCAACTTGAACAAAAAGATGATTTTGTGAAAAGTAAAGGCCAGAAATGGGCCGTGTATGTGGCTTGAAGGAAAAAAAGTGAGAAAATCCTCTCATTCTCAACAAAAGGTATTAAGTTGACATTATTCCTAATGAATAGGTATAATAACTTCATTATGTTGACAATGATCACTTTTTTGTTTCGTTACATTCCAATAGTGAAAGTTTTAGTAATTTCATTTGCTTTTATTTACATGATTTTAAGTTGATTTTAAATCTACTTTACCAGTGCATGCACGGGTGCAAAATCTAGTGTGGGTGAAATTTGACAAATACATCTAATCTAATCTAATCTAATCTATCTAATCTATCTAATATGTATTTATACAACTTCACCACCTATGAAATTACCAATTAAGACATTTACAAAAATTGACACTTCACAAAATTGAGGACAAAATTGTAACTTAACCACTAAAAGACAAAAAAGACAAAATATGACACAACTTTATGCTTTTTACTTTTATGTTTTTACCTCTCTCTCCCTTTTTTACTTTTTCTTTATTCCTTTCTTTAACATTTCTCTCTCTCCTAATGTCTCATCTCAACTCTCTCTTTTTCCCTTCTTTTTCTTTATTTTTTCTATCCTCTCTCTATTTACTCTCTTCTTTCCCCTTTGTTATTTCTTTCCTCTTTTATTTTTATTTTTCTCCATCTATTTTTTCTTGGAAAATATTTTTTTCACATTAATTTTTATGGGTTTTTTAATACATATTTAAATTTTTTAATTTTTTCCTCATTTCATTAAAATACTCAACATTAAAATCTATAATTTATGAATATCTACTTTTTGTTTTTGTTTCTCGACAGTTAACAAATTTGCTATAATATTTTTGTTTTATGACTTTTGATATTTTGTTTTATGACTTTTAATAATCTCTTAGGAGTCTTGGCAAGAAAATGTTAGTTGTTGTCAAATTAATTATTTTTATATATTTTGTTTTTGATTTTCATCGAAGAAGCGTTAGATGTTATTGTTAAATTTCCGTATTTTTCATTCCCGAGGGCGAAACATTACACGTCAAAATACAAATACTTTATATTTTATTTCCACAACTGTCTTTAATTTTTATAAATGATATCTAATTTCGTATTATGACCCCATAACTATCTTTACGATTATCATATGAATGTGTCTTGACAACATGTTCTTAGCTCTAACTTCTATTCCCACAACTAAAATCTCTATTTTTTCCATTGCTATTTTTTTTGCCATTAGAAGTATATTTTCATTACTCTTGATTTCTTATGCAGAATTCATACTTTCTTTGGAATTAATTTTTATGGTTTTTTACACAAAACTTAGATTTACTATTTTGTCGAATAAGAGAAAAAGAGGAATTTAGATTTACTCAAAATCTATTATTCAAAAATAAGGGTCTTTTTATACTAATTCTTTTTTTATATTTTTGTATTAACAATATCTATTTTTTATAAATAAGTATTTAGCTTTTAAGTCTGGATTAAGAAGCATTATCGGTTCTCTGTATGATTTTATCATCACAAGCAATTTCAAATAAATGGACTTTTACAATCTATTTAATAAAAAAACCTAATACCAAAATCTCTATTTTACATGTTTATACTTTTTCCTTTACCACATCACCATATTATACGTTGTTCAAATACAAATATTTTATATCTTATTTTCACAGATGTCTTTATTTTTTATAAATGATTATTTTACTTTTGAGTCTTGACGGGAAACAACTTATACAATTGGTCTTTTGCAACAATTAATAAAGATATCTTCCTAATTTTTCAAATCGTTGTTTAAGTTTTTCGCTCAAAACTTTTAAGCTTCAAAATTGTTACTATTTACTTATTCGTCAAACTACCAAAAATATAAGTACCCATGTGTCGATTAGGGGGGTGACGGGGAGCGACGATGGGGGGCGACAAAGAGGGGCGGCTACAGGGAGCAATGATCATGATTCTTGCGACGTCATTGGATTCACTTTATACACATCTTCTTCCTCTCTCATTTGCATATTCTTTTATCTTATCTTTATCTCATTTTTTTCCTTCTTTTGATTTTTACTCTATTTTTTAACTTTGAAGAAGGCATTAACTATTTTAACTTTCTCCAACTTAAACTTTTTAGGGCGTAGTGATAGCTACGGGGAGGCCACGGGGGATGAGGCAATTGCGGTGGTTACAATGTCGCTATATTTACTTTTTTGGTTCGAACCATTGTTGCAACACACAGAGTGTCCTAACGCTTTCAACGAAAGACTAATATCCGCTCATGCTTAGGATCAAATTTCGCACTGGCCAACACCGAGTTTGTCCACTGTGGGTTCTTTTCTCTCCTCTACCTATTCTTTCATCTTATTTTCATCTCGCTTTTTTTCTCTAATTTTCACTCCATTTTTAAGATTTGAAGACGATATAGACTTTTTTTTAAACTTTTTGCAACACGTTTTTTTATACACTTTGAAATATATATTTTTTCATCACCTTATGCCTTTTTCTTTTATCGCATTTTACAATTTTCATGGTATTTATGGATTCATAGCAGATTATAATAAATACAGTATCACCCATGCGGATGCACGGGTAAATCACTAGTTTGTTGTAAAAATCCATGCCACGCCAAAAAAATCAATAAAACGTGATTTATTTCGGTAATGTATGAAAAAAGTACAAAAATAAAGAAAGGAAAAACTAAACGGGATTTGTATTCATAAAAATCAGTGTATCCATTCGATCTAATGATTTATAACCAGTCTTTTTTGATTCAAGAAGTTGACGCAATGACCACATATAGGGGAAATAAGATTTGGGAACATTGATAGAAATTATCGTGGACTTAGTTTGATTGAATGTTTTTTTTTTTACCACGAAAGCCCATAAAAGAAAACTAAAATCCACATGAAAAACTGGAAAGGCTTAAAAACTGATGGAGTGATTCAAATTTAGGATTTTAGTTAAGTTGCAAGAAACTCCTACCATCTTAGTCAATAACAACAAAGAGTTGATATTTATTGGATTTGTTTGGGCCATTTTTTTTCCAACCAACCCTAACAATCCGGTTCGGTTGACGATATTTTTTTACCACCCGAACTTCACCAAACCAAATCGTGTTTATTATTTAAAAAGATTCTAATATAATTACTCAAGTCCAAGTCACTTGCTAGGAAATCTAAATTTTGGATTCATTGTCTTTAAGGACTGTTTGACAACCCTAAGAAACTAGCGTTTAACAGATAATCGATAGCGAATAAACTCGTGGTAAGTGTTTGATACTACTACTTTATAGTGTTTTTTAAAGACACTACTTGAAATAACGTTTAAGTTTATCGATCCCTTATAGTACTGTTCCATAATTCAACTACACTTTAAATTTACTTCATTAATTTATCGTTATCCGCTATCTCATTAGCTATAAGCTAACTTATTTTTTATTTTCGCTAGTTTATTCACGATCGGAAAGAAAATGAAGTGTTAGATATAAAAAATGAATGATTTGCAAGTATGGAGATAAACAACAAATGAGAAGAACATATGCTGCATCTGGGGATGTCTGGTGAATGGTGAATGGTGATGCTGACATACATGGTTGCTGAGGCAAATGGCAGAAAGGAGTTCCCGAATCTGGTAGGTTTTTGGAGTTTGGAATGAGAGTACTGTGCAATTTTGTCCTTAAACCTGTCACTCAATAATGTCCGCTAAATCTAAAGGAACTGCATATTCAACGGTGTTGATTTACTCTGCACCGAATACACACATTTTAGATGGTGCATGTTAGAACGACCGTATCTGAAGGTGGGCTGGGCCTTAATTTAATCTCCTACTCCCGTTGTACCCGGCCCGACCCATATATTTTATTAGGGTCAGAGAAGGTGAGCGCTGCTTCTCGGGGAACTGGAATTTCGTAGAATCTGCAGCAGTGATGGAAGACGCAGAAGAAGAGCAACGTCGTCGTTTGAAGATTGAAGTAGCACTTGAAATCCAATCACTTAGACGCATCATTAGTGCTTATCTCAAGTAAAATTATCATTTCCTTCTTCACTTTCACTCTTCAATCATTCAGTTTCTTTCTTTCTCTTCGACTCTACTTCTTTTCAAATCCGCATCCAACGATTCATGAAGCGCTACTTCTTTCAATCGAATATGCTTAAATTCAAATTCAAATGCAACTTGAATTGTTATGATCCAATATATTTTGTTCATTTAAGTTATTCTAATTTTATAACGTATTTGGATTCAGTGACCTCAAAAGACAATGACTTGGGTAACATTTTTAGTCTTAGACCTCTTTTTGGGAGAGAAAGTTGAGAGATTGAAAATAAAATAAGGTGAGAACAAACACGTAAAAAGAGTATTGATGTAAAGTCCGTGTAGTGTCGGAGTTAGTTAGTTAGTTAGTTAGTTCAGTCGGTTATCTATGCAGTTAGTTAGGTGTAACTGTATTCTACTAACTTGTAATGAAGTGTTTCTACCTTTATGAATACACAATGTACCCACCTAAAGTGTTTGATCAAAATTTTCTTTCAGTTTCATTCTATTTCTCTCACATTTGTCTTTATTTTGAATCCTAATGAAGTAACAATCGATGCTTTTCTTTGTTGACTTCTCATGTAGCTATCCTGATGCCGCGCACGAGGATGTTAGAAGATATGAGAGATCTTTTAGGAGGCTATCACCTGCCCATAAGGTATTTTTCTCCTCTGCATCTGCATCTGCTTAATGTTGCCGACTGCGCTTGACAGTACATTTTCTCATGGATGGATGCTGTTGTGCATCTATTGAACTTATTATGAACTGTGTTACTGGCATGAGTCTTAGGTTTCATAGAATAATAATTTTTCATCAGTGTTACACTGAACTGTTATTTCTGACTTTATTTTGTATCTTCCTAAGCTTGAGAAAGGCGTGTACTTCAGACTGTAAGGACTGTTTTTTTTTTTTTTTTATTTAATATTTTGCCTGTAACTATGATAGAGCTACGAAGGTATAAGAGGAGAAAGAATAGGTACGCTGTAGGGGATTATACCCAGGAGAGAGATAGGGGAGAATAACTAACCCATGGGGTAGGAAGTGAGAGAGGCGCGGGGGAGTGCTGAGGTGAATGGGTAGACTTGGTTAGAATTGGAAGACTCTAGGCCATCTTTTTCTTCTATTTTCTGTTGTTTTCCTATGATAATGCAGGTTAGAATCACCTTGATTCTGTTCTGTGAATTCAATAGAACAGTTCACAATTATCTTCCTTTTCCTGTTGGTTAACATAGTGATGATCCTGATACAAAAGGGAAAGGACATGGAAAATGCTTTATGGATCTCACCTAGCCTGGGCTGCCACTTCGTCTTGATTCTGTTTGCATTAGAATGACTGGCTGTTGATATCCCTTGCTAAAGTGATGAGTTGAAACCTGTCTTTATAACATCTGCAAATAGATAGAATATGACTGCAAGTGTGTGTGATTGACCAGTCTATAGCATATGTTCATTCTATGTCCATGATTTATTACAGGAATTATTAACTTCTACTTAGCTCCTAAGTCAGAGCAATTGACTGTACAGTGTTTAGTAGTCTAATTCACATAGTTTCTAACAGTTCTTTTGTTCTTTTCACATAATTGCTTTTAGCAATTTCTGATAATTCTTATGTTCTGGTGCTTATTATACATTTTTCCTGTGTTTGTAGGCTTTGTTATCACACTATCCTCTAAAGTTTCAAAAATTACGCAGGTGCATTTTCTTGCTCTTTTTTCATCACTTTTTAACTTCTCTCTTAAATCTCATATGTTAAGGTAAAAAATCCTGAGATGTCTGAAGTTGATCTTAATGGAACTTTAGAATAGGGGATGATTTGAACTTGTTGCTGCATCGGAAATTTTTATCCCACTGGTTTTTTAGTATATGCATATGCATTCTCCTTGTACTAGGTATTTATATAGGAAGCTGTAAAAATCTGTGCATGTGGCGGACGTGTTTCCCTCTCATGAAAAAAAATATAATTTATTTGGTATTTTATTTAATAATGGAGAGGTTGTGTTTAATGAAAACTGAAAATTTGCTCAGCTTTGAATATCAAAATTTTATGGTTTTTGGTGCCTTCCAATGGTGCAGGTGTATCTCGATGAACTCTCATTTCATATTCAGCATGCTTCAGGTACGAACCAACTCTTTGTGGCTAGTTCCTTTTTTGTTTTATGGTAATATTTAATATTGGTACAATGAACTTTTGTAGGCATTTGAACCTCCGCTTGATATGAGCCAGGACATAGATTTAAGTGAAGATCCACATTCTGATCATGCCCAAAAAGATCATCTAGTCTCTGAAGGGATTACTTCGTGTTCATGTGAAACAGCCCCATTGAGAATAACGTGTTCTGTATCTAATCAACATGATTGTGTGGAAGGCAGCAATGATACATGCAAAGCATCTGAACTGGTGCATCCCAATGAGGTTTCTTTTGCATTCATGACTACATGATCCTTTTTTAGTTCAGTACATAAGACTTGTGAAGTTCCGTTGGCTCTATGATTCTTTTTTTCATTTAGAAATTTGACTCTGTAGATAACAACAGGAGGTGAACATTGAGAGTCACCATCAGTCAAATACTGGTAGCCATCCTCCAAACTTGACACATACTAAAGAGACTAGTGAATATGGTCGAAATGCTATTGCTGATGAAAATGTAATTTCTTCTTGTCTGTGTTATTGTAAATTTTTCATTTTTAGAGTTGCTATCTAAGTAGGTCGTATGTTTGGATTCCTTGTGATAAATCTGTGTTAACTTTTTGATGATTCTTAGAAACAAGTTTTTGATACATTTTAGAGTAATTAGATAAAGTCAAACTTCATCTTACTGGTGGGATATCTTCCTCCATTTTGGTACCATGGCCCCTTTATTTTCAAAAATAATTTTCATCTGGAGACAATTAAGTCAACAACAACCTATACATGTCGACCTGGAGACATTAATAACTAGCTTTGGAATCTCATTTGATTCATCTGTCATTAACCCAGTACTATATGGAAAGTTGAATTACAGGGTAAGAAAGATGTATTTCACACCATTCTTTTTATAGTAGGAGTTCTTTGTCAAGGAATGGCACGGTGAGACCTTGTTACTGGGAGAATTTTGTTGCTTGTTGATTCTTGTGGTTGTTTGTTTTATGGAGAAGATGGATGATTCCCTATATTTTTTATCTGCTTTCTTTTGTCTTGATTTACCCTTCTTGTGTGGCCATTTCGGGGAAACAAATAATTCATACACTTTAGTTTGGCTGTTATTATATACCCAAAGACAAAATGTGCCAACAAAAATGTCAAATTACATACCAAGTTCAAAGTGCCGAGCAAGTTCTTACAACTTTTTGAAGACAGAAAGCAGAGTGAAAACAAGGAAAAACTTTGCAATTAAAAATGATAACAAGAAATGTAAATAGAACAACGTTTTCTCAAACTAAACAGGCCATTATTTCCCCAATGCACTTTTCCTCAAAGAGAAGATTTCTAGCATTCCACTCAAACTCTAACTGTAATACTGATACCATATTACAGTTAGAGAGTTGTAACAATATTGATTTCTGATATATTCATTTTCATTTTCTCAACTGAACAGAATTACATTATGTGCTTTATATAGGAAGCAACACACTGAAGCTTAAGTCAGTGCTAAGTCAGAGTGACTTTTTTTTTTTTGGTGAGAGTCAGAGTGACTTAGCTCTAGGTAACTGACTTCTGAACTATTACATCATATAAAACTAGATTTCAACACAGATCCTATTTAACTATCTATTAGGTTTATATTTTTTTGTAGGTACTAATGATGTGTTGTTTTATCTTATATCTTGTACTTGTCCCTTTTCAGCCCACTTTTCCTTTATTTCAGGTCACAGTCACCTCATCACAGCAACAGTGGTTGGATCCATCTTTTCAGATGCATGTTCCTTTAGTTGATGTGGATAAGGTATTTTTATGTTTCCAGCATACATTCTTTTGTGTTGTTATTTTTTCCAATGCTGGTATCAGAAGGATTTGGATTTTAATGTGTAGATGTTTTCTTGGAGGAGTCAATGGTACAAAATTGGTAGTGACTGGACAGCATCTGTGAATTTATGGTTTGCAGTTTGGTGGGTTTTGTGTCAAATTCAAGGGTGAATGAAGTAGAGTTTGGATTAGGCAAACCCTCAATAATACCCGAAAACATTCCCGATCAGGGCGGTTGGTAAAGTTAAAAAGTAGGACAGGTGTAAAAGAAGATAAATATAGGCTTAACACCTCGGATAAGATTTGAGTGCATGAGATTTCGAGAATAGCTTGGTGTCGACCTCCTGTAATTCATAATTCTGCTCTTCTATCTAGAGAAAACAGTAAGCACTACTGCTGTCTTATTGACATCTTATTTTGCAAGAATCAGGAATAGAATCTGATTCCTGTGAGGATTGAAACTCAGCTATTAGTAAACTAAGCCCAAGGGAAACTTGGATCAAACAAAGTATAGATTGATAATTGCCAATTTACCTTAACAATGCTTTGTATTTTGCAATGTTCTGTTAGTATAAGGATTCTAGTGAAGTGATGGAAATCATATGGTTCTAATGAAGTGATGGAAATCATATGGTTTTGTGACTTATATCAGGTGCGATGTATAATACGGAACATAGTTAGGGACTGGGCTGCAGAGGTACAACTTTTTATCGCATATTTTAACTATTCTAATTGTGGTTATCACATTAAGAAATCAACTTGTTACCGACTTTTTACTTCCTCAATTGTATCTTATTAGGGTCAAAAGGAACGTGATCAGTGCTACAAGCCTATTCTTGAGGAGCTTAATATCCTATTTCCTAATCGCAGTAAAGAGAGGTAGACCGTAATACTCTTAATACCAGTAGATATTGCTTATCTGGGGTGAAGATTGTTTGCCAATTTGTTTTTCACTCAAAGCATTAAATTTGTCCCACAGTCCACCTGCTTGTTTAGTTCCTGGCGCTGGACTTGGTCGGCTGGCTTTGGAGATTTCAACTTTAGGTGCGTATTGCCAGGCTTACATAGAAATTACTTTTAGATGTACTTTTATCCTATTCCTAGCTTACACATTATATTCTGATGCAGGATTTATTAGTCAGGGAAATGAATTTTCATACTACATGATGATATGCTCAAGTTTTATTCTTAACCAGTAAGAATATGGGTTGTCTTTTCAATGTTGATCTTGTTGATGTTACAAATTACCTATTGATTTTAAATTCACAAAGTAAAGATTGCTGTTTGATATTTTTGGTTTTTTTCTCTTTGTTTGCAATCAATTGGCTTTTTGGATCATTTAAGTTGCCAGACTGCTGGTGAGTGGACAATATATCCCTGGATTCACAGCAATTGCAATTCCGTTTCAAATAGTGACCAACTTCGTCCTGTTTCAATACCAGACATTCATCCAGCCAGGTACATATATTTATTCTCTCAATAATGGAAATTAATTGGAATGAAAAAATCAATAAAAACAAAGAAACCGTGATATAGGTACCTCTACTTCCTCCCCTGGCATAAATCTAATTTGAAAATCTTCGGAAAACAAAACAATATTGTTAAATAATTCATATAAAAGGGCTTTCCCTCTTTGTGAATCTACCTACCAAGATATTCCATGAAACCTTTGAGCACCACATTGACTCATATAAAAGGGCTTTCCCTCGTGATTGAATCTGTATATTTGGAGATTTATATAATATTAATGCAACCTCTAGAGAATACTCTCAAATCAGAGAAATTGTCTCGCAACACAGAAATTAGACACAAGCAGAAATAACTAGTAGAAAATTGACATTAGAATTTAGAACTCCCTTACAAGAGGTTTCCCTCTAAGAATTAAAGCCTTTTTTTTACAACAAGAATTAGGGAGCTTGGTCTCTCCATAACCACTCAGTAACTTCTTCCCTTTTCTCTCTTATTAGAGAGAAAGACACTAATTAAAAATAATATAAGATTATTTAAAATGATCAAGTTGATTCCCTGGCCCACCATCAATTGTGTCTATCTCTCTCCAAACGGATTCCCCTTCTTTTGAGAAATAGAGACTGGAGAGGATCCCAACTCATAAAGTACAATAACTGCCTGACCGGACATACAATACATTAACTTCCAATAATAATTGACAAATATAACTGACTCCAATTGACACCTGATATGACAAGTCTAACAAATAATTTGCAGAAATACTAAAATATCAATAGATCATTTGATATAATACATATTGTAACCATAATATTAATTGTTACAATGTGTGGGAGCAGTGCAGGAATCACTGAAGGCTTTTCCATGTGTGGAGGTGATTTCGTTGAAGTCTACCGTGATTCGAGCCAAATAGGTAGGAGAAACTTATAAGTTATTTATCGGTGACTTTAAAGAGTAAATGGAAAGTGTTGCAGTGTTCTGAGTCAATTCCTTACGTGTAAGCTTTGAGCTTTGTTGATCCATCTTGCAAAAATTAAAGACTCTTGCATTACTACCATGATTACAAAACAATATATATAAATGCATCCCTGCCTTCAAAATTTGCCTTTTAAACCTTGATTAATAATTCTTTGGCGTAATTGCATTTTTGGTTCTCTTATTTT
Organism: Astragalus glycyphyllos; assembly: GCA_963573325.1. Lineage (NCBI taxonomy): Eukaryota > Viridiplantae > Streptophyta > Magnoliopsida > Fabales > Fabaceae > Astragalus > Astragalus glycyphyllos. Next base: position 72,484,012 of record OY754307.1, read on the forward strand.
CTCAAGTTCACGATTTTGGCCCCCTTTTTTATTTTTCACGAATTTGGTCCTTGCACGTTTTATTTTTCATAGATGTGCACTTTTTTAATTGCACTTATGGTCCCAAAAATTGTGGATTTTTAGACATAGTTCTCTACTTTCCAAAATCCATGATTTTTAGGGACCGGAAGTGCAAGAAATCTGCGATTTAGGGGGCCAAAAGTGCATTTTAAAAAATTGTGTACGCCGAATTTGTGAATAATCAATTATGGGACCTAATTAAGTCAATTTTTTTCTCTAAATAGTTCAATATGAAAATTGTTGGTTACAATTTCAACGGACGCTGACTGCTGCACAATTCTGGTGCGTAGTCTATTGATAGACTTCAAGTTTTCAAATACAACAAGGGTTTAATGTCACGCCCTTTTGCTATTTCGAGATAAGTAGTTTAGAAAATATATTTATCTGCATAAATAAAATTTGACATTATAATTCCTACTCTTGACACCTATATCTAATTATCTATACTAAATGCGATATTGTAATTTCTAACTAGGCTTACAATGGCCATGCAGGTGCGTGGGATGCAGTTGTAACTTGTTTCTTTATTGATACCGCTCACAATGTTGTTGAGTATATTGAAATAATTTCCAAAATTTTGAAAGATGGGGGAGTAAGTTCTTAAATCTAAATTCCAAATAGATCTTGTGCATCTCTTTTTTTCCTCTTTAATTTGTATTCATGTTGCCATTCTCATTTCAATAATGTCCTTCATTGGGTGGAATTGACACCATGACAGGTTTGGATAAATTGTGGTCCTCTACTTTATCACTTTGCGGATTCGTATGGACAAGATGATGTAAGATTTTTCGCATACGATATCACATCACATGTGTGGGGTGTATTATCTTAATTTGTAATTTGTTTGTAGGAAATGTCCATTGAATTAAGTTTGGAAGATGTGAAAAAAGTTGCATTGCATTATGGATTTGAAATTGAGGTAAACCCACTGATTTGGATAATGCCCCTTCTATAAACAAGTGACTAATCATATTTCTTTACCTTGTCATGGATTGCAGAAAGAAAGGACCATTGAGACAACCTACACGACCAATCATAAATCGATGATGCAAGTAAGCTTCTAAAGTGTTTCTCCGCCTCCACCCTCCATCTTATTCTTTTCTTACTTACCGACGGACCTCAAACAATTTCATGTTTTGCACATCTCGCAATGGGAATAACAAATCATCAACAGTAAATGCATGAAATTTTGTTTGTATATGCTAAAAGAATTGTGACCCTCTTTGCAGAATCGTTTCTTTGCTGCCTTTTGGACAATGAGGAAAAAATCCGCAGCAGTGCAGCAGCAAGTGCCCTGAGAACGAATGGAGTCATTATTCTTTTAGTCATTGGACTTTGCATTTCTCCTTTGATGAGGTGTGGAGAATATTCCTGCATTCAGGAAATCTTGGCAATTTGGCATCATTGGAAAGATAAATTTGTGGCATTTGTTTAAATAATTGCATAACATTAATTTTTTGTTTTTGATGATGAGGTGCACGCAAGCACGAACTTTATCATGTATTTGAAAAAAAAGCGCTTCATTATGTAACATGCACATGTACTTGCTACTTTTTGTAGTTGAGGCTTGGGGACTAATTTGGTTTGAATGAATAATATCATCATTAACAAAAGAGATTTGCGTAAAACTTTTATTAAGTTCATTTATTAAAAAAAGATATTAAAAAAAGATATTTGTGTAAGAAGTTATGGGAATATGACGAAATTTGCAACTAGCAAGTAACCAGTTTTTCTGTCCAAAAAGAAAAAAGCAAGTAACCAAACAAAATAAAACTTTTACATAACACAATTTGGAGAATCTGCTTAAATCTTAGTAATTGGACTCTTAATTATACTTTTATCAAATACTTTTATCAAGTGAATCATCAAAAACTCAAATTACTTTGTTTAAATTGTAAATAACATCTTAATAGAATTTATCAAATAGATATACTATTTTTTCGGAACCCTAAGAATATGGCATGGGCTTGGGCCTTGTGTAGTAGTCTAGCATGCTCAACCCTTTAGATGGCCCTTCATAAAGTGCAAATTAACGAAGGGTTTTTACTTTTGTACCCCACCCGTTTGACAATATACCTCCTCGAAAAAGTGAAATCCGAAAATACCCTATTAAAAAAATTTGCAATCCGATTTGTATTTCACAAATCGAATTTACCCCCATGGGAGATAAATCCGATTCGCATTTTGTGTGGGGGTGGGATCACATCGGATTTATCTCCCATGGGGTAAATCCGATTTGTTATTTTACAAATCGGATTTACCCCCATGGGAGATAAATCCGATTTGCATTTTGTGTGGGGCTGGGGTCGCATCGGATTTATCTTCCATATGGGGTAAATCCGATTTGTTATTTTACAAATCGGATTTACCCCCCATGGGAGAAAAATCCGAGCGAAAATTTTTAAGGGGGGGTATTTTGGAGTTTCACATTTATGTGGGGGTATGGGGGGAAGAGTTGGGGGTAAAAAAAAAAGCCATTAACAAATGATACACAAGAGAAATGGTTTTGTCCCATGTAAAGCATGATTTCTAATTTTTAACACAAAAAAGGCATGACTTAATCAACTTTAGTTCAACTAGAAGCAAATAAAAATAATTTTAAAGTTAAGTTGAAACATTTATACAGTTTTTGGCCGACATTAAATACTCACTTAAACCTATTGTGATAAGTGGATAAATAAAAAAAAGATTGAAACATGGTCATTATCTTAGTCACATGTTTTTCCCACATCCCTCCCTACTCACCCACACCCCCTAACCCTGCGAAATAACCAAAAGGACATTAATGAAACGCGCAATTTTCAACTATTCGATTACGGGTAATCAAAATAATTTGGTTATGGGTAACCGAAAGTGTATTTTTTGACACGCACCCTCTTTTATACTATTCGGTTGACCTCAACCGAAGTAATTCAGGAGGCCTCAACCGAATTGTGTGATATATTATTGATTGCAGAATTTTTCTCATACTGATAATCATTTTGTTCTTGTGTGTTTCTTGGGGCCATCAATTGGCAAAAAAACTGTCCTAGTACAAAAAAATTAAAAAAAAACTCAAAAATAACACACTTTTTTAATTATTTACCAAAGTAGCACACTTTTTTTAGCTGTTGAGAAGTCGTTACCCCAGGAAACGACTTCTCAACATGGTTTTTGGAAAATTTGTTTTTTTCACGTTTAGAAGTCGCCTCCCCAAAAAACGACTTCTAAACAGGTTTTTTTTAAAAAAAAAATCCAACTTATCCTGTTGAGAAGTCGCTAACCCACGAAACGAATTCTCAACGTGTTTTTTTTTATTTTGTTAATTTTCGTGTTCAGAAGTCGCCACCCCCCATAGCGACTTCTAAACAGTTTTTTTTTTAATTCAATTTTAATAACAATACTAATTTATATAAATTGAAAAATAATTAAAGAAATCCTTTTTATTTTTTAAAATTTGTAACATAATTATATATAGAAAAAAATAAACACATTTATTTTCATTGATTAAAAAGCGGATTACATTGATCGAAAACCGGATTACAACATTAGAACAACTCAGTATGAATATAATACTTTGCAATCCACGCCTTCCTGTAAGTACTTGTGTACGTGTACTTTTCCCTTATGTGTGCAATCAACACTGAGACTGATATTGTCGGATCAGATCTTACAAGTTGAATGATACTGTCACACATCAAGTTCGCGGTGAGTTGACGGTGATCTTGTGAAAGAGTCCCTGATGTACATGCGTGTGGCCCTTGTAATTGTGTAATCTCCCAAACTTTAGATATTTTGCCGAGCCTCACTGTACACTTCCATGGATAGTTTACGTGCAGACAACTAACCATCCATCTTTCCGTATTCGAATAATCGACTTTGAAGTCTAGACACTGGTTTAGGTGGTATGTTTGGATAAAATGTTGTGCCATTTCTTTAGTTGGGAATCTCATTTTCTTTTGGAGGTTGTTAGGGTCTTCAATGGTGCACTCTCGGTTCCTATCCATAGAATGGCCAAACTCATCACCATGAAAACAGGTTAGTAAGGCACGCTCGATTTATTCAGTCCTGGAATGATAAAGGACATGGAGTACTTATGGGCGAGTCGTTACAGGGAATGCCCATCAACACACAAGAATATATGATGTGGCTAAGAACAAATTCTAGGTTATATCTTTCTATCAACCAACAACTAAGGGACCCACGTGGTAGTGGTGCAGTGAATGACCGAGAAGAAGCACCAACTAGGCCAACAACTCAATCTCAACATCGCAGCCGTAGTCGATATGCGACACCTACTTGGCCAACCTTTGAAGAGAGCGAAGAGCCTATGCCTCACCGCCACTCCGTCTCCTTCCCACCAAACACATCAACATTATGAGGCAGCCAACCAGTCAGTAGAATACACGCCAGTCCAAGATCATCATAAGTATTCTACGGCTTCTTACGGCCAGGATTTTTTAGGTCCTTTGTTTAGTCCCGATTATAATAAGCCGGAACCATATAGATATTATCAATCTATTTTGGAATCTGGACCAACATGGAACCCCGAACAGGCAGGACCTAGTTCATCAACATGGCACCAATACGAACAACCATCTACCCCTGCACCTGCCCCCACTGAACAACAAATACCAGCACGACGTCCACATCGTAACCGTCGACCACCACCATGTGGGATTGGGCACCATCTAGGACAATAAAACTTTCTCTTTCAATTTAATTGTACAACTCTTGTAATCATTTGTAATATATAATTTAATTGTACATATTATTAAAAACTTTATAATATAATATAATTGTACAACTCTTGTAATCATTATATTAAAAACTTTATAATATAATATTATTTGACGGCCTTGATTTTGCCAACACTTTTTAGTGGCCAAGATGTTGCCACTTTTTAACGGCTTTAATGTTGCTGACACTTTTCAACGGTCTAGATTTTGCCAAGTATATAATATATTATATTAGAGAGTAGTAGAATTGATTATTTGTTTGTGTTTTCACATGTATTATGACATTTGCTCACATGCATTTGTCCATATGCATGTGTCTTCAAATTGATATGTCAAGGCATGCATATGTCTTCTCTTTGTGACATATGTTGACATGCATATGTCTTGTCTTTGTACAACAAGGTGTCACAAAAAACATTTTTTTAGTGTCAAAATTGATTTTTTAACTAAGTTTTGCTCCTTTTTAAAAATTCGAACATAATTTAATATAGAAGAAATACTTAAATAAACAACACAGTTCCCAGAAATACACCATTAGAAAATACAAAACGAAACGAGACGAAAACATAATACAAACAACTTAGATGGTCGGAAAACACGATGAATTGAGGGACTTCTTGCTCCTCACCCTTCAGCTGCACCTTATTAGCGCCCATTAGGGAAAACACGACAAATGATCTCATCAGTAGTGATAAGGACATGAAGATTCAAGAATTGGCACTAGGACGAATAACAAGAGGGAAAGCAAAGAATATTAAGGAGCAATTAGAAACTCAAATGGCTTATTTGCTTGATGATAGCAAGAGTTCTAAAATTTTTCCTTGCCTTATAAATCTCTTAATAGTTGAGATTGTTTAGATTTATTTTAATTGTAATAGGTTATATTTAGTTTGAAACTTGGGTTTAAATGTGTAGACATGTGTTAAACTATTTGGGCCATGTTTTGGGCTTGTATGTTGGCCTTATTTTACTTATGTTCCCTTGGCCAAACCCTAGCTATATAAGGGTTGGTGATGCTTCATGTAAGGGGCTTTTGATCATTTTATGAAATTGTGAGTTTAGAGCGAGTTGCTCCTTTTAGTTCTTCTTAGAACCTCCATGGATCTTATCAAGGGCTTCATTATGCTTGTGGCGGTCCAACAATGGAATTTATCATTCATCCTTGAATGTGGCATTTCTTCACATCCTTGAACCATTTCTTTCTATTCCACATTTTGTAAGTTTTTCCCTTTTTTAGTTTGTGTTTGGAAAATTTATGATTTATGGAAGGATCCTTGGATTTTTAGTGAACATATATGTCTAGTTCACATCAGGTGGTAATACGGCTTTGGACGCACAACTCAATTGCATTCCCAGGTTGAAACATCTGATGGATGTCCATCATGTGTCGAACGTCCTCCTCTTTCTTGACATCCATTATGATCCATCGAACACGTCTATTTGCCCACGGTCGGGGGTAGCGATAAACGATACGAGTGACTTCTTGCTCCTCACCCTCCAGCTGCACCTTTTCCGTTAGTTTTTCTTTGAGAGCGGCGAATGTGATGTTATTTTCAAGCCTGGAAAAAATGGTGTTTGGACCATCAAAATAGACACCTTCTTCGTTATAATTGAGGTAGCCCTGATAGTAAAGTGTACAGGAAGTGGTCATTTTCTTTTGTTCTGGGTGAAAGAAGTGAAATGTAATGGGTCTATTTATAGGGAAAATATGAAACCCTAAACTTGATTTCCATAGTTGACGAAAAGTGGGTCCATAGAAATAACAATATGAAACCCTACACTATCAATTAAATTTTTTTGCAACATTTCAGTTTTCAACGGCCTTGATGTTGCCGATACTTTTCAACGGCCTTGATGTTACCGACACTTCAATCAATGTAATCCACTTTTTAATCGATGAAAATAAATTTTTATTTTTTTCTAATAAATAGGATTTCTTTCATTATTTTTCAATTTATATAAATTAGTATTGTTATTAAAACTGAATTTTTTTTTAAAAAAATCCGTTTAGAAGTCGCTATGGGGGGTGGCGACTTCTGAACACGAAAACTAACAAAATAAAAAAAATCACGTTGAGAAGTCGTTTCCAAGGGTAGCGACTTCTCAACAGGATAAGTTGAATTTTAAAAAAAAAAACCTATTTAGAAGTCGTTTTTGGGGGATGCGACTTCTAAACGTGAAAAAAACAAATTTTCCAAAAACCATGTTGAGAAGTCGTTTCCTGGGGTAGCGACTTCTCAACAGCAAAAAAAGTGTGCTACTTTGATAAATAATTTAAAAAGTGTGTTATTTTCGATTTTTTTTTTTACTAAGACAGTTTTTTTGCCCATCAATTATTAAATTTATAATTTTACTTGTCATTGGTAATTGATTTGATGTTGATGACATATGTACTATTGTTCCAACACGTATTCAATTGATTTGATGTTGATGAGATATTGTTCCAAAAAGTATTCAATGTTGATTTTACTGTATCACCTTTCCCTTTTGTGTATATGTTATATGTTATTATATATCGTACGCGTGTTCAAGATTTCAAAATTGAAGATCATGGGACCTTTGAAAACTGACTCACTTGAAAACTGACTATTCGGTTGAGGTCAACTGAATTTTTTTGGGAGACCTCAACCGAATCCATTCGTTGTCTTTTGTGGAGTGTTTTTTATTTAAGAGTATTTTGGAGATTAAAGGAGTTAGAGAGTGTGGGGTGAGTAGGATAGGGTATGAGATAAGCCAAACCCCTATCTTATAATTGAAACATGGTCATTCTCGGTGGTTGTCTTGAACATAGGCGATAAGGGCGACTGCCCACGGCCCTATGTTTTTAGCACAAAAATTTGTTGTACATTAGTAGTGTGTATTTATATATTTATATATATATATAATTGAAACATGGTCATTCTCGGTAGTTTGTTGTATATATATATAATAAAAATTGATGAATGGTATAAAATTATATTTAAACTAATGTATTCACTTGCAAAAATAGAATCGAGAATGAAAATGTCAACGTAGGCGGGAATCGAATCCGGGAGCAAACCGGATCGACCCCCACCACATCCCAACAAGAGCCTGAACCATTGGGCTAGGAGTGTTGGTTGACAGTAGATTAGCTTCTAATGAAGGGTGAGGATTAAAATCCGAATAATGAAATGGTTTATTAGTGTATATCTATGTGGCAACATTAATCTTTATTAAATCTTATTTTATTTTTCTATAATATATCTTGATAAAAAAATAAACATAAATTAAATATTTATTTATATATTTCAATATACGAAAATATATATTTTTGAATTTGATCTTTCAAATTAACTATTTATTATTGTTATTCAAAAATAATTTTTGTATATAAAATAGAAAATAATATTCTATATAGATGAGTCACACTCTAATTTTAAATACAAGAGAAGATAGTGAGAATAGAAGGAAGAGATTAAGCAAGTTAATGAAGGAGAAGAGGTGACTGAATAATATTTTATAACGTAAAGTGGCTTTGTTATCATGTATGAGTATCACGTAACAATCATGTTCGCTACGAGCAACACTGTTGTGTTTTTTCTGTTTAAAAGTTGTTACCGGTTATCATGTAAATATAAAATTTTAATGTGGTAGTTTTTAAAGTGAAAAATGAATGAAGAAATAAGGTGAGTTGTACGACATTTAAACTAACACATACTCCGTTACCATTTTTTTTGCTAGATACATAGATAAATACTACTTAAAAAGGAGAAAACTTAGGTACAATTTCATAGGTGTGATTGGTGCTGCTTTTCAATCACATCATGACACTCAGATTAGTTTTTTGATAATTAATTAAAAGATAATAAATAATATTAATAACAAATACATGTGTCATGGTGTGATTAAAAACCAGCACCAACCACACTTATGGAACAGTAATCTCAAGTAGGTAGCTCAGTTGGTGAGCTAATAGATATCCAAGTTTTTTCCTAAAGAAAGTACACCGATTAGAATCCTATTATGACATAGAGAGTTCAATACTAAGTTGCATATTCTTATGCATTTTACCGCTCTCTCACTACTTAAATCCGATTTGTGATATTATAGGTTTTTTTGGTTGAGACCAGGGTATCCACCGTCGAGTGCAGTCACTAATCCCCTTGCTGGATTTGAGGCACCTCGAAGGGTGGGACAGTTGGCCCAGGGATTTAAAGTTGCTCCGTACCCAATGCGAGGATCGAACCTTCGACACTTGGTTAAGGGAGGATGAGCCCCAACCGTTCTCAACCACACCCCCTAGGTTATGCGACATTATAGGTTGCAGATAAGTTTTTAATTTTAGTAATAGGAATAGCTAATATTATGCTCTCTCTCTCTCTCTCTCTCTCTCTCTCTCTCTCTATATATATATATATATATATATATATATATAACTATTAGAAAAACAATTAATTGTCTTCAAAGAATTTAATATTATATAATTTTATTTTGATTCGGTTGTTAAAATCACTCTCTAATGATTTTCAGTTCTTCATATATATAATTATAATTATAATTGTAATAACATAAAAAATTTATTTAAATATATCTATATACTACTAAGTAAAAGAATTTTTAATGCCCGTAACAAAATAGGCCTCTGGGTGGTTGTCCCTCTCGACCATGCTCAAGGCCACCTAAAATTGAAACATGGTCATTCTCAGTGGTGGTTCTGAGCACGGGTGGCAGTCCAAGACCCCATTTTTAAATGGGCACCAAAATATACTTGAAATCATATGATAATTAGAATTGAAAATTTTATTTGAAGAATTGAAAGTCAGTAGAGAGAGATTTTAATATGAACTTTGGAGCTAGCGAGTAAAATCGATGTCACAAAATAGATTAAAGTCATTTTGATTACCGTTGAAAATATTTTTTGAAAAAACCTTGATGGTGAACAATCATTAATAAAGGGAGAATGATATTGAAATCGTTAAAAAGGCATCATTTTATTTGTTCAGCCAAGACACTCAAAATCTCAAGACTTATTATATATACATTATATTAAAAGAAAAATTACCCTCACAATAGAACCAAATGGACCAACCCTTCCAACCAGCCTCAATTTGGTCGCTCTATTGGCACGTCATGGATACTACTTCCTCCTTCCCAAAATATAAGTCCTCTTTAACCACTTACAAGAATTAAGAAAATTAATTTAATTAGTTAATCTCATTAATTATATCTACTATTTATACTACTATTGCTAATTTACGTTTTATATGTCACTCATCTCACCTAATTAATTAGAGGTATTCCAAGAGTTGTAACCAGAAAGAATTAATTAGGGGTATTTTAATCGAGAAATGAAATTCTCAAAAGGGACTTATATTTAATGATGAATGGAGTATAATACTCACACCTATACTAACTCCTCAACACTAAATTGGGGAATTAATTTACACCATAAAATAGTAATACGACCCATTGTATTTATTGTTCATCTATATTTTTCCCAGTGATCCATTCATGAAGTTGTTGCAATTGATGTTTGAATCTAAAAAAAAGAGATGTTCAAAGAATAGATTTTATGATCAAATAAAAAATCAATGATATTCCTATTATTCTAAAAAGGACAGGTACTGTTTTACCAAAAAATGACAGGTATTTTTTTTGGGATTTAGCTCTAACCATCAAACGGAATACTACTGTTGACTCTAAAACTTAGAATATAAAGAAAATAAAAAGAGAAGCTACGGGTTTCAAAATTTCATTCAAAAAATCTACTCAGAACTGTATGTGAGCTCACTCCAGCAACATTTATACGTGATGTGTGTTGAGCAAAGATCGAGTTTCTTTTTCTTCCTATCACATTTCATAAGGCTGTAAATTACAACTTATACCCCCTTAAATAGCAAAGGGAAATTAATTATCAACTATTGTCGTAACCAACTAACCTCAAAATTTTATCATTCATTCAAGAAATGTTGCCTCAACTCTAATTCTCCTGCTCGCTGAAAACTGGCACTGCTTCCAGTTCAGCTATCCATTCTACCATTACCAACCTAGTCCTCTAAATACATAAACTTTGCAGGTAGATGTTTAAAACTGAACCTACATGCATTCTCAGTTAAATCACAACTCATCATGAGCTTCGGGTTGCTCATCAATCGTTTCTTCACTTGGTGAGGAGCCATCAGTTGACGTAGAATCAGAATTATCTGTGTTCTGCTCACTGCCCTCAGTATCGTTCTTTATAGGCTTCTGAGTCTGGGGCTTGGGCTTGGGCTTGGGCTTAGGGATTTTATTAATACTGGTAACCTGTAAATTGTACATTGAAAACCCTCAACAAAAAAGGTATTGCTTTAGAACATGGAAAACACCTGCCAGTAGAAAGGTATAAAATAGACGGTACCTTGTTTTGTAGATCTAACACCTTTAAATACACTTCATCAGATGTAAATGCAGGCTTGCTGAATCCAGAAGTCCTTCAAAAGTTCAAAACAAAAACTTATATTTAAACTAATATGTTCACAACAGGTGCAATTTTAGACATAATAAAATGTATCCCCATCTAATTATTGCAGTACTATCATTTATACAGACAGAAACTTACTTCTTTTGCTCAGTTTCTTTCTCATTCAACCAGTTCTTCAACTTTTCCGCATCATTTATCACCTTGCAAGTTAACAACCTCAAAATAAATGATTTTGCTACAGGTAACAAATTATAATATATTCAAGAATATTGCAATGAAGTTAAAATCAAATACCTCATCTATTCGTTCTTTTGGAAGCCAAGACTTGTTTGCTTTCCACTCTTGTACAATCTGCAGATGTCACAAAAAGATCCAAGTATAAGTGCTTCAGGTTAGCTTAGCAGCAGTAACAACCTTCAAAAACAACACGTGTAAAATAAAAGGTCCCAAAGCATACTAATAATAAGTTTGTGATGATGATACCTGTTTCAGCCCATCAATGTATTTTTGGGCATTCTCAACTGCCATTGGTCGAGCTGTAAGCTCCTTTAACCTAAAATAGATGTCAAACCCATCAGAAAGGCATTACCATATAATAAGGGTATGCATAGTAAGAGTGATAGAGCTTTCTTATAACTGATAGTACAACAGACCTGAAGAAAATTGGATCTCCAACAGCTTTTAATTGATCTAGACGCTCTTCAAACTCTGTAGCATTGGCATCTTCACCATCTGTATATAACCAATCTTGAACCTGACAGAACGCAACCTTAAGTAAATTTCTTATTTCTTATCAATAACATTTATTTTTGCTTTTGATTGCCCAAAGAATAGGGTTACCTCATCAAGTTTCTCAACAAAGGACTGGCGTTCCTCACTGGTAGAAACTTTTTCAAACTCCTCAAGAGTTTCAATCTGAGAAAAGCAGGGGATGCAATAAGAACAAGATGAAAATTAAATAGGAACATAACAAGTAGAAAAAATAGTTAAACTAGACCATCATTAACATTCTTTTTTTTATCAAGTCCATTATCAACATTCTAAAACAACAAAAAGAATAAATTTATAATATGTAAACCAATAAATAAGAGGAGCATCATTCCCAAATCCGACCCACTGCCCAAGAAAAATACAAGGCGACAGAAAAATACTACAAGCAAATGAAGATGACCATGAATGCAAGAACAAGACTAATTGGGATGTTCTCGAGTTAAATGCCACATTGGGGTACTCTTTGTTTAAAAAAATGCTCATCATCATTCTTTCACTTCTTAATTATCTTCTAGTTGTTTTTTTCTTAAAAAAAATAATCAATACCACGAGTTCAAATTCTTCCGCATAAACTTGAAGTCCAGCCAACAGTTTAACAAAAGAAGATTGAAAATCTTAAAAGGATAAAGCTTTATGCATCTCAGAAAAGATGAAGGCAATGCTCATCATCATTCTTTCATTTCTTAATTGTCTTCTGGTGGTTTTTTTCTTAAAAAAATAATCAATACCACGAGTTCAAATTCTTCAGCATAAACTTGAAGTCAACTAGCCAACAGTTTAACAAAAGAAAATTGAAAATCTTAAAGGGTATGGCTTTATGCATCTCAGAAAAGATGAAGGCCTTCAACATTAGAGAAAAGTATAACCATGTTGTTTTCTACCAACCTTTTCCTTAGTAGTGTATATATATCCTTCCAAATTATTTTTAAACTCTGCCGTTCTTTTTCTTTCTGCATCTTTTGTGTCTAGTGCTTGCAATTTTTTTTTAGCTTCAGCAAGAAAATCTTTTGATAGAGACATCCCTGGTCCTGATATCTTCTCAACTATCTGTCATCAGAAAAAGTAACAAAAGAAAGGAATGGGCAAGAAGAAGAGTAGATTAGAAGATCTCTTTCAATCTTTTTCATACTGATAATCACCAGCCAATTTAATGATTACAGGGTAGGGGTAATCAGTTAGCTTTCACCTTTAATGGTACCCTAAAGGTCCGCTTTTTTAGCTTTTTCTCTGTAGCAGGTTCAGCAGCCTCTGCACTAATGTTAGACGTCTTACTATTCCCACCATCACTTTGCACACTTTCGTTGTTTTCCTCAGAACTGTTCCTAGCACCAGATTCATCTGATACATTTGACGAAATAGTTGAATTCTCTATGGTCAAGTTCTTCCTGGGAACTTCCACCCACTCTGTTATTTCAATAACAGCATCTGCCCGATCCAGAGAAAGAACTCCACTTCTACTAAGAGAGAAATGTACATTTGCCTTAACAGGGGATGACAGATTCCGAGATGAGTATCTAGAAGAACATAAAAAGAAAAAAAAATAGGAAGGCGTCAGAAATTCTAAAGGTTTTGCATGAAAAACAATTATGTCCATAACAGTTCAGGAAGTTTTTTATCCTTACTTCTCGCTTGCATCTGTTAGCCCAGATATCTGGTATTGAGCAATTAAAGGAGAGGTAACACCAGGTGGCAGATTATTCTCACTTTCATAAGCTAGTGAAACTTCAAAATCTTTGTTATGATTAATGGATCTAAACATCTGTTAAGTAAACAATACTACATCTGATTAGCAAAATTGGAGAATATAAATAATCATTTCACTTTCGTATGAGATGTATTACACTAAGCATGAAGCATCAATTGGTTTACCTTACTCGGAAGTTTCTTCATTCGCGGTACAAGTAACTGCCTTGAACTTTCATTTTCCAAAAGATCAGGACCGTTCAACTCAATAACAAACTCATATAAGGAACCATCCACCATTCCTAGTTTGCGGTTTAATTTGATTCCATCGCTTATATTTGCAGCATGCAGAGCAGCACCAAGAACTATTGCTTCATCAGCATCAAGATGCCTATCGAGGTTTTTTCTACCAAGGAACTCTTGAAGTTTAGCCTGTAATAATAGTTAGCAGAATAAGAGTTAAGTAAAATTATATACATCAATGCATGAATGCCAAATAAATACTTCATCTGTAAAACTAAAGCGCAAACATTGTATTGAATAATACATAATAAAAACTAAAAAGACAAAGTGCTACAATTTTATTTGACAATAAATATAAAAAATAAGTATTATGTCATGAAATTTATACAAACAAACTTAACCATATTTATGTTTGTTGAATTTGTAATTTTTGTGGGTCTGTAACAGAGCATACTCATGTATTTTTTATAATGTGAATAGGAATAAATTACAATTAAGACTAATAAAACCCAATTGATATAACAGCTAGTAAATCATAACTGATTGATGTTCTAACCATATTTGATATCAAAGTTTAGGCAACTGAATCACATTCATATTGTCTATCTCTTGATAGGAACCTGGAATTGAATTAGAAAAGGGAAGAATTCCCCAAATTACAGAAAATGTCACAGCTCCTTGCTGCCCAAAGACCCCAATTCTTAAGTGAATGCTCTATACCCTATCACTCTCCCTATTATTTATATCATATCCTCCTCTCTCTTACTACCTAAGTAACTAACTGGTGGGGTTCTCTTAACATCTCTCCATTTAAATCTTTATTCTTACATGTTAGTCGTAAGCTGCCCTCTTTTTTTTCACCATTCAAGTTAATTAAAAAAAATAGACCTAGTAAGCAAGGTAGACAAGTTCGTAATCCTATGTAGGAACGGTGAGGGGTCATAGGTTCGTAAAACACGAGTTCGTAGCACGAAACGTAGATCCTATGAAATTATCTAACTAGTAAATATATGCATATTAAAAAATATGAATAGAGATAAAAACCATAAATAAGTGAAAAAAATCACAAAAACTTTTGTGTATAAATAATATAAATAAGACAATATTATAAAAAAACTAAACTAAAGGAAAAAAAACAAGAATGAAATACTAAGCTATATTATATTGAATAGGGATTAATTTTAAATTATTGTTGTTTTAGAATACTATATTGAAAGTCTCAGGTTAAAAAAGTGCACGCGAATCCCAAAAATATAAAACTCCACGCGTGCAGAGAACTGCTTTTTTATACTAGCTTAGAAGAATCGTATATTATATTTATTTATTTAAAGAAAAAGGGGAAAAATTAAAAACCCATTTAATAAGAGAATGGGCCGCGAGACCCAAATCAGTTTTACGCAGAAAAAACACAGAATGCAAAATGGCGCTTGTAAAACGATGCAGATCGCACGCAACAGCTCCGAAACACCTACTCCTTCGTCTCCTCCACGATCGGAGCGGCGCTCCGACCGTTCCTATGCAAACTCCAATCTTACATAGGGGCGGGAAGGTTGAGTCTCCATGGATTCGTAAGAGCGGACGCCCCTACGCTCCGGAGCGCGCTCTTAACTACCTTGCTAGCAAGCACGTCTTCACATATAATAGGGTCATGTTTGAGAAGGCATGAATAACTAAGATTGATTATATTGAATCATCAATTTGTCAAAACTAGGTTCATTTTGTATATAACAGATGATACACAGAAAACCTGTATTGCTAACTTAATTGCTCTAGAAACTAAAGAACGATAAGTAGAGTTTAGGTAGTTTCTCAGCTTTCCCATCCCTTAAATTTTGAGCATTGAGCCGTTGAGACAATACTATAAATCATGAAGCTCAAAATTGTACAAATACCTGCAGATTTAATCCCACTAATTCACATTGCAAAAAGCGTGACAAGAAAAGGAAAAAGACTATTGAAACCTGTAATTTTGGCACTCTGGTAGCACCTCCAATCAACTCCACTGCATATATTTCTTCTGTTGACAGGCCTGAATGCTCAATCACCTCTTTCAATGGTATCAAAGACTTTTCCCATATATCTTGACAGAGCTCTTCAAAATTTTCACGGGTTATTGTACTCCTGGAAGAAAAAAAAACTTGAATGAAGGATCCTTATGTGTCATATGTAGCGTAATTAAATCATAATTTGATAGTTTCAAAAAATAACTTCCTTGTCAAGTTGTCTTTGCTAGTATTTTCACTATTTCATTTTGTCTAACACACGCATTTCACTTGACAATTCTTCAAATGTATTTCCAGATTTTCAATTTAAGGAATTGCTAATCATTTGAACAGAAGCTTCCTTTAGACCGATAATAACATTAAATTTGAGAAAATATCAAACTAACCATTAACCAATAAGAACCTTTGTCTTTAAGATTTAGTTTTGATTTGTCAAAAAAAAGAGTAAAAAAAAGTAGTTTTTATGAAATTGGTTTTTATTGATCAAGAAAGACCAGCCCTTGCGTATCAGTCATTACTAGTAAATAATTTCCACACTCAAGCTTTTAGGAGTGGAATCTCCTTGGCATCTGCAGCGAGTGAGTCGGGTTTGAATTTTATGTAAATTCTCACGCCTGTCTATTAGAGATAGTATAGTTTGTAGTATGTCTTGTAATTGTAAGAACTGTATAATCTAACTGTAGTCACTGGAGCTGTTAGATGAAGAAAATAATCATTAACAGCCCACGTGACCTTCCAACTAACTGAACTTACAGTCAGTTAGATTAGCAACTACTAGTATAAGTAGCCTAAGCTACTCTGATGTAAACTCATCTTTCATTCATTCAGTATTCAAGAATCTGTTTCAGATTTATCTTCTCCCTCTCCTCTCTTTCTCAATGATTTTCAGTTTCTATTATTGACATCGCACTTCTTTCTTTTCATCACTAAAAAATTATTGTGGAAAAATTACAAAAAAGGGAATCTTGATAAAATATTTTTCAGTTTAAGAACTATCGAAATAGGGGTTTGGACATGGAAGGAGGAAAAGAGTGAATAGAAATTTATAATAGTGTTACCTTGTGTATGTTAATTTTAAATGAAGGTGTGAAATAAAATAAGAAACATTAACTTCTATTTATACTTACTAATACTAAACTCCTAACAAATCATCCAAGATACTCTATTTGTTCTCAAATATACACTAATAATATTATGAGATATTTTTAGATGGGGTAAATATGATTTTTGTCTCTATAAATATACCCCTTTTTGTTTTAATCCCTCTGAAATTTTTTTCCTATGGTTTAGCGCCTTTATTATTTTAAAATGGACAGCTTTAGTCGCTACTATTAAATGACTCTTGTTGGGTGATCACTGCCATGTGACATTATTTATGTCAAAATTATTTTCATACTAGACATTTGTGGACCATTCAGTTGTGATTACTAAAATTAAAATACTCAGATAACTTCTGCAGAAGACATGAAAACAGGGGCTAGAGATTCATTTTTGTCTCGCATCAAACTCGCAAGAAATCTGTACAGAAAACTTTATACATGAAAATGTCCAGACAACCAACCCTTCACAACGTCTACTTCTTCTATCACAAGCATAATTAACTCATACAGAAATCAAAAGGCCATTATCACCTTGACAAAGCCCGAGCAGAGGAGAATTACAATCACATTAAGCATTCCATGGAACCCATAGCATGTGTTGAAAATAGAAATGCAATGCCACACACCAAATAGAAATATTCGAACTGAACTTGATTTTTCAAAAAACTAGTTTAGATTTAATATATTCCATATTCGTTTTGGATGTATGAGTAAGTGAAACGGCATAATTCAGTACACATTATGGCAAGGTCACTATCTAAGAGTACAAGCCACCGACTAAAGTTCAGAATGATTGAAGTTAATACACAGAAATGCATTGAAATGAGGAATACTGACGCAGCAAATGAGGAGATAGGAACTTCGAATAACCTACCTGAAGTCCACATCACCGTGAAGCGATTCAACTGAAATGGGAGCTGCTGTGTTTGCACTAAGAATTTCTTTTGTTCGTTTAACCTGTTTCTTTAATTTAGCCATAGCCTTGGGAAATCTCCTCACATCTATTCCACCACCAACTTGTGCATTGAACTCATCAGCAAAATGTTCCACCAATCGCATTTCCATACTCTGACCACCCAGCTCAGGGTTCCAACGGACATCCTTGACCTACGTTGATTAAGATGTAAGTGAGCATATAAAGAGGAAAAGTACAAAATGATAAAATATTTTACGTATAGAACTGACTAATCGCTTTATTTTGTTATGTTTCACAAGGTAACAATTATGTTAGAGCCAGTTGAGTTTAACATATACATAGTGTTCTGGAGTGGGCCGAAGCCCACTTCAGCCTTGGAAACGAGGAGCGGCCCAGACAAGAATTGGTTAAAGGCTGAAAGCGCGAATCAACGGCGCAGATGAGTCCGTACGACCATCCAACGGCCGGGCGTGATTCGCGCTCCCTATATAACCATTCATTGCGTCAGTTGTCAGGTACACACTATTCATTCAGATTCATATTCTGCCCGTTCGCTCCTGACTTGGCGTTGGAGTGTCTTCGCAGGTACACCCGCCCCCGGAAGTTAAGTTTGGAGCACGACCAGAAGAGCACATATTTGATACCTGAGAAGCTGCGGTCCATCACTCAAGGGTACAGATCAATTGGCGACCACAGTGGGAGCCCGCGCGCTTTCCACCAATCTCGAAGATGCCCCCGAAGGCACCCCGAGGCCGACCAAAGGCCACCGCTCATTTACGAAGCGTGGCCGAGATCCCGACTCGATCACCACCAGAGGGTGGTGAAGGCAACAACACCGTCCCTACACAGCCGGCCACCGTAGAGCTTCCTGCCGACCTGGTCCAAGAGCTGCGAGAACTACTGCACGACCGAAACCAGGCTCTGAATCGCAACAATGACCACCTCACGCAGATAGAAGATCAGATCGCCTCGAGGCGAGCACACACGGCCCCGGAGCAGCGACCTCATTATGAGGGCACTTCGGCCGTATGAGCACGCCCCTCCAGGCCTCATCGATCGCCTCCGCGAAGGCAGCTGGTCCATCGATCTCCACCCCCGAGGAGGGGACGAGGAGGAGCGACCACCCCACCGAGAAAGACTCCATCCACATCTGATTACACTTACTGGCCTGAAGAATCATCGCACGAAGATTCCTCTAGGGGTTCGACCAGTTCACCTACTCGTTCTCGAAGCCGATCTAACGAGCGACACTCATATCGGTCAAAAGATTATTCCAGCCACGGTCGTGGAGCAAGCTACCCAGGAAAGCGACTGTGTCGTCAAAATAGGAGAGATACCAGCCTTGGACCATTTACGAAAGAAATAGATGATTTTCGCATCCCACGCTCGTTGGAAAAACCTCCAACCGACCTTAAGACGTACAACGGCGTAAAAGATCCGGATGCCCATTTAAAGCACTTTGATATTATGATGAAATATTGCGGAGCACCCGGACCGGTAAAATGCAAAATCTCCCCCCTCACTCTTGAAGGGGTGGCGTTGGAATGGTTCACCGAGCTAAAGCCCAACACCATTTCATCTTGGGAGCAGATGGCTAGGGTGTTCACCGCCCGCTTTACAACCTCCAGGATCAAGCCAAAATCCCAGGACGTATTGATCGCCATCAGACAAGGCCCGCATGAGTCTTTGAGAAGCTATGTCGAAAGATTCAATCGAGAAGCCGATCAAGTCAGAAACTTGGACGATAATCAGAGGTTATTCTTCTTGAGAACGGGCCTCTTAAGAGGTAGTCGTTTTGAAGTAGAGGTAGGACTCCACATTCCCAGGGACCTAAAGACGTTCCTAAGACGATCCCAAAGGTTCATGAATTATGAGGAGAGAACGACCGCTATTGAAGCTGCTGAGGCGAGCATGAACCAACACTCGCGATCAGAAAAAGATATAAAGGCAAAAGAAGAGTGCAAATAACCGCCCGACTAGGGAAGGTAGGATCAAGAGATTCGCTGAACGCACTAAGCTAAATACCTCGTACGCGAACATTTTAGCAGAATGTGCCAACGCAGAATTCAGAGATGTTAAACCACCGGAACCTCTCGTGCTCAAAGATGGGCAGCGTCCCTCGAAAAAATATTGTATGTACCACAAGAGTAACGGGCATGACACAAACAACTGCATGGCTCTTAAAGATGATGTGGAAGCTCTGACCCGAAGAGGGAAGTTAACTCGGTACGTAAAAAGAGATCATGAGGAAGCAAGAGAAGAACGGAAGGTTACCTATTCCCCCAGAAAGGGAAAAGCAGAAGCAAATGAAACGATCAAAGTTGTAGAAGAGGACGATGATGAAGAGAATGGCATAGGCGCTAGGAAGTCAAAGGGAAGGCCGGTCGCTATGGTCATATCCAGAGGAATCCCCACGGACGCCTCGACTAGCAGATCGATCAAAAGAAGATGGGACGAGATCATGAGCATCGCCTCGACCTCCACCCCAAGGCCGCCTTCCGTACGACCGTCCATCTCCTTTGGACACGAGGACCTCATTGACGGAACGCCCAACTGCAAAGTACCTTTGGTGATCGTCGCTGTAATGGCGAACATAGAAGTTAGGCGGATATTAGTGGACCAAGGTAGTTCAGCGGATATTATATTCGAAGACCTGTTAGATGCGTTGAAGATTTCAAAAGACGACCTAAGGCCATACAAAGTAACAGTTCTCACCGGGTTCAATGGTGCCTCGACAACCCCCATAGGACGGCTAGAGCTGATGGTGACCTTTGGAGATGATACTGAAGAGAATCCCCTCTACAAGACAGTCAGAGTGGATTTCATCGTTTTGCCGTGCAAATCGGTCTATCAATGTATCATTGGGCGGCCAACCCTTGCCCGTTTAGAAGCAGTGCCGTCAACCGTCCATCTGAAAATGAAGTTGTACACCAAATCTGGAGAGGTCGCAACTGTCTCAGCAGACTTACTGTCCGCAAAGCGAGCATTCCTCCTGGGACTAAAGGAAAAAGGTAAAAAAGTAGCACGAGAAATAGAAGAAACAATGAAAGGTAGCGGACAGGTGAATTTGGCAGATCTTGATGCTCGCTGGGACACAGATAGTGAGGAGGAAGAAGGAGACGACCTTCTGACCAAAGAACTGAAGAACAGAATCAAGCGACCAGAGCCAGATGGAGAGTTTTGTCACGTGCAACTAGGAGACAACCCAAAGAAGACAATCAAGATTGGAAAGAATCTCTCCCCTGAGACTCAAGACGAGCTCGTCCAATGCCTAAAAGACCACGCGGATCTGTTTGCCTGGAGCGCGGCGGACATGCCCGGAATCCCCCCGCAAGTGGCGTGCCATCACTTAGCAATCAACCAATGAGCGAAATGGGTTGCCCAAAGGAGGAGAGTTCAGAAAGAAGAGAAGGCGCGAGCAGCGTCCAAGGCCGTTGAGGACTTGTTCGATGCAGGCTTCATAAAAGAGATAAAATACACTACGTGGCTGTCTAACGTCGTTCTGGTTAAGAAGGCAAATGGCAAATGGAGAATGTGCGTAGACTATACTGACCTCAACCGAGCGTTCCCGAAGGACGCCTTCCCCGTCCCCAGCGTTGATCGTCTAGTAGATAATGCGAGTGGATACAAAATCTTATCCTTCCTAGACGCCTATTCTGGGTATAATCAAATTGCCATGCATCCACCAGATCAAGAGAAGGCCGCATTCATGACGGACAAGGGAAATTTCTGTTATAGAGTAATGCCTTTTGGGCTGAAGAACGCGGAAGCGACCTTCCAGCGCATGATGAACAAAGTTTTTCACGATCAGTTAGGGAAGATGGTGGAAGTATACCTGGACGATATGATTATCAAAAGTAAGCAAGACCGAACACACGTAGACGACTTAAGAGAAGTGTTCAAAGAAGCCAGGAAAAATTCGTTGAGATTCAACCCAGAAAAGTGTACCTTTGGGGTAAGGGCCGGCAAATTTCTTGGATTCTATCTCACCGAAAGAGGGATTGAAGCCAACCCGGACAAATGTCGAGCAGTGACCGAGATGAAGCCGCCAGCGACCAAGAAAGAGATACAGAAGCTAAATGGCATGATTGCTGCTCTCTCGCGATTTGTGTCCAAAGCCGCAAACAAATCCTTACCTTTGTTTAGATTGTTGAAGAAAGAGATCGCGTTCGACTGGACGCCTGAATGCGACCAAGCCCTCGAACAACTTAAGGCGGCCTTGGCAGAACCACCGATCTTGACAACTCCTAAGCCCGGGGAAACGTTTTATCTATACCTATCCATTACAGACGAGGATTTGGCCGCTGTTTTGGTACGAGAAGAAGGAACGAAGCAAAACCCGATCTACTTCGTTAGTAAGGTGCTGCAAGGGCCAGAGCTTAGATATCAAAAAATTGAGAAGTTGGCTTTAGCTCTAGTCGTATCCGCAAGAAGATTGAGGCCATATTTTGTAGCCCACCAGGTTGCTCTGAGAACCGACCAGCCGATCAGACAGATCCTTCATAGACCTGATTTGGCAGGAAGAATGATCAAGTGGGCGATAGAGTTATCCGAATTTGGAATCAAATACGAACCCAGGTCGACCATTAAGGGACAAATCTTGGCCGACTTTGTTGCAGAATTAACTCCAGGAGCGGAGGACCCGGTCCACGACATATGGACGCTTTATGTTGATGGGTCATCCAACAGCAAGGGCAGCGGAGCTGGCTTGATCCTTGAGAACGAGCAAGGAACGACTATCGAGGTCTCCTTGTCTTGCTCCTTTCCCACGTCCAACAATCAGGCTGAGTACGAGGCCTGTTTGGCTGGGTTGTTGCTCGCTCGAGAATTCAATGTAAAGAAAGTGGAACTCAGATCAGACTCGTTGTTGGCGGTATCCCAGATCAAAGACATCTTTTCGGCCAAAGACGAGATCCTCCAGAGATACCTCGCAAAGGTCAAGGAGTTGATGCAGGAATTCGAATACGCCGAAGTTAGGCACATCCCTAGGGAAGAGAACGCCATGGCAGACGTCTTATCCAAGCTCGCAAGCACGAAGAACCCTGGCAACCACAGAAGTGTAATACAAAAAGTTCTATCTCAACCAAGCGTAAGGCTGGAGGCCACACCGGGAGCAGATGTGTATGAGATTGACTCAGCCCGAACCTGGATCGACCCTATTTTTAACTACATCAAGGATGGAGAAGAACCCGTGGACCCTAAAGAGGCTGCGCTCGTTCGAAGATGAGCAACATCCTACTCGATCATAAACGAGCAGCTCTATAGAAGGGGATTCACTATGCCCTTGCTCAAGTGCCTCCTCCCAACAGAAGCAAATTACGTACTTAAGGAGATCCACGAAGGCATCTGTGGGAATCATATGGGTTCGCGAGCGCTGGCAAAGAAGGCATTAAGGGCGGGCTATTATTGGCCGACCATGGATACGGACGCAAGAGACCTAGTGAGGAAATGTGACAAGTGCCAGAGGCACGCCGACGTTCACATCGCACCTCCAGCCGAGCTCAGCAATTTGACCGCCCCATGGCCATTCTCATGGTGGGGTATCGACTTGTTAGGACCTTTCTCACTCGCCCCTGGTCAGCTGAAGTTTCTGATCGTCGCAATTGACTACTTCACCAAGTGGATCGAGGCCGAACCACTAGCCACGATTACTTCAAGAAATTGCCTCAAGTTCGTCAGAAAGAACATCTTGGTGCGGTTTGGGATCCCCAAGGTCGTTATCTCGGACAACGGCACACAGTTCACCGACCGGAACTTTCAAAAAGCCTTGGCGGAACTAGGCGTTAAACAGCGTTTTACGTCAGTCGAACACCCGCAAACGAACGGGCAGGCAGAAGCAGCCAACAGAGTCGTCCTGAGGGGCCTCAAAAGAAGGTTAGATGAAGCTAAAGGGAAGTGGGCGGAAGAACTCCCTTCAGTATTATGGGCGTATAGAACGACCCCACACTCAACCACTGGGGAAGCCCCCTTTAAGCTGGTCTACGGAACAGATGCACTGATTCCCGTCGAAATGGGAGAACTAAGCTGGAGAACGAACAATCCTATGCAGCCATCAGAAAACGAACAGGCGACCAGAGAAGAGCTCGATCTAGTGGAAGAGCTACGGAGTAAGGCTGCCCTCAGGGAAGCGTTAGTAAAACAAGCGATGGCCACAAGACACAACGCCAAGGTCATTCCTAGAGCCTTCGAAAAAGGGCAGCTCGTCCTAAGAAGGACAGATATTGGCCGAAGAAATGCCGGTCAAGGAAAGCTTGCCCCGAATTGGGAAGGTCCTTACCGAGTGGCGGCCAAGACGGGCAAAGGGGCGTACATCTTGCAGAATGTAGACGGAAGCATCATTCCAAATACTTGGAATGCAGCAAATCTTAGAAGATATTTCACTTGAGAGTTTGTAAAAATGTCTTGTTATAACAATGAATAAAAAATCAAACGAGCGGGACACTCTTTTTCCCTACGGGGTTTTTTATCGAGGCCCGCTCGTCCGTCATTTAAATGGCGAAGGTATTTCTTAATTTGATTCTCTTTAAAAGATGTTGATCGACTCAATAACCAATTACTTCTTAAGCGAGTTAAGTTCAAACCGAGTTTGATAAACTGCTCAGGAGGAAACTTAAGCGATATTAAGTACGAACACACCCGGTCAACGAGCTAAATCTCAAGTAGAAACTTGGTAAGCTGTTGACAGGGGTCCCTATGAAGATCGGCCCAACGAGGGTTGAAACAGTATTATAAAGCCCGTAGGCCCCGAGCAAAGTAAATCAACTTAGAAAAAGTAAAGATAGTTAACGTTAAAGTCTGCCCGAAGAAAGTCGGGCTCCATAAAGATTACAAGAAAACATAAAGTACACTTGTTGAAAATACAAAAGGAAGGGGCTAGTCACTCAGGACGGCTGTAGATGACTGTTTCTTCTTGGATGACGTTTCCATGCTCATCTTTCTCCGCAAGACGAACGATTTGGCCATTCCTCAAGAAATGATCGTTGCTCACGATCTCAGGATTAATCTCCAGAGAAGGCCATACCTACTTGACGGCCAGCCTCCTCAGATTTATAACGAGCAAGCTTTTGAGATGCGGCCTGGGCAATTTCTGCAACGAACATCAGAGGGTCTGCTCGAAGGCGTTCCAAAATGACATCCTGGAGATTGTCCAAATCTAAGGACGACCTCCTTGTTTCTCTTCTCTTTTGGGGAGGATCAAGGTCGATCGCGACGGCGTCCACGGAATTCGGAGCCCGATCTCTCTTCTTTGAAGCTGAGTTCGACCCCTTTTCACGAAGGAGAAGCAAAGGTCACCTTCTTCTGCTTCCTTGATTTGGTCTTGGCCAAAAGGGCTTCAAAGCCTATGCCTGACATTTCAGCTGAAAAGGGAAAGGGTTAGAAGCAATACGAAGTAGAAAGCAATCAAAGCTATCGAACAAAAGAAAAAGTTAAAGCACACCAAGTTTATTTTCAGCTTGCTCAGACGTCCTAAGACAAGCAAATTTGTTGCAAGGAATAACCCCTTCGGGCAGCCAAGTAACCAGGGTCTCCAGCATCAAGATGCTCTCAATATCGTAATCGCTCAGCCTCCTTTGATGCCTATAGTGGATGGTATCACGGTCATAGTGTGAGTGCGAACAGCCCAGAGGGAATTTCATCGAATTAATATGACCTTCAGCGTCCACAATTCCCACCATCTCTTTAGCCCGATCATTGATTGGGACGACTCAAAGGAAAGCATGCCTCCAAGGCTTGGCCGATTCGCAGAAAGGTTTGAAGAGTCTGATCGTGCCCTTTCGCCCCTTCAAAGAAACTTGTTCCCATCGTCTGGGTTCGCTCTTCATCTCCGCGGTACGACTGACGTCGAATAGGGAGAAGAAAAGACGGCAATTCACTTCCCGGTCGAGCGCGGCCATTATTATCTCGAAAGACTTAACAAGCGCCCAAGCGTTGAAGTGAAGTTGAGAGGGGGCGACCCCAAGGGTTCTCAGGACGCGTCTCTGAAAGAAAGAAAATGGAGGTCGCACCCTCAAATCTCGGAGAACATTGGTGTACATGATAAATTTCAGAGAGGTCGGGATCACGGCAGCATGCTCGTGAGCCGGCACACCCTCAGCTAGCCATTCCTGGTCGCCATAACCAATTAACATGGTGAAAAGCGGCAACATCTCATCACCTGGTGGAAAGACCGAGCGCTCGTTGGTTATGGCCGAAGAAATCCAAGAGTGGTCTCATCAAGCCTACCCCTCCAATCGTGCTCTTCAGGAAGCACCTCATTGGTCGGAACGGGAGGAGGCGCAGGGTTCACTCGAAGAGATTGAACGGTGTCGACAGTATTCAACGAGCGACCAGACGACGACGAAGTAGAGAGATCGGTGGAAGAGAAAGTCTCGGACGGAAGTCCGCTCGTGCTAGTATCTCCAGAGCGAGCAGCACATTCAGCCATCTTCACAGATTGACGGCCGGAGATCCTAGCTGTCTTCTTTGTTCGCGCCACTGCCTTACCCTGCAAGGAGAGGGAAGTCAGGCTCACCCTAAACGATGATTTGCAAAAAGGGGCGACAAGGTCGACCCCGAGCCTGACACCCCCTCCTCACTCTACCCGACGAATAATCGAGCAAACTAAAGAAAAACGAGCAGAAAGTGCATACCTGGAGTAGGAGAAAACTTCGGACTAGAATGCTCCTTAATGAGCAAAATCAAGCGACCGGACGAGTGAAATCGCCTAAGTTGAAAGTCGTGCACGGGTGAGCACCTAGCCAGTTGAGACAGTAAACTGTTGTTCGCCTCGAGAGCAAAAGTATGACCGCTTTCAGAGCTTCAGGAAAAGGAGTGAAGAATGAGGAGAGGGGGGCAGCATATTTATAACATTCAGGGAGCAAGCAAGCGAAACGTCGTGACCTTTCACTTGTACGCGCCTTGAAAGCTGAACCGTCATCATAACCAGGCGCCGCCTTTTTGAACTTCGAGGCACCATTAATGATCCCTGAAAGGATGTGAAACGTCGCTTCATGAAAAGGGGCCACGCGTCGTAAAAGTTTAAGAGCAAGATTGTCAATACATACGGTTGACCGAGCAAAATTCCTCGAGGACTGTGGAGAGTGGTCCCGGTTAAAGCCTTCGCCCGTCCCTAGCACGATCTTGGCTTGGGGGGCAACTGTTCTGGAGTGGGCCGAAGCCCACTTCAGCCTTGGAAACGAGGAGCGGCCCAGACAAGAATTGGTTAAAGACTGAAAGCGCGAATCAACGGCGCAGATGAGTCCGTACGACCATCCAACGGCCGGGCGTGATTCGCGCTCCCTATATAACCATTCATTGCGTCAGTTGTCAGGTACACACTATTCATTCAGATTCATATTCTGCCCGTTCGCTCCTGACTTGGGCGTTGGAGTGTCTTCGCAGGTACACCCGCCCCCGGAAGTTAAGTTTGGAGCACGACCAGAAGAGCACAGATTTGATACTTGAGAAGCTGCGGTCCATCACTCAAGGGTACAGATCACATTGTTTGAAAGCAAAGGTCGTACTATTTACTTATTGCTTATTCCATTACAAATATTGAAAACCAAGCACTCTATGTTATGGAATTGTCACTATAAGCATTGTGAAGCAGCTTTGAATTGAACTGTTTGGAGATTGCTAGATATGTCTGCCAAATTTTTAAAGTTCTTCCCTATGATATATCATTCCTTCCTTAACAGCATAAATTCAAACTATTACACCACCATTCAAGTACGAGTGCATGATTAACTAATTGCTCGCAGCTAGACTAGTATTAACTAGCAATTACTAAATAAAAGAAGACATCAAAACTTCAACACGTAAACTCATAATTTCATTTCATATTCATATTCATAAAATAAATACCAACACCATTTTCGAAAATATATCATACCTGAAATTGGTTCACCGAAACTGGCTTCCCATACTCTTTACTTTTATAAGCTGAGAAATACACAAGTGCAGCATAGGTACTACTAGAACCCATGTCATAGAAAATGACATGCCTCGACTCATTTGAAAAGTCCTTATCGATCCCATACTGCAACGCCGCACCGGAATGCTCATTGATCAACGAAAGAACATTAATTCCCGCTAACTCAGCCGCCTGAAACAACCCTCTACGTTCAGCCTGTCCGAAATAAGGTGGCACGGCGATCACCGCGTCTTTGATCGGAATCTTCGAATGAAACTCCGCCAAACTCGTAGCGTATCCCAATTCCATGGCCACTAATTCCTCAGGTGAATACTCAGTGCCATTTTCATCCACTACGATATTCACTGTGCCTCTTGAAGAATCCTCCTTCGCCTTGAAAGGCAAGTACATTGAATCCAGAAGGCTCTTCGCGGAAGAATATGGTTTCCCTATCAGGTCCCTCATTTGGGAATACACTTTTTGAGGATACCGAGCGATCAGACCTGCGGCTTCCTCACCAAGGAGTCGGTTACCGTCGTGGAACGACACAAGTGCCGGCGATTTCCTCTTCGACATCTCATTGATCGCGATCGAGATCGGACTCTGACCTGGTTTTAGGTTCACCACCGCTACTTTGACCGATTCGGAGCCTAGATCTACGCTGAAGACGGCGGATTGCGACGGAGAGAACAGGAAAACAAGAACCGACACGATTAGCGCCAGCTTCGCGAGGAGCCGCGCCATTTTCTCAATGAAATGCAGTGTTTGGTGTCGATGGAAAATAAAAATGTGTTATAGAAAAAAGAAAAATGGAAGATGCACAGAGAGCCTGTTTCGTTCCTTCTCCGGCGAGTCGTGATGGGTTTAATGATGATAAATAATAATCGAGTGTTTTCGATTTTATTTTTATTTTTATTTTTATTTTTGGCTTTGAGTAATGTTTACGTGGGAAGTGACCTA
The DNA here is from genome assembly GCA_963573325.1 of Astragalus glycyphyllos. Lineage (NCBI taxonomy): Eukaryota > Viridiplantae > Streptophyta > Magnoliopsida > Fabales > Fabaceae > Astragalus > Astragalus glycyphyllos. Next base: position 72,512,779 of record OY754307.1, read on the forward strand.
AAAAAGAGAGGGAGTAACCAATGAGAAAAAGACACGTGGGCTAATGTACACGTGGCGGGAAATAAGATGCTGTGCCTTGTTGTTCTTCTTGCTGCACCTCGTGTCAAAAATCTAGTCTAGCACATACTGGAAAGGACACTGGTGACTTTTAGACCATACTTCCAGTTTTTTCTCTCTTTTTGTGTCAACCTCAGATTTTCCCAATTGTTATCATCTCGACCCAGATGAGATGAGTGTTCCTCAGAGTGAAGAAGCTATCGGAGCTAGGAAGGGTTTGGTCACCCCGGGTTACGATCTCTCCAGCGCTGTCAATACTAAGGAACCAATGCCTGGGTTGCGCCGCTATCGGGATTAACTTGGAACTTGGAAGCATTCGATGCTGTTGTTGATTTTTGATATGGAAGTTGGTAATAGGACTGCACAGCTGATAATCGAGAAGATAGCCATTGTTTTGGGTATAAACAACAACACAACTGCATAGACTAATATCTTTAGTCGGTAGGACTACAATTAATGACAAAGCTCTCTCGCAAAAGATTTAACACTGCTGCGTGTCCAAGGCTGGATTCGAAGCCAGAAAGAAGATATCCACTTTTGATGTGACTGAGCTTCAGGATTTAGATTCCATTGTTATAGGTGTAGGGATGGTAATGGGGCCGGGCGGGGTGGGAAGTACTCTCTGCTCCCCGTTCCCACTCCCAAATTGTCCACCGTCCCATCCATGATTTTTGTTTCGGGGAGTTTTCCTCCTTCTTCCCCGTCCTCACACATCCACGCGGGGACCCGGAAAATTAATCAAAAGTTAGCAAAAATATGAAATAAAGTTGAAAAAATATATAAAAATAAGACCTAAAAAATAAAAGTTTAACATTTTAGTATAAAAAATATAAAAGTTATATTTTAATATTTAGAAAGTATAAAAGTAAGAATAATTTTATCTTTATTAATAGGCAAAATATATCTTCAAGTCCCTTAAATTATTTTTTTGTAACGATCAGGTCTATTAACTTTTTTGTAACGCCTAGGTCCCTTAACTATTAAAAATGTTGCACCGTAGTCCCTTTTAACTTTTTTTTGTTAACTCCGTTAAACAGTCTCTTAGTTGACCGTTTGACTGCTGAGTTGGCATGACACGTGGATTAAATTATTATTTTAATATTCCAAAAAAAGACACATCATCTCCCTCACATCTCACTCATCTTCTTCTTCCATGGAACCCTACCATCTTGAAAATGGATGTTCAACTTTTTATTGTGTTTTCAAATCTCAGTGGAATCTTATCTAAAAAAATTGCTTATGAGATTGAAAAATCCCCTTCTTATATTATAGTGTTTTTAATATGGGTTATGCATCAAAACCAGTGAGATGGAACCATACTGAAAATTTAATAAATAGCTTTGTTTTTGCAGAGCTTCGTTTCTTTACATATCTTCGTTTATGGTTTGAAAATAATAAGGTACAGATGACATAAAATCACATAAAATCGGTATTTCGTACAGATCTGGAAAAATTACAGATCTGAAAAATACCACCCATTTATTGTGGGGGGGGGGGGGGGGGGGGGGATGATCCCATCCCCGCTTTGATTGCGGGGGATTTTCCCCTCGGGGGATCCCTACTTACGGGTAAAAATTACCACCTCTATACCGGAACCGGAGTAACGGTGTTTGATTGTGTAATAATAATAATTATTTTGCTGCTATTTGTTTTTGTTATTTTTTTAAAAAAATTAAAGGAGGAAAATGTTTTTGAGCACTCATAAAACAAAAGGTATGTGTGGGAGGGGAGGCCAAAGTTTTTGAAAGATTAATTTAAATTTCAATATATATTTGAAATTTTAAAAAAAAATTAAAAGAATAACATGATAGACAACAATATAATATTTTTAATCATACTTTATTTATGTTTAGAGACATTTTATAACTTGCGCAATTTAGAACTGAAAAATATGTTCTCCCCTCCAAGTGGAGGACATAAGACCCTAGATTAGGGGGTGAAAAAAAAATCAACGTCAAAATTGCCGGTTTATAGGATTATTGAAAATTTCTTTTTCAAACCAAACTATTTAACTCTAAACTTTTTTAAAAGTAAATCCCAAATTTAGTCTCTAAATTTATATTTATTCTCCTATTTAGTATAGGAAAAAAATAAATAGTCTGTAAAGTATGTGGCGTGTGCCAAATTAATTCTCAAAGTTTTATAAGTAGTCCCTTATGAAAATTAATGAGACAAATTTCTTAAATTTTAGAAACACATTCAAAGAGTAAATCCTCAATTTAGTTCTTATACTATCACCCTCTTTTTAATATAGTCTTTGAACTATATATAACTATAATAAAAAGTCCCTAAAAGTACAAAACTAGAAGAGAGAATGATAATCAAGGACTAATTTGATGAATTTAAAATAGTTTAGAGATTATTTTTGTACTTTTATAATTTAGAGACCAAATTGGAAAGAAAGTAATAGTATTTAGACCAAGTTGAGGATTTACTCTAAAACAAACTAAAAATATTGACATACCGTCCAAAAATATTCAATTGCTAAAAAATAAGCGAAAATTATAAATAGTATTATTAATTTAATAGAGGTGGAGGAACTTTATAATAAATAAGGTATAAATAGGAAGTTACATATACCAAAGGTTTGAAGTAAAAAAATTTAGCCACTCGATATTTAAGTATTGTATATCAATGGCTATTAATCTATTTGACTTGGGTGGATAAATTAGGCAATTTGCCCACCCTAAGCTTGACTAAGGACACTTGTAACTTTAAGTTAGACCACACTCTAAATTTATACTTCATCTGTCTCATTTTGTTTGCCGTTTAAATTTTGACACACTCATTAGAAAAAACTAATGTTTAGATTTTATAAAAATGTATAATTTACAATTTAACTCTTTATCTCTATATAGATAAATCTGAATCATTTAATCAACACAATTCTCATAGTAAATAAGGGCATGAGTAAAGTTTGAAGGGCATGACAAATGTGAATCATTTAATGAACATAATTCTCATAGTAAATTAGGGCATGAGTAAAATTCCCAGTTCAAAATAGGGTAAATTATTATAGTTCCTTTTGGCTAATAACAACTCCTACGTCAATGCCATCAAGAGGGGGGGGGGGGGGGGAAAGAGAAACAAATTTTGCACTCTAGTTGTCAGGAAATCAGAACTGTACAATGAACATTTAGATAAGTTAGCTCTACTTAAATAATGTTATATGAACAAGTATATTGATCGCTAAATATTATGCATAATCTGTTTGTCCCCCTACAGGAGGGGAACTATTACACTAAAAAAAAAAAAAAAGTAGGGGAACTATACTTAGGTAAAAAACTCTTTACCCATTATAAACTCAGTTATAAGCATGATTTCTTAATGATTTGGATTGAAGACTTCTATGATAATCATTGAACTTATTCACCATATTGATCAATGCTTAATAATCATATAAGCATAATCTGTCTAGAAGAGCCAATACTTTTTCTTCGGTAGTCTGGAAGGAACATCTGTAAATTCATTGAACGAATAAAAGATAAGCTTATTGTTTGATAGCAGACAATGAAGAAGAAAAATCCATTTTAAAGTTTTCAGGTAATTGACCAAAAAAAAAAAGTTTTCAGGTAAATCACCTCCGCTTGTGTACAATGAGTTATAGTGTACTTCACTCCAAAAGCTTAACCACAGCTCTACAATTCATAAAAGAATCACAATCACATTAACTCAAAGAAATATAAAGCTGGGAATAAGAGATAAACTACAGATCTAAGGATGAAAAATATTTTTATTGTTTTTCGAGTTCTAATGACTTTTATGATAATCACTGAAGAACTTATTCATCTAATTGCACAACTATTTGAAAGTTCATGATTTGGATTGAAGATCTATACAATTTTGAGATAAAACATCACTATTAAATGGCGATGGCCGCTTTATTACCAGACCAAATAATAGTATTCAGTAAAATGGAACTTAAACAAATAGGAGAATATCGAGATTCGAGGATGATTTTAATATTTCAAAGTCATGACATGACACCATTATTTCATGGCACATTTCCTACAGATTTTTTTTTTCCCTTTTCAACTTTCACTGTTGACCCTATTGTCAAGAACTCAAGATAGAAAATTTGTTTCTGACCATTTTCCCTAATTGTGAAACTTATCCTTCACAGAAAATAAAACGATTAACAACCTTAATGCTCCCATTATAGCAGCTAAAAAAGGATCAGGTGTGCAATGTTATAGTACTGAAGAGACTGACAAAACTCATAGCACAATAACTGAAGAATAACTTACTACGGAAATTTTCATTGTCTCCAGGGAGAAACAAAACATGATATCAGTTAACAGACTCTTAAAAATTGACCTTGAAATAGAGACTTGAGACGACATAAGTTCTAAAGGAGAAATTCAAAATAAGAACAAACAAAACGAAGTGTCAAAGTAGCAACATTAAGAATACTTGCCTCTAGTGGAAATTTTGTTAGTTGGAAGGATCTCAATATAGCAAGTGTCTCTGAAAGAGGTGACTAAACAAATTTTGGCATCAAACTGAAGAAAAAGCCATAAGTTTGTCAGAAATCAATTTTAACAATAAATAAACAGAGAAAAACCCGAATACGAAATCTAGAAAAAAAAATGAAGTAATTAAAAATAGAAGAATATAAAGTAAACACAACGAGAACAAGTTGAAATTACAACAAGCATGGAGCACATTGTTACAACTCAAGCCAATCAGTAGGCCCACCACAACTTCCCCCTATCAATACTAACCTGGTAGTAGCCCTTTCTTATTGTGGCTTCATTAATTTATTAGTATTGGGTTTTTTGGTATAGCATCTTTGCGAGCATAATGCACCTCAATTCAACCTATAGATATATAGTCCTTTCCATACCCCAACTCCGGAATAACCAATAGTTACAAGTAGGCTCATTACAGAACAGTGAGCCTACTAGGCTAAAAATTGTTCAAAGATATCAAAATCTCTTCATATTACAGACTACAGAGAGAAACTAAAATTAACTATACACAGAACAAAAATGTGCCCCCATTCTCTTGGCTAATTGGTGTTGCTGTACAGTTTTTTTGAATTGATGGATGGCTCATGGCATAAACCAATTAAAAGTCACAAGGCAAAGAAGCAAGATCATCCCAGAAGTACTATTTATATTCCAGATGTTGCCACGTAGAGTAACCCATTAGAACTACTAATATTATTAAGGACAAAGACTTTAAATTGTACTGAAAGCAAGTGCCGCCATTTATTTATAATAAAATCTAATTCCTTGTCCCTAAACTTATTAAGACAAGGAAACCAAATAGACTATGCTTTTATTGGAAGACCAAGAAAACATACTATAGCTGATAGAATCCGTAAAGCAACTAATTCTTAAATGAATAAGAAATCCATTGTGCTAGCCTGCTGAAGGATAAAAGGTTTACTCTGGACTCGCAATGAAATTAGGGAAAAATAATAAACATCATGTATTTGTAGTTTGTCTCGTGAATTCTTTGCCACTTGTTGCCCTACACCAAAAAATTTAGCTTCTGTTGGAATTCACACATGGGATAGTGTAATGATAAGTGGTCATAAGTGAGGAACCACCCTCAGTCCATGAGCTAGCTTTTGGAGTTGAGTTAGGTCTAAAACCACTTTCTAATAGCCCGTAAGACCTGAATTTTTTTAATTAAATTGGCTAATTGAAGAAGAAATAAGCCTACAAGGCTCTAGGTGCCAAACACACCTTAAAATTACTTTAGATTCACATGGGAACATGAAAAGGCATGAATATCAGCTTACGAGACAGGAAACACTTTCTCCCAATTGCTACCTAAGTATGAAGATGGTAGTGCCATAAAGGCCTGGTGACTAAGAAGTAAGAATTATGTGCGGCTTCACAGGGTTGAAAATTCTATGTTGGAGCATAAACTAAATATTTTTTTAGTATGAAATATTATGCCCCATTATGGACATTACTCAGTCTTCAATATAACTACTTAATTAAAGACAATTTCAACAAGTGAGGTCAGCTTATTGGGAGAGTTGAATCATTAATGTGGAACCAGAAAAGGCATTTTTATAAATAATAACTAGGTGGCAAAAGAAATTCATAAGGTAGCAAGAAAATATAACAAATTAAGCTTCAACAAAATCCTAAACATACGTTCATCAACTATGCTTGGATTCCAGGTTGATCTGAACCCGTGATCATCACCCCTATGTTGAGGTGGGTGTCTTGCTTAGTCTGTCGTCTTTGCAATTTTTTATATGGACTTAAGCAGTCTTCTTCTTTGTTGTTGTCTAACAGTTTGGTTTAAATAAGCAAAGCTGACTGCTCTATGTTTTGTCGCCATTAGACCCAAGGTTGAATTTAGTTGTGTACGTGGACCATAGTTGTCAATCCCAAATAACAGTGTGAAATGGCTGACCCAAAAACACTACAAGTAGAAGACATGAGCTATTGAAATGCCTGTGGACTGTGGTTTCTTTTCATACAGGCCAACTTTTTGATCGGTATTCTGTTATTATGGTCTTTATTTTATCTAGGAGTATAATGGTTCACTGTCTTCCTAATTGTACCCCATGGTCCTTAGAATGACAACAAATATGTAATTCAAAGAGAAAAAAAAAGAAGAAACTTGTAAAGATTTTAGCTAAAGTAGAGATTTTTCAGAGCTTAGATAACTCACACGGTCTGCGGCAGCTTGTAGAGTAACATGATCTCCCCATTCCCCTGATCTATTGGCAGACAACATGCAAACACTGAATTAGTGAAACCATCAATACCATCCTCTTAATGAAATCAAAGTAAAACCAATCACCACTGATATCTAACTTTTTCATCTTCTTTATGTAGCTTTTGTACTCCATTGGTACATAACCTTCATACAAATTTTTGTGATGCTTTAGCTGGGGAAAAAAGAAGCCAAAACAAAAAGACATAAGAATATGAATCTTTGTTAAAAAACTGACTCTAATCTCTCACTAAGTTAACTGAACGTTTTTAAACACTGTCTGATAGTCAATGTACTTAAATAGTATGAAGAAAAAAGGGCGAGGAGCCGAGGACCATACAATGTTTTGTTGAAATATTTTAAAATAGCCAAAATAACAAACACACCTGCTTAATAACCTGCCTCCTTACATACTTGTGGTGATCAGGATTGCGGAACAACTGATCTGCTAAAGCTCGGAACTGTAAAGTACGATTTTCACAGAAATGGGGCAAAATAAATCAAAGGAACATTTAACAAAATACGAAATAATGGGGAAAAAAGTAAGATTATAAATCTTTTTAAGGAAAAAAAAATCAAAACCTGGCAATTCCCATCTCCCTCCATCTGCAGTTCTGTCAAACCATATGTAGCTAACCTGTAGAAAATGACAGCATAATTACTATTATTACGGAAAACAAAATTCATTATACATGAAAAATAAAAACTTTCTGTTTCACATTAACTATGCTCCCTATTATGTTTCTAAACTATCATAACTGGCATAATTACGACTCTGATTAGCACAAAATTTTCAAACTAATTATAACTTTATTTTACCTCATGTTTCCCTTTTAAGAAAAGTGCAAAGAAATGCAAAATCCTCACGGAAATTAAAATTAGTATGATAAAATTCTGAAGAGCATGTTGTCTATCTATCTCCCTCGTCGTGGCATTAACAAGGTTAAGGAGATGGAACAAGTTTGCTTCGGTATACACAATAATCTGATTAAATTTCAATATGCAAAGTTTAAAAGCACAGCAGTTACATTTCATTTAAAGACAAAAATGCAAATAAAGCAGTTAAATTCTGTAATTTTGAAACAAAAAATTAATAAGTGTACAACAAGCTAGTATTTGCAACCTTTCAGACAGTGTTCCATGGTCTAGTGTTGCGTCATTTACATCAGGAATCTCTCCATTAATACGGGGAGTGTGCTGCCAACATACTGAATTAGTATTCTCATTGCTGGCAACATTATAAAAATAGCAGAATAAACAGAACAACTGGTTGGTTAGAGTTGGAAATTTGAATAAATAGTGCATATAAATTACAAGAATTTTATGATGTTGGTTGCGAACACACAGGTGATGATTCTGACAACTGCGAATCTATGATGGCAATTATTTAAAGTTTCAGAAAGTTATATTTGCATAGAAGTATAGAACAGCTTCTTAACTTCTTCATTACAAAAACAATAAGCTTAAAAGTTGCCTCAGCAAGTATGAGAAATGCAACTAGTATTTAAACTGTAAAGGTGGGACTCCCATCAACAGTGTTATTCATAGTAAAGGAAATTGAGTTTCAATTTCATTTTATATTTTAGTCATGGGTTAGAACTAGGTAGTGGATCTAACATATATTGTTAGAAGGAATATATTTGTATCAGGACAGTAGTTTGTTAGTTAGGTTGTTGACTGATAAGTTAGTCTGTTGATAGTTAGTTAGTGATTAATAACCTCTATAAATAGGGCGTCAATGTATCTCAGTAGTATCAAATTCAATGTGATTCCTTTTCAGATCCTCTCACCTTCAAGCTTTCAAGCTATGTCCCTCTTCCTTTTTTCCCTCCTAAGATATCCTAAAGTGGTAATCTTTTACAAAAACGTCACATTGTTTTCACCTCGGTTTCAATTATTGCAAATTAGTTGAGGAAACAATATAAACAACATAGGAAACAATGAGCATGACATTTTTAGTGATTTCATTATTTTTTTCTACAAAACTTTGAGAATAGAAAACAATGTAACAAATTTGCAATTATTAGAGAAAACATGAAATGGAAATTGGTTTAGGTCTACTTGATGGCATGCTTCATTCATGTTAACAAGCTCTGCTACGTTCCCCAAAACTACATTTTGCATAATATCCCTCAGTTGAGCTAAAATTTGGTTTGCATCATCAAAGCGCCTATTCTATTATATATTTATATTATATCCTAAATTTGATAAGGTGTTATTTATTGGTATTCAAATAATGAATAAGAAAACACAAGTTACAGGTAAAAGCAATAGTATAGTATATTGATTGATACCGGAATGGAATCTAAATGGGAAAGTCTTTTCCCAAGCCTGTTATCCACTTTGAGACTTTCCTCTTCTGCCAATATGCTAGCAATAGTATGATCATCATCTGTGTCCCGAAAGCTGCTGTTCAAACTCGAGCTGGAGCTTCCACTCGCATTCCTCAAATTCTCACCCATACTTTGCTTAACTCAACAAACAACTCACACCTACAAATCAAAGAATGAACATCAATATGGAAAAAATTGATTTTGAATTTCAACTAAATTAAGCCCCAAAAAATGGACGAAAACCTAAATTATTGAAAATAAGTAAAATATCGAAATCTCAAGGGGAGCACCAAAAAATTGTGTGTTGAGCTAGGCGGTACATACTAGAAAAAACGAAATCGTTTGGGCTCCGAGCGATACAGGAAATCTTGGATTCCTTTGTAATAGTAACGTGCGTTTTAGATAAGCTAAATGATTATAAATAGCTTGGCTCTGTACTTCTGTAGCAGTATAGTATTCAGAAGTAAAAAATGGTGGATACCAAATCCAAGGGTGAATAGTAGTATAATTAATGAGAGGTGAAGGGAGGAAGTTAGAACTTGGAAGAGAAGAAAAAGAAGGAAAGAAAGTAAAGAAAAGTAGGCGTGGGAGGGAAACAGTTGGGTTGGGGAAGAAGAGAAAGGAAGGTAGGTGTCGTCTTAAGTGTTGGAAAGCAATAAGAAAACCAAACACGATTGCTTTGGGTCGGGTTCGTCTTGAGTCTTGACTCTTGACCACTGCCCCATCCCCTGCTCTAATTGAATTCTTCAAATTGTTACGTGTTTGACTTTGACCATAACTGCGTCCTATCTTATTTTCTCAAACAAGACTAGAAGACCATGCAATTAAAACATGATTAAGAATCTAATCTAGTTTGAACTGAATTCAAGATTTCAAGGTTCATTTTATAGTAAGAAAGATGCAGTGACAAGGACCATCGTAAACTCGCAAATGCGCAAAATGAAATTTTTGAGTTCTAACTCGAGTAACTAGGTAAAATATCAACTTAACAACATCAACTTTCTTAATTGGGGTTGACTTTACAAGATAGAATTCAAGGTCTTGATCTTTGGCTACAACCTCATTTTCCTCACATATTGTTTTAAGCCAAATTAAAAAATATATAAATGAATTAGTCATATATGAGTATAATAATTTTAAAAAACTTATATTTATTGATTATTAATATTGTGTATTATATTAGTTAAGATCATAAAAGAAGTGATAACTTGTGTTCTCTAAACCTCCTTTTTCAACACATTTTTTCTATTGATTGAAATTAAAAATGGTCACACTAAACTATCTGTTCCCATAATTTTGGTGAGATTAATTTCTGTGATCGGAAGATGAAAGAAAGAAGTCAATGGTTACTTAAAAGAGAGAGTGTGGAAGAAGATTCAAAGTTTGTCAGGTAAAAATTTATCTAGAGTAGGACATGAAGTGTTTGTGAAATCCGTTGCTTAAACAATCTCAACTTATTGCATGAGTGTCATGCAGTTACCTACCACTCTTTGAGAAGAATTGAAAATGATCATGAATTCCTTCTGACAGGCATCAAATAGATAAACTAGCAAAGATATTGATTGGGAAAGTTGGAAGAGGCTTACAAAGAAGGAGTACAAGGTTAAAGGTTTTCGACATTTCTATGGCTGCAATTCAGCCATGCTGGGGAAACATGGTTAGAAGTTGTTGACCTACCAAGATGCTATAGTATCAAAGGTGTTCAAAGCCAAATATTACACAAAATAGGGGTTCCTTGAGATACGCTTAGCCCATAGCTCACGATATGTTTTGTGCAACATCCACTTTCCCCAAGCAGTGGTTAGAAGCTACGAAGCACCGACATAGGCACGAATATCGGACACGACGCATACATGAGTTTTAATTTGAAAAATGTAAGTAGTTGAAGTGTCGGTGTCTGACGTTGCACGTGTTGAACATCAAACACGTCTTCAGTTAGAGGTGTTGGTGCCACAAAGTTAAAAGTGGCAAGAGATGGAGGAAAAAGGGGGTGGACAAACCTTGGTTTAGAAGCTTGAAAAATACTTTTATCCAGACAATCCTAAACTAGGCTTTAAAAATTTGAGGGTGGCGAATTTAATAAATGATCAAAGTATGCAATGAAAAGAGGATGTGGTTCAACAATTATTCAAGCAAGAGATGTTGAAGAATTCTGAAAATTCCCCTCAACTGAATCATGGTGGAGACCAAATGATATGGTGTCTTAGCAATAATGGTTCTTTATCATTGAAGTCATCCTATTACTATATGGTGTCTTAATAGAAATCATGGTTCTTTTCCATCCCTAATATATTACTTAAACATTTTCCCCTAGTTTACAGACAATAATTACGTACTAGTACCAAATGGCTTAATTATAGAAAATTGGCCCAAATATGGCTACCAGATATCTCTCAATTCTCTTTTGGGCCCACTCTAGACATGGGCCGTTACAATAATAATGGACCGCCAATTTTGAAATTTATTGTTTACTCTTGACCAAAAAAAAAATCTATTGTTTACTTATTTTTGAAGAAAATAAAATAATAAAAAAAACTTTGGTTTCTAAGCTAAAAAATATTCTAAACATGTATCCATACCAGTCTAACTCAGTCCCTTAGTCCCTCACGGTTGGTCATCTTGACAATTTCAGCGGCATATGGATTTTTGTTCGAACCCGAGTGTGAATCGTGGTAGTGTGTTTGCGTGGTGTTTATTTATCATTTTATCTAAATAGGCAAAAAAAAATATCATTCTAACTATCCTCTATTGACTCGATGACTAAGGAAATTGAACCTAGTCTGAAGTCTTAATGTGAAACTATATGTTTGGCCATAATGATTTTTTTTGACCAAATTTGGCCATAATGATAGTTGACTTGTTATCCATAAACAGTTTGCATAGGTCTTTGCAAGTTCAACTTGAATTTTCTTCAACAAAGAATCGAGGCTTAAGGCTTGACAAGCAACATTCTTGCTTTTGCTTCTTTGAGCACTAACATATTGGTGAATTCAGAAGTTTAAACACATAGTCAAAATTAGATTGTGCCATATTATTAATTATCTTGTTGACCCACCAAACCTAAATGGTTGATGAACCAATCTAATTCTAAACAAATTGGTAGCATGGATGGTACCAATTTGCATGACATCAAAAATCTGGAAAGTCGAGCTAGCTTAGCAAGAGAGGTCATACATACAGTAATAAAGAGCAAAAAACAAATGGTAGGAGACAAAGTGGAAGATGAGATTTGGTTACAGAAAGGGACGGCCACGAGTCATAAAGGACACGCATTTCTATTCAAAATCGTCACTTGTAAATTTGTTCAGAACATTTAAGCAAAGGAATATATAAAAAAATGTATATTTCATTATCTGTTTGGCTTTGGGGTTTGATTGCCGCCTCTGTACACTCCATTTTCTGATCTTATATTCTATTCTATTCTAATGCTGTGATCATTCACGCGTTGTGCCGTCCAAACACAACCCAACGTTGTTTGCGTTGCCTTCCAAGTAACATCCTTTTCTAATTAAGCTTTGATATCTTCGCTTCCGTTCCATTCAATGTATATATATTAAACTACTCTTCATCGTAACATATCCTTCTATTTTCTCAGTTCCAGTTATTCGATAAGTGCACTGTTAACTTGAGGCTAATAGTTGAGTTCCATTCCATCAGTTTCAAGATGAGTTCAGGGCAGTCCACAGGTAATAAAGACTTCAAACCCTTTTGCAATTTCAAAATTTTAATTTCTATAATGCATATGGCTAGCCATATTAATATATGATGTTTCACTTATTTTTCAATATAGTGTATCCTCCACCTTCATCTGCACCTCCCCCACCTATTGGTTATCCTACCAAAGAAACACCGCAGCACTACCCTCAAAATCTAGCCGTGGAAACCAAGTCCAAGGGTGATGGATTCTGGAAAGGATGGTAATTATTCAGTCCTCTTAATTTCTTCATAATATTCAATTAAATCCCTCTCTAATAACTATCACTTAGTACAACAATCTAATTATTTATCTGTCATTTTTTATTTCTTTGCAGTTGTGCTGCATTGTGTTGCTGCTGTGTCTTGGATGCCTGTTTCTAATGCCTACTAGGATCTTCTATTATCTATCTTATTTTACTTTTGCTTTCATTAATTAAGGAGCCTTAATTTCACTGTATACTTTATTCCTGTACTTTTATGTAATTATATTTCTTCAATGCAACTGCATGTGTTTTTTTTTTGTCTATGTTAAGGAATTATTTTTCTCAACAACAAAAAAAGTTGCAGTAATATAAATTGTTCGCATCATGGCGCTTTTGATTAAAAAAACAGGACATACAGAGGACAATTATGCATAAGTAACCGAAAGCTTATCTATGCAGATTATTTAAAGGTAGAATAATAACAAGAAAACCACACAGAATCTAGAATTCCAGAATGGAATACAACACTTAAACATGCAAATGCAAAAGAGTTATCATACATAGACAAAACCAGTTTCATCCATGTATCTTATTGGATGTAAGGAAGGCCACAACACATAGCATAATTAGGAGTTCCTTTAGATAGAGATACTGTTGGGAATTCCTCTGCAAGTCAAGCCTTCTTTACTTGAAGGAGCAAGCAAAAGGTAAGGCATTTTAACTGGTCCAGTTCTGTTTTGCAAATGTGGATCATCATTTCTGCCTTCAATTCCTTTCTCAATTTCTTCCAACTTCTGTCCAAACTTCCCGAACTCGCGTATCGCCTTTGAATCAGCTGTCCATTCATCTTGATCCCTCTTACCAAGGTAAATTTCATCAGTAGCATGCCTTGACAATATCTCAATCACAGAAAGATCAATAAGAGCTTCAGTTTTTGCTGTGATTGTTCTCAAATAAGCCCTTTGAGGATCCTTAACCATCTCCTCATATTCTTTGGTTCCCTTTTCAGGAATTAGTCTTCTTGTTTGAGTTGGTCGGTTTAATATTAAACCGCCGTAAGGATATTGTCCGAAATTCACAGCTGCATGAAAAGCAGAAGCTAGCCATATAATGATAGTGCATGATTCAATTAGTTCTTCAACTGTCTTCATTTTAGGCCACCATGACTTATCTTTATGATCACCATGACCCTTCTCAACAACTTCACTCCACCATTCTTGAAGCTCAGAGTCTCTTTGAACTGCTAAATCTGTCTTGTAGTACAAATTAACATAGTTATGGACCCATGTCTTAATAGCATTCCATATCTCTAGCCCATCAACAGCATAAGGGTAGTCTCCTATCACAAGCCTAAGCCCATGTGGTGCAGACGGATCCTTAACTGCCATTCCTCTGAATAATAAAACAAGCAAAAAGGTGTGAAACTTGTAAACAATTCAATTGTTTGCAAAATTGAATATGAATTGAAATAATATACTACCCCCGGTCCACTTTACAAGAGCTCGTGCAGTTTTTGGTTCACTGAATAACAAGGTTCATTAAATAGCTGATGCATCTGATCTATATAGACTAGATACATTAGTTATTCAATGAACCAAAAAACTACACTGTCTCTTATAAAGTAGACCGAAGGTAGTATTCTTATAAATGGTATTTATGTATATAATTAACCTCTTGATAAGATCATTAGGAAGTGCTTGATCAGGGAAAACCCAACTCTTATAAGCAGCAGAAGACATCTCAACAGCCCATTCTCCAGGCAAAAATGTTTTCTCAATAATACCACCTGCACTAATGAGTGAACTCCTAGCAAGTGCATTGATATTCATTGTATCACGATAATGAGGAAGTAGAAGCTTATGAATAGGATGCATCACACTGAGACATCTATTTGTAGCAATGATGAATGGCTCAATGGAGCAATGAGTATTCAACCAATGACTCATAAGTTGATGATAGCAAGAATCATTTACAATCACATAAGCCTTAGCCAATAGCCAAATTGTAGTTTTAACATCAGCTGGATCTGATGAAGGTAATATGACTTTACTTTCTACACCATAACGATCTCCATCAAGATGTGGTAAACTTAGTTCAATGGCTAGTGGCTTTAGAGTTCCATCTTCTTTTAAGAATAGGATTGCTCTAGTTGCATAAGCCTTTGGAGTTGGTTTGTTTATTTTTCTTAAGTATGGTAAGAATGCATCGTGGTGATCTAATATGAATAATCTATCATTCAGAATTGCATTTTCCACTGTGATTCCTTCCATGTTAATCTCCAAGTGTTGTTTGGTTATTGTACTTGTTTGGTCTCCATACACAATGGGATCTAGCTTGCTTTTCGGTGGGAAGTCCTGTCATTCATTCCAAAATTTCAAGATCAACAAAATTTTTATTAACGATTTACTGAACGTAATTAACTACAAATTTAACCGTGATTTTCAAGTGTTCAATTGCATGTAAATTTGAACGCATAAAAATCGTTACTAACCGCGTTCAAATTCATGATTAATTATCTTCAATGAACGAGTTAATGAATTTGACATCTATTATATCCATTAACCATCCACTGAACTTAATTAACCACGAACTACAATGAACCAATTATAAAATTGTCTATTTTTAATGTCAATTATACTCAAAATATCATTTTTCAATCAAAGAATTAATGTACATGATTGCTATTTTGAGTTTTAGCTTACTTACTTGAAGACGGCTAATCAAGCATGGATTTACACCAGCAAGCATTTCTCTTGCAAATTCTTCATCAGTACTCCATGCAGACTTACTCACTATAAATTCCAAATACATATAAATTATTTTTTGTTTAATTACAATTACAAAAATGACATTTTTTGAATGAAGCATGATAATTAATTAGTAAACTAACCTTGAATAACATGGGGTGGTGGAAACCTGAGGAAATTTTCACCATCAGTGCGGAAGATTTCCTTGATTACTGGTATAGGGGCAATTTGGCTAATCATGTTTGTAGGTAGCTTAATTCCTCTATCAAAGAGGCAACGCACTTCTTCAAAGCTATCAAACTCTTTGTCACAGTCAAATGCATTGTAAAAGCCAGGTACTAATTGTTGATTCAACATTTTCATTCCATATCCAATGAAATCTGATTGCTTCAAGTGACCAAACATTTCATCTCTTGGAACATAAAACATTGATTGCCCTGGGTTCTCGCTGTAAGGATCTATTAACAATGTTCATGTAAATATATAACAATTAATTAGCATATACATGTACCAAAAATCCAAAATAATTACATTACTTTAATCAATATATATTTATGGCAAAATGTGGTTAGTTATTGTTAAAAAAATTGGAAGAGAAAAGAAGTGGAAATTAAGGCTAACCACTTCTAGTTGGTTTTCTGCCGGTTCTACCCCTACGAGGGTAGGGAAATTTGTTGGAGCCTCCGAGAATTGGGCGACCAAGACTTTGATCCTTATCTGGATTTCCCAAATCATTGTAGACATCGTAATCGTAAATCCTATCCCATTCTTTGCGCTTCCCTTTTCCATCTCCCTTTAAATTATCCAACTCTTCTTCTCTATACTTCAATAGTGGAGCTGGTGTTTCACTTGGAAGATAAGGCTGCAACATATGTAACATTGTTTTTCTCAAACATGGTACAAATTAAGTTGATGATCTAGCATATATGGAGGACTAATTAATTAAAAAATTGTAGAGTTCAATTATTATTTACTACATGGTGCAAAAAAGTTTTGTATATAAGGGAAATAAGAAATAGGAGTGTCACATACTGGGTTCGAACCCGGAAGCAGACAAAAGATGTCTCTAACTCCAACCACATGAGCTACATAACCTACTACTAGTACTTAATTAAATTAGTATAGATATAGAAGCTAATTACTACCTGGTTGGCAAAGAAAATTCGGTCCCTGCTGTAATTTTTGGCGTTGTAAACCCATGAGTTGCAAACAAATGTAATGGTACCATGATTTGGAATGTCATCAAGTTGCACCCTTACAAGATAGAACTCAGCTTGCATAAAGTTCTTAATGTAAAATGCTCCTGGTATTCCAAAATCAGCATCCCAATCAAAGTACACACTGAATGCATCTTGCCTTGCACCCAACGTTGGCAAAAGAGGAATATGTTTCTCCAAGAATGCTTGCTTTCCAACTTTCCCATTTCCCATTCCTTAACAAAACAAATAACATTAAAAACAAACAATAACCTATAATAAACAACTAGTATTAAAAGAAGAAGAAATTATACTGTCTGTTTGGGTGGCACTAATCAACTGCAAGCTGATACTACGACTCAAGAAAGCAGTAGCACCATCAACTACTGAGCCAACAACGTCCCTAGCAATGTCAAAGACCTTTCCAACACTCTTATCTTTCATATCACTCATGTCCAACACATTCTTGCTCATTAACACTACAGTTCCCCTAATCTGTTGCTTCTTTTTGAACAAAGGAAACATTTTCACTCTACTTCTTCTGATTAATTAATTTGCTAAATTAATAAGTTTTGAAGAAACTTAAGTGTGGCTAGCTTGTGTGGAAGAGGGACTCCCTATGTAAGGTATTTATAGACCCACTAATTGTAATGTTTTGCTGTTGAATGTCTTATAATATGTTTTGGTTCAATAGTGGGTTATGCGTGAAAGTGAGTGTTAGAGAGATTTAAAAAAAAGTGTTGCTAGCGTTTTTCGATAGAAATTATTAAAGTATTTAAGTAAGAATGATAACGTTCTAAAGAGAAAATTTAGGTGCAATTTCACATGTGTAATTGATGTTGTTTTTAATTACAATATGACAAATTAACAAGTTATTTATATTATTTTAAAAAAAAAACTAGTTCACGTGTTATATTGTGATTGAAAAGTAATATCAACCACACATAAGTATTCTCTTTAAGTATTTGCAAATACTAGTTAGCTCCTTCACTTCTTTTTTTTTTGACAAAAGCTTCTTCACTTCTTTGGTTAGTGTATTTTTGGCCTGTTTTAAGATTAGAAAAAGTGAATATGAACTTGTTTATTTTACGCTTTTATGTAAGTAAAAACTGTTTTTTATTTCATTTGATTGTAGTTATTAAAACATTTTTAAAGCTATAGAAGATTAACAATCAATAATTATTAAAAGATATATTTATTTTATTTCTCAACATTATTTTGTTAGCTTGTTATGAAAAAAAAATAAAAACCAAACATTGCTGAAACCTCTCAACATTATCTTGTTTCAAATATGAAAAGGAGAAAAGAAAGGAGAGGATAAAGTGAGTAGGCAAAGGGACGAACAGAGACTAGGAGGTTCTGCCAAGGGACGAACAGAGACTAGGGATAAAGTGAGTAGGCAAAGGCACGAGGAAAAGAATGATATAAAGTGTGTATTTGGATCTACCTTAGGTTCAAAATTCATTTTAACTCTTGACCAAAACAATAATACTACATTTTCACTACCGTGGTGATTTTTTTATTTTAGTAAAAGAAAAAATAGGTGGTGTTTCTAAGACGAGGGAGCAAATTAAGTCCCTCGCTGGTGACCACTAAAATTGATCTAAGGTCCCGGGTTCGAACCCGGGACATGATATCTAGCCTAACAATTTCGGCATTTGCCAGTTGAGCTAGGCCTTACGGATACACTTCTTCCATCTTATTATAAATATTATATTTTCAAAAATTAATAATATTAAAATAAGCGTTATTTATATTTTCAAATATTAATTATTTTTTTAGTTTTTCTTCTATTAATGAATTCCAGAATTCTACTATTATGTTTCATCATTTTCAATATGACAAATTAAGTTAATTTGGGAATGATGTTATTCTCTTTTTTTTTTGGTGTCAACGTTGTTATTCTCTTTATTTTATTTATTGTTTCTTAGACAGGTATTTGCTTAGTGGTAAGAGTTGAATATTGCAATTTCAACTGACAGACTTGAAATTCCCTCAAATTCCCTCAATAATAGCTGTAAAATTTCTATTAGTGTCACTTTATTTAATGGTAATTTTAATTTTCCCCAATGTGTAAAATAAACCGGTATTACACTTATTGGGATGGAGAGAGTAGTGTTTTTAACATTGAACATGTCGTTCGACTCATACATACACTAAGGACTTGTTTGGTGGTCAGGATAAAGAAACAGAATATGATTATCATATCATGTGTTAGTCCGGTGCTTATTAAGCCGTCAGGATATGATAGCTTAATCTTAGTGACTTACTATGTCTTGTCTCTTTAGTTAAAATTTTATCATGAGTCTGAGCTGGATTAGAAACTAATAAGATAGGATAATGAAATAATTTATTCATTTAATCAATTTATTCATTTAATCAATTTATTCATTTTTTATTTATTTATATTAAAAAATATAAATAAATAAAAAATTATGTTAAGTTAAAAATTAAAAATATTAGTACTTAATTTCAAAAGTGGAATTTAGCCGGCATATTATTATATTATTCTCTCTATTTCTTTCTTTTATTAGTTATATTTTGGATTTTGGATGTCCAAAAGTTATTTCTCTCTACTTCAAGATACAAATTGTGATGCTTGGTGTATGACACTTTGGAGTATTTGGGAGAGTCGTAACAACCGTGTTTGGGAGGGAAAAGATGTGGATGCGTCTACTATTGTTTGGGCTGGTTGTCGTTTGTTGAGTGAGCGGAGGGAGACTTGCCTCTCTTCGATCGGTGTGGCTGGGCAGCAATCAACCCCTCTCATGGTGGCTTCTTGGTCTAGACCGGTGGCTGGTTCTGTTAAATGTAATGTGGATGCCTCCTTTTCTTTAGTGACGAGTCAAGTATTTGTCTTCGGGATGAGCATGGACATTTTATTAAGGCCAAAACCTTTAGCTACTCGCCTATCCTAGATGTTCCTTTGGGAGAGACGTTGGGTCTTCCTTGTACTACTTCTTGGATTCAGGAGCTTGGCTACAAAGACGTTATTTTTGAGCTAGATGTTAAATTTGTGATTGACGCTTTTAATTCTAAGTGTGTTATTTTTTCTGAGTTTGGCTCAATTGTTCGAGCTAGTAGAGACCTCTTTACTTTTTTTAATTACAACTCTCATGTTGTGTTTGCTAAGAAGGGTGCTAACAAGGTTGCTAACACTCTAGTTGGAGTGGCCTTATTGTCAACTAGTCCTCAAGAATATTTCAGTTATTTCATCATTGATTTTTAACGAAATGCACTGAGTGCTTCCTGTAAAAAAAAGTTTTTTTTTAAAAAATTTATGTCTCAAATTTAAAAATGCAATCATTTTAGGATGAAAAAAGCCGTTTATAAAAAATTGCTCCACGCATTTCACGGGGTACTACTGTTTAATATTAAAATAATAATTGTCCTTTTTTGTTTTTAATAAAATAAAATAATAATTGTTGAATAATACTCCGTACAAGTCAGGGACCTACGTTGCCTATATGACGTCTGTCTGACACGTACTATTACTAGGCAGGTTTCGATTCGTCCTAAAATTAATAAAATAATAAGCCACGTGAAAATTGTTTTAAGTCTGTACACTAATGGACCTTTTATTATGTTTTTTTTAACACTTTTGTTAAAAATTGGATTTTTTTTGTTCAAATTGCATTTTTTGATATTCAAAAATGGTTTTTTTTATCACAACCTTATCAAGTTGCTCCACAAAATATGATAATTCGAAAATATCCCTGATACGATTTTTCACACAAACTTATCTAATTTAAAGATAAATCGGTTTTTGGTTTTTTTCCAAAATGGATTTATGTTTAAATTAGATAAATCCGTTTTGAATTTTTGCAAACCGGATTTATCTAATTTAAAGATAAATGCGTTTTTATTTTTTTACAAACCTGATTTACCTAAGCAACACTTAAATTCGTTTTTGTTATTTTTTAAAAACGGATTTATCCATTACTAGATAAATCCGTTTTGAATTTTTTAAAATAGATTTATCTAATATTAGATAAATCTGTTTTCTAAAATAATTAATAAATAAAAGTGATAAATCTGTTAAGAAATCAAAATTGATTTTTAAAAATAAAAATAAAATAGATATGAGTATCGGTCGTCTTTTGGTTCTGTTTAGTGTGTAGTTTGTTAACACGTGACTATGTTGTACACCGGGTGAATAATTTAGGCTAAAAAATCGATTTTTGGGCAACCTACTTCGATTGTAATGAAACCACAACCATTAAATTCGAAAAAAATAAGGGATCAAGACTCCCCCAGAAGGGTCTTCTATCGGGACAGCGGGGCTCAAAATCCAAAATTCCGTCGTTTACTATTTTTATTCATTTTTCTAATTTTTCATAATCTCTAAAAAAATCTATTTTTTTTTGCATAACCTTATTTTGGTTTTATTAGATTTTTAGTTGTGTTTTTATAATTTTTAGATTAGTTTTGAATCTTTAACGGATTTTTAGTAGTGTTTTTATAACTTTTTTAAAAAAATTTAAATAAAAAGCAGTTATTTTTAATACACAAAATGGATTTACCTATTTTTCAGATAAATCCGTTATCTAAAAAATAGTTTTTCAGATAAATCCGTTATCTAAAAAATAGGTAAATCCGTTTTCTAAAAATAACAAAAACGGATTTAAGTGTTGCTTAGGTAAATCCGGTTTGCAAAAATATAAAAACGGATTTAAGTGTAGCTTAGGTAATTCCGGTTCGCAAAAATAAGAAAAACGAATTTAGGTAAATATTTTTCTTGAAAACGGATTTATCTAATTTAAACATAAATCTGTTTTGGAAAAAAACCAAAAAACGGATTTATCTTTAAATTAGATAAATCCATTAGAAGAAATTTGTAGGGGTATTCTCGGAATATCAAATACCGTGGGGGTATAAGTACATGAGATGGGGGTAAAAAAAAAACCCTTCAAAAATAGGCAAAGGCCCATACGAATACAAGCAACCATCAAGATGGCCCAATAGCCAACAAGCCAGGCTACACACACGGATCTAACAAAACAAAACCAACAAGTACAATTTGGAGTACAAAGAGATAGAACTAGTTACACTCCAACTCATCAGTTAAACACGCGAAGAGAGAGAAAACCAAAAGCAGAGTTTCACGAAGAAACTCTAGCGCCGTTGAGAGCTCCATTGCAACTAGGGGTGGGAATAGGCCGGGCCGACCGACAGGGGCCTACGGCCCAGCCTATGTCAGGTCAGGCTTTTTATTTAAACAGATAAGGCTTAGGCTTTTTTAAAAGCCTATTTAGATAAAAAGGCCAGGCCACAGGCCATTGAAAATGCCTTTTAGGCCTATCAGGCCGGCCTATTTAAATAAAAATAAATAATATTATTATTGTATTAAATTTTGTATTTCATTTAAGTCATAAATTTGCTAATATTTCATGTTAATTTAAACTATTACATCCATTTTTGACAAATTTAAAGTTATTATTATAAAATAGAATTTAAATAGGATGTCATATAAAATAGAACAAAATTTTATTAATCTATTAGCTTTTTTGTTATTTACAAAAAACATACATCACTTAAAGATTATAGGTTTTTGTACAAAAAATTGTGAAATAGGCTTCTAAATAGGCTATCAGGCCTTGTCAGGCTTTCACAAAGGCCAGGCCAGGCCTAAAAATTGGGCCTATGATAGGCCACAGGCCAGGCTCAGGCCTAACGCTTTCAACGCAGGCCAGGCCCAGGCCAAGCAAAGCCTGGCTCGGCCCAGCCTATTCCCACCCGTAATTGCAACCAAAGCCATCTGCGAATCTCAACCAACCTCAACAATCAAGCAACGACGATTATGATCAATTAAACGCTGGAGTGAAGGAGGATGATGCAGCACCCAGTTTCCAATGAGCCGAATTGGATTGAATTGAGACGAATTGTTGACCTAATATTTTAGATTGAGCTAAAAAAACATAGTCCTGCTTTTATGTTTTGGCCATTGGGCTGAGCTAGATCGAGTAACCCAATTTGATGGCTCTAATCTAAAGGGGGACTCATAAAGCATTGGAACATCTTCTCACATCATTCAATTTCCTGTCATTTCATCATGTACCATCAATCCAAATTACCTTATATGCTCATAAATGACTAAAAGATAGAAATTTAAGTGTTGAGATGGTAATTTCAAAAATTACACTTCAACCTTTTTTCTAAGGGTTTTTTTTTTACCCCCACCCATTGCCTATATATCCCCACATGTTTTTTTTGGACGAAAATACCCCCATTTTTTTTTGCCTCAATCGGATTTAGGTTTTGAAGACATAAATATGATTTGTTTTTTACAAATCGTATATACGTATTGGTGGATACATACGATTAGGGCCTTTTATATTATTACTTTTATTTTATGTCTGTACTTTCTGGATTTTTTTTTGAACTTTTATTTTATATCAGTTCATTACTATTTATTACGAGTTTACTTAAAATTTCTATTTCATTCGTTCGATAAAACAAAGTTACATAAAAGATAAAACATAACAAACTAAACCCTAATATTCCGGATCTCGTAAAATCTCATTCACGCTCCGTTGTGTTTCCACGTACAGCTTCAAAGGCTTATACCCCATAAGCCTATCGTGAATGTCGAACATGGTCGCCACATCTTCGTCGGTCTTGATAGACATCGACGAGTAGGAAATGCAGCCATCATCTCCATGATCGGGTTTCCGATAAGTGATACTAGTGACGTCGCGGTCGTCCCCAATCACTTGTACTTTTGACCACACTTTATCCTTCAACCCATCAAACCCCATGGCGCGGTCGATTCGGCATAACGCCGGCTTCGGACTCCAAAAGTAGACCCCATCTTCTCTCATCGTGATGTTGGCCCCGTAATGTATACCGCAGAGCCTATTCTCAGCGGACCATTGTGTTAGGCAAATCTGCATTTTGGATGTGTGAGAAATGTATTTAGGAGTGAAATTTTGGTGTGAAATGAATGAGGGTGGGGGTGGGTATTTATAGAATTCGTGAATGAATTTCACCCGTTGTTACTATCCGTGCAATCTACACCGTTGAATGAGTAACCGTTAGGCCAGCGGAGTAAATCTGGCTGTCGATTAAAATACAAATCGTATTTACCTATGGTTAAGGGTAAATACGATTTCTATTTTAACAAATCGTATTTACCTTGGGTGAGGGTACATACGATTCGTATTTTACAAAGCATATGTACCCCCACCCATTGGTAAATACGCTTTGTATTTTGTCTGAATCGTATTTACCTCACCCCAAGGTAAATACGCTTTGTTTTTTTACTTCTATCGTATTTACCTCAGCCTAGGTAAATACGATTGGAAATTTTTCTGGCTAATCGTATGTATCCACCAATACGTATATACGATTCGTAAAAAACAAATCGTATTTATGTCTTCAAAACCTAAATCCGATTGAGGCAAAAAAAATGGGGGTATTTTCGTCCAAAAAAAACATGTGGGGGTATATAGGCAATGGGTGGGGGTAAAAAAAAAACCCTTTTTCTAAACGAATACACTTCAACTTTTATACATTAAAGTATATAATTCATCTGTTTTTATTTTTGATACTTTTAGTTTTTTTTTTCTAAAATAATGGTTCTTTTAAAACTCCAATATATAATTGATCAAATTTTTTCAAGTATGTGTTTTTTATATTTATTGAGTGTTTTAAAGACCCAAAATTTGTATATATAGAACCTTGAAAATAATTAATTTTTGTGTAAATAGCTAAAAGTTTTGAGGAAATTCGCACATACCTATGATTTTATATGGGAACACACACCACAAAGAAAGAAGATAAGACACAGAGATTTAAGTGGTTCGACACCTCTTGCCTATGTCCACGGAAACACCACAATGATTATATTCACTATCTCAAGTAAGAGTACAACCCAATCCAATTTGTGTATCACTCTACAATACTCCCACTCTAAGAGTTACAAGAAATGATAACATACTCACTACAAGAGACTCTCACACAAGTGATCTCACACACTCACACTTGCACTTTTCTCTTGCTCTTGGTTGAGATTGCTACAACACTTCACAAAGACTCCCTATTTATAGCATAGGACATAGTGGGTATTAATTGTCCCACATTTCCAAAGAGCTTCATTTCTTAAGTTTTCTCCAACATTCTAAATAAATCCGTTCATCTCTTCAAATATGTCTCTTGAATTTTCCACCACTATTAATGTTAAATATTGGAAATTATAATTGACTTTCCCAACAAATCCTCCCTCAATTAAAATTTCCAAACTTTCACGTCATTAGAAAATTTCACTTTCTTTTCACCATTTATTTTTCTCAAGGAGTGTCCTTCTAAGTAACAAATATTCTTCTCATTTTTCTGCCCTCGTAACACCAAGTGTCTCCATCTGTACACCTTGCAACCTCATTTTGCGACAACAAACTTGTGGCCTTGAGTTGTCATCTCCCCCAAAGAAATGATATTGGCTATAGCAGCAGGCACATATATACCTCGCATTATGGAAAGTTTGGATGGCACCACTGTGAAGCTTCATTCTCACACTTCCAAAACCTTCCACCTTCATTTTATCACCATTTCCCAACTTAAAATGACCAAACTCTCCATTAGTCTTCAAGGTGCCAAACATTGCTCGATCTCGACAAGTTTTCCAGTAGCAGAATCCATCACCCACTTTGATTTAGTAACCTCTTCAGTTGTTGCTAAGAGCACATTTTCATCATCACTTGTCTCAACCACGTTGGTTTGGGATTTGTCTCCATCCTTCTTCATTTCTCTTAATTTCTTTAAGCCCTCACTCATTTGTGCACACCTTACTTGCACGTGGCCCTTCTCTCCATAATAGTAACACTCCACGTTGCTCATATCACATGGGATACGTGATTGAGACTTGGATCTTTCTTTTGGATTACCTTGTATTCTCGAGTGACTCCTTCCTCTCTTTGAGTCCTCCACAACTAGTTTGAACTAAAGTTTTGTATGAGCTTGGTAGCGACGCCAACAAGAGCAATGTTTGTTCCTCATCAGAAATTATATCATTAGCATTTACCAGTTGACATACTAGTTGGTTGAATGCATTAATGTGGTTATGAATATTTCCTCCCATCTCCATTTTCAGTTGATACAACTGCATCTTCAAGCAAAGGCGATTCGTCAAAGACTTTGATGCATAGATGTTCTCAAGCTTTTACCGAAGGGCCTTCGGCGTGTTCTCCTTCAGCACATGTATTTGATCTCGGGAGTGAGAGCCAAACGAATTGTACTCACGACCTTCCTTTGAATGCTACTCCAATCGCTTTCACTCATGGTGGCTGGCTTCTCTTCCTCTAAAGCTTGATCAACACCTTACTGCACCAAGAAGTCTTGAATGGTACTCTCCCAAATTGTGAAATTGATTTTCCCATCAAATAATGGGAGCTCAAACCTCGGTGTGTTCCCCGCCATAGCTCTGATACCGCTTTTGGGGAAATTCGCACACACCTAGGATCCTATATGGGAACACATACCACAAAGAAAGAAGATAATACACAAAGAGATTTACGTGGTTCGACACCTCTTGCTTACGTCCGCGGAAACACCGCAATGATTATATTCACTATCTCAAATAAGAGTACAACTCAACCCAATTTGTGTATCACTCTACAATACTTTCATTCTAAGAGTTACAAGAAATGAGAACACACTCACTACAAGCGATCTCACGCACTTACACTCTTCTCTTGCTCTTGGTTGAGATTACTACAAAACTTCACAAAGACTCCCTATTAATAGCATAGGAGACTAGTCACCATTCATGTATGTGACATAGTGGGTATTAATTATCCTACATTTCCAAGAAGATTTCTTGATTTTTCTTCAACATTCTAGATACACCTCTTCATCTCTTCAAAAGGTGTCTCTTGAATTTTCCACCACTATTAGTATTAAATATTGGAAATTATAATTGATTTTCCCAACAAAAATTAACAAAGATAAGCAACGCAGAGTAATAGTTTTGTATAAAAAAAACTTTGAATAGATGTTGAACATTTTTAGGTAGAATACTCCAAGTTCTATGAATTCCATCTTTCTACTTTATTTGTGTTTTTTTCTATCTTGTTTTTCCATGGTTCTTCTGTTATTTACTTGAAAGTTGAAAGTGCATGAGCTGAAAAACTCTAGGTCGGGAAGTTCACACCATGACAACTTTCCAGATCAGGAGAAATTCCACTTTGGATCCTCTCCTTCCACTCTCCCTACATCTCCCTCCTTTCTCTCCGTCTTTCTCTTAAATGATGAGAAACAGTAAAACTAAGAGAGAGATAGGGAGGAAGGATGGAGATGTAAGGAGAGTGAAAGGAGAGGATCCAAGTCCGAGTAATTCAGGGCAAAAGTAGGATAGAATTGGAAAGCGTGTTTTTGCGGGGAGAGTCACGAGTGGATCAAAACAATGCAGTAGTTATAACCACCCCCAAGCTTGCTTGATGGACCCTCGTATTTTTGTCTAGTATGGGTTTAGTGGGCTGTCCCTCGGGCCATGGGTTAGATTGATGGCTTTAAGGTAGATTAACCTTTAAGGATTTTGCCTTATACACTCCCTCTTCTCACTCTATGCATTCTCCTTACACACTTAGTATCTAGATATCAAGTAGTGAATTAGGTCTTGAGGGTTTTTATTTTTGCACTTTCCCTTCTCTCTCCCCGCACTCTCTTTACGCACTTGGAATTTAGATACCGAGTGACAATTTTGTCACTCAGATATCTAAATATCGAGTGTTTAAGAGGAATGTTGGGAATGATGAGGGGAGTGCAGAAAAAATTTCTACCTGCATATGGTGTATTTCATGCCAACCTAATAGAAAGAATATCTAAATTATGTGCATGTGCACATTTGTGTTCGAAAATTGAAACACAAAAAAAGGTGCACATGTGTGTGCGCGCGCACGAGTTCTCCAAGAAATTGACAGAATATATAAAAGCTGCAACCGTTTCCTTTCATTCAACCTGAATTAGTAGTTTAGTACAATAAATTAGTTCATTCTTATTGTATTCTCTTATGCGATGTTCATATGCCCCCATAACAAGAAAAGGGGGAAATTAGGCATAACAGTTTCTATACAAATAGCACTATAATACATAATAAATAGGCTTAATTATTGTCTATTATATTCTTGAACTTCTGTTCTTGTATTCTCTTAAGTTTCTATCATCTTATGCTGGTATAGCTTTGAAAACATCATTGAAGCTATTCTGATCTGCAAAAATATCCAGAAGTGACAGTGCCTGAAAACAAAATGAAGACAGTTTAATTCAAGGGAAAAAAAACACTAAACACTAAACTTATATATCCTCATGTAATAAAGAAGGATCAATATTCTGCAAGTTGATGATAGAGTTATATATACCTCAGAAACACTCAGCTCAAGACGAAACTTAGGACCATCATAGTGGTGAAGAATTGGTCTAAAGGAATCCTCCTCAAGTGGCTCACAGACTTTTCTAGTGATCACTTGTACCTGCAATGCAACCATCATGTGTGTAAATTCATAAGCTATGACAAAGTAAAACAAATAAAACATAACATGTTAATGTTACCATATATATACAGAAATAATTGGAAGGGAATTTGGAGATGATACCTGAGCAGGGAAACGGGATTCACCACGGCACTTCTTGTCCTCCCAAGCTGTTGGATCAATGTTAGATCCTCCAAAACTTGCAGCCTGAACAAACATTATGAACTTTGTAAATTCCAGTTTAAAAAAAGCTGATATGTTCCAAAAGAAAAGATAAGCTCACACAGTACAGGCAAAAGTTTTTTAAAAAAGTTCTGCGCCCGTAATCTTAGCTGCGACATGATGGTTTTGGAGTCGCGACTGCAATATGATTGCAACTGAGGTCGCATTAGCAGTAATTGATTGCAATTTTCGGTAACATCAAAAATTGCAACGCAATCACAGTACATCATCGCCAGGTCCAGCTATAGGCTTGTGTAGGCTGGGCTACTGCACAGGGCCTCAACCCAATACCATATTTTTAGGGCTCCAAAAAGGTATTAGTATAGTTTGGCCTTTCGTGGTTCTAAAAAAATTGAGTTTTTGATGATTCATTTGATAAAAGTAAAATTATGACCAATTTTTAGGACTTGAACAAGCCTCCAAATTGTTTGAGACGGCCCTGATCATCGTCATTTAAAACCTTGATTACAAGATATATGCATACAGATACATACCTCAAAAATACCATGGAGTTGGTGGGAGGAATAGTTGTACAAAAATAGGGGCAACCCAGGAGTTATAGTTCTAACTGAATCTCTGTATCTTGGAGGAAGACCTACAAATTCAATATTCACCAAGAAAACCAATAGTTTAGAAAGCAATTTACACAAACAATTTCATATGAACAATGGATCAATACTAAATGAAATACTAATTAGGGCAAAAAAAGTTTATTTATCATACACCTAACACTCAAACCTATTGCTAATCCAAGTCATGAAAAGATTCAATTTTCACTATTAACCTAAAATTGAAAACCAGAAAACCTAGGAGTATAATAAAGAATGAAAAATTAGTATAGCAATAAAAAGATCTCATAGATAGATAAAAAAAACATACCAAATAGCTGTCTTTTGAGATTCTCTGCCATAGTATCATTGTTACAAACAAATATATAACCTCCAACAGTTTCATTCTTAGGCAAAGACTCAGATGGTGGCAAAGTTTTGAATCTCTTATCAGAAGCAGTTTTGGTCACATCAGTGTTATCTCCATGTTTCTTGTTGTTGGTGTTTGTGTTAGTGTTAGTATTCTTCTTCACACTTTTGTGTTGTTGAAACTGCAACTCATCATTACTCTTAAACCCTGACTTGTAATTGTAACCGTTGAAATCGATGTTGTTGAGGTTGTTGTTGTTATTGTTAACATAGATTCCCTTGTTGAAGCCTCCAATAGAGTTATTTGGAGTGTTGAAATTGGGATAGATTCCCTTGTTGAACCCTCCAAGAGAGTTATTGTGTGGCAAGGAAAAAACGGGTCCATTGAAATTATCATAGGCTTTTGTGGGGAAATTAGTGAAGGAATTGTTGATATCAGAAACTCCATTAGTACCCTTAACATCAAAATTTCTCCTTTGATCTGGTCTCTTAGAAGTGTAGCTATTGCTCCAAATTGAATCATTTAGAGATAGATTCTCTAAATTTGATGCTTGAATCCTTAGTTGATCACTGAATTGCCAAAATGATTGCTCATTGCTGTTGTTCTCCATGTCCAAAAAATTCTTCAAACAACAATACTTACTAGCACAAATTGAGATTGAGAGTGTATATGTGTACACAAATTGAGGTTGAGTTTGGATTATAGAATAGAATGAGAGAAATAGAGAAAATAGAGTAAAGTGTTAAATAAAGATTTTGATTGATGAATAAGGGGAAGGAAATTTCCTGGAAAGTTAATAGGGCACCGAGGATTGCGTGTGTGTTTAATTGTCAAACCTTTGAAGTGGAATTTTTCATTCATTGACGGAAATTTATGAAAGGAACGTGATTATAAAGAAAACGTATTTTTTTATTCTAATTTGAAATTGTCTAAAAGATTTTTTATCAATTTGTTTGATTTGATTTGTCGAAAAATCAGTTTGTTTGATTTGATTTGTCAAAAAATCAATTTGTTTGCTCGTGAATTTAAGAAGATTTGGGAGTAAATTATTTCGATAAAATTGTATTTTTATTATTTTATTTAATAGTAAGATGTTTTAATTATTCAAAGATATTGTGATTATTTTTCTTCTAGTTAGGTAGTGGAATGACTCTGCAAAGCGCAAAGCGCAAAGCGCGTTAAGTTTAGAAAAGATGAGAGGGACACAAAGAAAATAAAATAGGGAGAGTTGGTAATTTTGTGTGTTTGTTTGATTTAGTATCCTTTTCTAGTTGTAGTTTCTAGAAGGGGTAGAATGAGTTTGAGTCAAGTCGAGGTTACCACTTCCACTAAGCAACATATTTTTTTTCCTTAAAAAAAATGGCGCAGCAGCTCCGACTCTTAGTAGTAGGATAAACTTGTCATTTTACCTGTATTTGATAACAGTTTTAATATTTTCCTGTTTAAATTAACAATATAATTACACTAAGGGAAAAACTACATTTTGATGGACCAGATCCCCCTCCAGTCAAGTTATGGTCTAGTCACTGTTGTCAATAAATTTTGGCCATTGGATATAAATCGAATGGCAATGATTTACTTCTAAAAAGCAAATATAAAATACAACTTTAAATGTACACCATCACATCATAATTTTACGGTTGAGATTGTGACGTGAGGTAAAGTTGACAGCAGGGAATCCATTTCTCATTTTGATATGATAATACTACAATTGCATTTACATCCTAGTATTTATGTAGCTCCATTAAATTACTGAGTCTCAATTCCAAAGTGGTGAGACCCACATAAATTTTAACCAATCATAAGGTGAGTGTTGGAGAATGTTTAAAAGAATGTGTTGCTAGCACTTCTCTTATAAGAAAGTGAAAGGTTCGAAGTAGTTTCAAACAAAGAAAATGTTTTTATTGTGAGTTTGGATCCTCTCAAGTACTTGTTAGGTTAAGTTGGAGAGAAAGTGACACATATAAAAAGATAATAACACTCACTGCATTTATTATTTTATTATATGTGTCACACACACTCTCTCTCCCCTACTTGACCCAACAAGTACCGAGAGAATTCAAACCCTTATATTATAATAGTATGATAAAATCTCCATTATGCATGACTAGGAACAAGGAGAATGGAAAAGAGTATTTGTAACGCACACAAGTTTAATAAATTGTTGGATGAAAGAGTCATACTATGATTTTGGTCGACCCTTCAAAATGGATCCCAACTCTTCCTTTCTCACTCTCCCTCTTGAAGTTTCCACCACCGTATAAACACTAATTTCCTCCACAACCACCTTCATCATCTTCCTCTTGAGGAATTGTAGAACATGCATTTCCCACCGAAGCATGTAAACTATTCCCACTCAGCTATGCTGCTCGCAAACTCCATCCCATCCAGCGGCCAAAAAGACTCTCTCTCTCTCTCTCTCTCTCTCTCTCTCTCCCCCCTCCCTCAACTTGTCCTCTCTCACTGACGTACCGCTACAACAGATTTGGGGATTGGGAGCGCTTTTTTTAGGCCATGAGTAGCGCTTTCGAGCGCTCCTAAAGCTTGCGCTCCTGTTGCCAATCACCCAAAGGTAGCGCTCGAAAAGCGCTCCCAATGAACAGGCAAGAGTAGCGCTTCTAGGCGTAAGCGCTCCTTATCCTCGGATGCGCGTAGACCATAGGTAGCGCTTCTAAGCGTAAGCGCTCCTTATTCCCGGATGCGCATAGACCAAGAGTAGCGCTTTTATGTTCAAGCGCTCCTCTTTCCTAGATGCGCTTAGACCATAAGTAGCGCTTTTTACAGAAAGCGCTCCTTATGCCTAATCTTTTTAAAAAAAAATTCGTTTCTTTTCTATTTCCATACGCTACCTATGTCTAATTTTTTTTTTAAGAATTTTTTTCCGTTTCTTCTCTATTACCAATTCCTTGCCCCCTTGCTCATATTCATCAACCAACAACAAAGTTCCAAATGAAATTTCCATATCAACCAGCAACCAACAACAAACATCCAAATGAAATTTCCAAATCAAAAAATAAAGCAGTGCATAAAAATAAAAAAATGGATGCCTAGAATCCCCAATTCCACCATTGTAGCTAATATATTCTCAGATTTCCAGAGACAAAGTATTTGCAACATAAAAATATTGAATTAACTATAAATTCAAATCCTTTACGGAGGTAACTAAATTACAAAACCCTTCAAATATAGTTTAGAAGGAATTAATAACTGTTACAATTTAGAAGTAATAACTATAGTGCATCCAAGGAAGAGCCAGCTGCATATATAAGTTCACCATGAATTTGCAGTGCATGAATAGGATTTGCTTTGGCAAGTAATCTTTTAAAGCCACTTTGAATAGTACTGACTGTTCCAGTGGCCAAATGGATCTCCTGAAATATCACAATAATATAATCGCATACTGAAGTTGAGATAGCATCACATTGGATTTAGACTCTGTCACACACCTGACAACTTGATAGCATCACATTGGATTTAGACTTTGTCACATTGGGTAACTTGACACCAGTTCCCTGTGGAATGAAACAAGCTATGCTATTGGTTACAACTAAATAATGATTCTGGTACTTCATATCATGCACCTGCTCACAATGTATTTCTTCCGTTCCAATGGACCATATATGTTAATCAACAAAACAAAACCTTTATTAGCAGGGTGCGTGGCATTGTGATTAGAGTAGCTGCCGAAACATGATAATTCATTTCCAGTAATTCTATGGTAACAAACATTTAAGTGACTACACTAGATATAATAAGTTAATAACAAGTAGAGTAGAGGTAATTCAAGTTGAACTTAATAACAAGTTAACTTATGTTACTCATTTCCTTGAGCATTAAATCACAAAGCATTAGCACCTGTCCATTTATCTGGAATTGCTCCTAGGAATCTGCGAAGTACCAACATATCTAGGAGAAGAACCACACTTAGTCTCAATCAAAGCCCTTAGCATATCTGAGGTGACAATTACCTCAGCAAAGGAGCAAAGCTTGAACTCTTCAATCTACATTATAAATAAGCCAACAGAGACTTCCAAGTAAGTAACTACAAAAAATAACATTCCTATAAAGATCGATCTTGCTGAGTGCAGGTATGTATTAATTTGAATGTTATCAGTGTCTTGGAATTCACTAACGATAAAGATCATGTACAGAGAAGTATAGGATAATAATGAGCAATTACAACTGTAATTCCTCTGAAAAGAGAATACAAGCATAGCTGCAGTGAGTTAGTTCTCGCCCAAAAAACAATGTCTGCATGAACAGTTTTTAAATCGCCATGATTTACATAGCATGAAATAAGAATACAAGCAAATCTTACCAGAATAACATCCATGAGTATTATAGGTGACAAGGGAAAACTTAGAGTTCGAAACAGAAAGCTTCTGCGAAAAAAGGGGGGAAAATAAAATTAATAGATGGACCATAAGACCACCGTTAAGCAAAACAGAAAGATTATCAAATCCTAGAGTATGATTTGAACAAATTCACAGCTGAGCTCCCTAAATAATATAAACAAAAAAAAACCATTTTTGTTTGCAGTCAAGAATAAATATTAAATTTTAGATACTAATATTTTCTGTCAATTTTTTCAAACCCAGCGCAACCAGTAAACCCTCATACCAGAACATATCATACCAACCTTAACACCACAATCAAAATCCCAAATCCCCAACAACGCATCAAAATGGGTTTCTCCAATATAATTAAAACAATCGATACAATTTGGGTACATTACCAAAATCGAAGACTGGAAACTACTAAAAGATTAAATAAAACCTAATTTCGATTTTATTGAAGAGAAAGGGAATAATGTTATTGAAGTAGATATCGATAGGTAAAAGAATAGAGAAGCAGAACCTTATGATTTTTTCGAGGTAATCTGTTCGAAGAGTGTCCTAATAGGGGCCATAGCGGCGATGGTTTCCACGACGATGATGAGTTGTTTCTCCGCCATGGTGTCTGAGGCAAAATGAAAAAACACATGAGAGAGAGATAGAGAGAAAGCAAAATGAATTTTTAGGTTTCTGCTGCTGCTGTGCATAATGAATCGAATATAGAGGGCACCACCGACTAGCCTTCTATTTGCAAATCTGAAATAGAGGCACCACCGCTTAATTTCTCTTTGCAAAACCTAAAAGCTGAAAGGGGAGTGAGAAGAGAAAACACGTGTTATGATGGAGGAAGGGTTACTGGGAGTAGATCCGTATTATGGGTTTTAAGGGTTACTGGGCAGCGAAGATTGCTATGTAACCATGTTCCCGTGTTTTAAGCATTAGGACCGCTCCTCCCCTAAGCGCTCCCTATGATCGTTCCGTGTTAGGCAAAAGGGAGCGCTCGTAATCTAGGCGCTCCTAATGGTCATTCCGTGTTAAGCAATAGCGAGCGCTTGTCACCTAGGCGCTCCTATTGGTTGTTCCGTGTTAGCCAAAAGGGAGCGCTCGTCACCTAGGCGCTCCTAATGGTCGTTCCGTGTTAACAGTAGGGAGCGCTTATGTCAAAAGCGCTACTATTGGGGCGATCTTTTTTAAGATTTCTGTTGTAGTGTACCCACCCCCTGTATTCCCACCACGCTCTCTCCTTCTCTGATCGTGTACTATAATTGGCATAGTAATTGAAATGGAATAATGCTAATTGTACGAAAAGTTCGCACGAAAATGAACTAACACGTTGACATAATGTAATGTGTATGACTCTGCCGCTACTTGTACTATTAACAACACTTTCTTACATTTCCTTTCGCAATAAATTGAAACGCTCATTTAAATTATGTGAACAGACCTATAGATGGCAATGGGGCGGGGCGGGCCGGGGGCGGGGGCGGGGGCGGGGGCGGGGAGTACTCTACCGCTCCCCGTCCCCGCCTCCCATATTGTCCCCCATCCCCATCCCCATTCCCCGCTTTGGGGAGTTTTCCTCCCCCATCTCCATCCCCGCGGATCCCCACGGTCCCCGCGGGGACCCCAAAATTTATTCAAAATTAGCAAAAATTAAAATTAAAATATAATAAAACTGAAAAAATGTATAAAATTTAGTCTTACCTTGATATTTTAATATTTAAAAAGTATAAAGGTAAGAATAAAAATATAAAATTTAGCACAATTTAATATTTTATTAGTATTTTTATTTAAAAACACAATAAAAGACTAAAAAATCTATTGCTTAGAATATAATATATATCTATAATACAAACATTTATGTAATGTAATCGGGGGCGGGGTCTCCGCGGGGCGGGGATATAGACCCATCCTCATCCCCGAATTGACTGCGGGGGGATTTTCTCCTCCATCCCCATCCCCACGGGGGAAAATTCCCCGCCCACGGGGCCCAAACGGGACAATCCCCACGGAGATCCCCACTTGCGGGTAGAAATTGTCACCCCCACAGACCCATGCTCAAAACTTTATATGAATTACAAACTCGTGGAAAATTTGAGTTCACTTCTCTGAGTGTTTGCTCCATTTATTAACATACTCTCTCTATCCTTTCTAGTTTAAAGTCGATTTGTATTGGTTCATTTTCATACTGACACTTTTTCCACCACTTTTTAATAGTGTTTTTTCCTCTTCCAAAAAAACTCTAACTATAATATGTACGTAATTTATTTGATTAGGAAGATTTAAGTTTTAAAGTTTTAGTATTTTTATGTTTTTCCAGAATTATGCGTGTTCTTGCGGTTTCAAAGAAAAGAATGAAGATAACTGCCAGTTTCACGCGAAACCGTCGAATTTCTTCAGATAGGGACGAAGTGAAGACAAAGAAAAAATTGCAGAAAAGCAATAAAGAAAGCAAATTAAAATGCATTAATTGAAAAGAGAGTTGGTACACAAATCATACATTCTTCTTTGACTCGTTTTCTCTGTAATGTGTTGGAAGTTAGAGCGTGAGAATCTGTAATGAGTTTGTGACCCTTTTTTCCTATGAGAAACTACTATTTATACAAGGAGGGAAAACACCAAACTAACTAACTGTACAGAGAATTTAAAAAAAAGAAAACTGCTTCAGCCTTCGACTAGGGTAACTGCCAGAACTTCGACGGCGAGCACTTGATTTTGACCTGCTATTGAATCCCAGCCTTCTTCTCGTCGAAATATCACCCTTCAATTCTTGTTAAGTCTAAGGCTTTGTCGAATTTGCCTTCTGATACAACTCTGCTGTGTCGAAACCAACACCTTCTTCTGAGAAAACAGAAGTCAAACCTCGTTGACCGCATTTAATTTAGCCTGTCGAAATTACAGGCTAACAAATTGCCCCCCAAAAATGTCTTTTTCGACTGAAGCTTTATGTAAGGCAGAAAAAGTGACATTTTTGAAGATTCCTTTTTAAATGCTCTGATGACGTCATTAACATCACGTTGCAGCATTGATGAGACGTTTCAGTGAAAAGTGCCTTTTGGCTCCACCGTTTCAGAGTTAGTGGACCATGTTTTGCATTGGAACTCCCCACTACTCATTACGAGTAACTGCCCCTTTAAAGAAAAAACTCAAAGGTTTCAAACCCTTTACACTCAACAGCTATATAAACCATCATTTTCTCTCCATTTTACTCTTTTCTGAAACCTTTGCAATCCCTTCTCTTCTCTTCTTTTCTTCGCGAGAAATGATGACGACCTACATGGGCTTGCTGTCCAATTTTAATTACCATAGTTTTATTTTAAATTATTATAAAGTGCATGTGACCAATTGATATATTTGGGATCAATGCACTAAGTAATTTCATTTCAAGTTATTTTAGTGTGTTTAATCCACTTCAAGTGGTGTATGTGTGGAGCCTACTTTTGTGAGTTGATGGAGTCAACAGACTTGCTAATCAAGCAACTTACTAACCAAGCAAACTTGCTAACCAAGCAAACTTGCTAACCAAGAAAGGCAATAAGAGGAAGAAATATTACAAGATCCAAGACATTAATGGCACATCAAGACAATCAGAGCAAAAAAAAAAGGAAATAGAATATCCTAGTCATTAATTGTGCATTCAATGCCCTAGGATATTTTCTTAAATTGTTTTGTCTAGTATTCTTGTAATTTTTGAATACCCTTTATTTTTTCCATGTATTAGCAAGAACCTCCCTTATTATAAATAGGGAGTATAATTGTCAATGAAAAGGAAGTTTGATTTTTGAGTAAAAATTTAGAGACGTGTCTGTATGGTTCTCTGAGCCGTTATTAGAGCTTATCGACTTGTCGTGGCGCTCATCCCGACTTATCAACCGGAACCTCCATAGCCGGTTGTGGTGTCTTCACGACTTATCGATCGGTCTTCCATCCCCGATCGTGGTGTCTCCTTCACTCCCACCTTCATGACTACCTCCCACCTTCATGACTACCGAAATAGTCACCGACGGCTCCGAGGTTGCCATCATTTGGTATCAAAGCTTAGGTTCTATCAAGGTGTTATCTATCCTTTTCAATTTTAGTCTCTAAATTTCAGTTCATCTTAATTATATTTTTTATTTTGGAAAAAATAAAAAAAAGGAAAAATTCAAAAATTCAAAAAAAAAAGAGAAGAAGAAAGAAGCAAAAAGAAAAAAAAGAGCAGAAAAGAAAAAGCAAAAAAAAAGCACTTTTTTTATCGTTCTTTTTTGTTAGTTGCAATTTCTTTTTTTACTGTTCGTGATGGAGAGAAGGCAAAGGGATTATGAAATATACATTAGAGAAGAGAAGAAATTGAGAGAGAAAAGAATAGATGAGAAAATAGAAAGAATGATGCTTGAAATTTCTGAAATATTATGTGAGCATCGCCGTAAAACGCAAGAGGAATTGGAGTGTGCTTCTGAAGAGAAAGAGGCATACAATAGTAGAGAAGTGGAAAAAGAAACAGAGATTGAAAAAAAAGAGGAGTTGAGAGAAATCAAAGAAATAGATAGGAAATGCGATGTAGATAAAGAAGTGGAGGAGAAGAAGACAAATGTAGAAGTGCTTCCAAAGGAACAATGCAATGCTTTCATTGAATGGAAAGAGAAAAACATTGGGAAGTCATGGCATACTACTATACTAATACCTTCTTCTAAGTTGGTTTGTGTGGTCAAGTATTGGGATTCTTTTAATATTGTTCAATCGCCTAACATTCCTTCTTTATATTCTGAAGAGAATAAAGTGAATGAAGGAGACTATTTTTCAGGTGTGGAAAAAAATTCTGAATTTGGGAAAACTAATTATGTTCAAGAAACGAAAGAGGAAGTAGGTCACTCAAAACCTACCAATGGACTTGGAAATTTCCCAATTGTGAAAGTTGCATGTGATGGATTCTTTAGACTTACTTTTGACCGTGGAGGTATTGGAGCAAGGAATTCGAGGTCGAATTCTCTCGTAGAAGGGGAGAATGATGACGACCTACATGGGCTTGCTGTCCAATTTTAATTACCATAGTTTTATTTTAAATTATTATAAAGTGCATGTGACCAATTGATATATTTGGGATCAATGCACTAAGTAATTTCATTTGAAGTTATTTTAGTGTGTTTAATCCACTTCAAGTGGTGTATGTGTGGAGCCTACTTTTGTGAGTTGATAGAGTCAACAGACTTGCTAATAAAGCAACTTGCTAACCAAGCAAACTTGCTAATCAAGAAAGGCAATAGGAGGAAGAAATATTACAAGATCCAAGACATGAATGGCACATCAAGACAATAAAAAAAAAAGGAAATAGAAGATCCTAGTCATTAATTGTGCATTCAATGCCCTAGGATATTTTCTTAAATTGTTTTGTCTAGTATTCTTGTAATTTTTGAATACCCTTTATTTTTTCCATGTATTAGCAAGAACCTCCCTTATTATAAATAGGGAGTATAATTGTCAATGAAAAGGAAGTTTGATTTTTGAGTAAAAATTTAGAGACGTGTCTCTATGGTTCTCTGAGCCGTTATTAGAGCTTATCGGCTTGCTCTGGCGCTTATCGGTAGTCATGTAGGTGGGAGTGAAGGAGACACCACGATCGGGGATGGAAGACCGATCGATAAGTCAAGGAGACGCCACAACCGGCTATGGAGGTTCCGGTTGATAAGTCGGGATGAGCGCCACGGCAAGCCGATAAGTTCCAAGAACGGCTCAGAGAACCATAGAGACACGTCTCTAAATTTTTACTCAAAATTCAACTTTCTTTTTCATTGACACTCATACTCCCTATTTATAATAAGGGAGGTTCTTGCTAATACAAGGAAAAAATAAAGGGTATTCAAAAATTACAAGAATACTAGACAAAACAATTTAAGAAAATATCCTAGTTGATTTGGCATTGAATGTACAATTAATGATTAGGATCTTCTATTTCCTTTTTTGCTCTGATTGTCTTGATGTGCAATAAATGTATTGGATCTTGTAATATTTCTTCCTCTTATTGCCTTTCTTGATTAGCAAGTTTGCTTGGTTAGCAAGTTTGCCTTTCTTGATTAGCAAGTTGTTTGATTAGCAAGTCTGTTGACTCCATCAACTCACAAAAGTTGGCTCCACACATACACCACTTGAAGTGGATTAAACACACTAAAAATAACTTGAAATGAAATTACGTAGTGCATTGATCCCAAATATATCAATTGGTCAGATGCACTTTATAATAATTTAAAATAAAAATATAGTAATTAAAATTGGACAGCAAGCCCATGTAGGTCGTCATCACTTTTTAACTGCTCTGATGACGTCATTAACATCACGTTGCAGCATTGATGAGACGTTTCAGTGAAAAATTCCTTTTGGCTCCACCGTTTCAGAGTTAGTGGGCCACGTTTTGCATTGGAACTCCCCACTACTCATTACGAGTAACTGCCCCTTTAAAGAAAAAACTCAAAGGTTTCAAACCCTTTACACTCAACAGCTATATAAACCATCATTTTCTCTCCATTTTACTCTTTTCTAAAACCTTTGCAATCCCTTCTCTTCTCTTCTCTTCTTCGCGAGAACACACCTGCGCTTTCCAAACTCAGAAACTCCAGAACTCCATTAATATCTTGCACTGCTCATCAATGGCGTCTTCGTCTCAAGCCCAAATTTCTGCTTCTGGCAAGCAACAACTCTTTACTGAACCTGCTTTGATGGAAGAAGAAACAAAAATCCTACAATCTCAGGTATTAATCCCTTTCCCTAAACCCTTGAAATACGCATTTTTAGGACCTGTTCCGTCTTCCAGTGATGACACTACTGAAATTAGGGAAGTTTTCCCAAGTTACCATCGATATAACCCACCCTAGAATTTTTCAAAAGGAACCCTACGTCATGAACTTCATGAGTAACCCAAGTAGAGTCTTTAGATCTTCACCACCAGTCGACAAAAATCATCTACTTTATCTCAACTGGCTCAGCAAGATAGAGTCGAAAAGGGAAAACATTTGGAAAGAACAAGGAATCTTCGACCTCATTCAGCTGTCGAAATATGGCCCAAAATACCAAAGTTCTATGCTCCTTGCGTCTTTACATTTTTGGGAACTAACCACTAACAGCTTACACTTAAAGTGTGGCATGCTTACACCAACTTTGTTAGATGTGGCTGCTATCACTGGCCTGAAACCAACGAGAGAAATTTTCGACCCTAACACCACTGGCCACAACCACGAATTCGACTTCAAACGTCCCTCTTTCAAAGGATATATCGAAGACAACCACATCACAGACACTGATGAAGTTTCCGACACTAAAAGTATTGCTTTCCTTACTTTTTGGCTTTCATTCTATGTCTTTTGTTCTTCTTCACTTCAAGTAGCCAAAATGTTCATCCCCTTGGCTATCCAACTACACGAGTGTCAAGATGTGAACCTTGGACAACTCCTTCTAGGATCACTTTATGAAAGCCTACAACAAGGGGCTTACGCACTGAAAACCCTTAAACCTGAAGGAACACTTCTGGTCTCTAGACCAATTTGGTTATTCCAATTGTGGCTTCTTGCCACTTTTGAGTCGAAACTCCAAATGTACATCCCAAGTGACTATACTGAGGTTGTTGAGCAAAGAAGCATCGAAGGGATAAGGCTTGCACTTTTGATGCCTAGAGAAATTGGAGTTTCTGAGAAAGACTTATTTGCATCAGCATTCACAATGTTCTTGAACTGCGAAACTTTTACTTCTTCAATGGCTCCTTTCACCATAAATTTTTTTGGGCCAACTTGGTTCACCAGGGATTTTCCTGCGACCTCACTGATCGAAGAAGGAGAAAGTAATCAGATTTGGAGAGCTTTTTTAGCTCCAAAGTTACTTTCTGCAAGAATAGCGCCTGGTAAAGCTGCCACCATGTTTGGAGTGTACGCATATCATCCAAGTCTCGTCGCGCAACAATTTGGATTATGTCAGCTTCGACCAAGTCCTTTCTTTAGGTCTAGAAAAGACACGATCCTTCCAAAAAATGAGGAAGAATGGAAAGAATGTCTCAACAGCTTTGCCAATAAACCCTTTATTTTTGAACCTGTTGAATTTGAGCCTGTATTTGCTTGTACCAAAGACTTTTCTAAGTGGTGGAAAGATTACTTTGA
The DNA here is from genome assembly GCA_963573325.1 of Astragalus glycyphyllos. Lineage (NCBI taxonomy): Eukaryota > Viridiplantae > Streptophyta > Magnoliopsida > Fabales > Fabaceae > Astragalus > Astragalus glycyphyllos. The sequence continues at coordinate 72,554,754 of OY754307.1, forward strand.
GTAAACTGGCTGATGTCGAAGAAACTACTCTGTTGACAAATCTAATTTCTGCTTTTCCTCTTCTGCAGAAACAAAAGACCAAGTCACAAGGTATTCACATTCAAGAAATTCGAGCCTTTCAAAAATATTTTGAAGTTATTTATGATCCAACAAATCTTAGTCGAACTGTTTCTCAAGCTGCAAGAGTTTTAAAAGAGAAACTTATCGAACAAATTCCAACCATGGTATTTCCACCATATGTGACAAACAAATACGCTTTCGCTTTAGCGCACAATAAACTTAAATTTCCAGGTTTGCCAACCAGTAAATTGGCTTTATCACTTCGTTCACCACTTCCTCCATGGTTTATGTGTGGCTCAACTTTAGCACTCAAATTTTTTTTAACAAACAAAACCGCTGAGAAAGTAGTATCGACTAAGAATGACATAAATACCTTTGACAGACATCTCCATCTCGACATTCAACATGTCCGAGTTTTATCCACCTTCGCAGAAGGTGATACATAAGACTCTTAGAGCTAATCATCCTCTTTTTCTATATGATTTATTAACACATTTGTCGAACATTTGCAGCCATTCCATTATCACCTGCTCTATCAGAAGAAACAACAACAACTGACAAGAAAGTGTCAAAGAAGCATATAAGCACTTTGTCGAAAGACAAACCACTCCAATCAAAGAAAACAGAGGTAAACATTTCATTATTCCTCTTTTAAATTGAATTACTGAACTCAATACTTATCAAATCTCTCATTTTATAGAGTAAGAAAAGATCAAATAGTTCAGCTACTGCTACTCCTCCAAAGAAGAAGAAAAGGACTAGACAGATGATTGTGAGCGACGAATCAGAGGTCGAAACGTTTGAAAACTCTTATAACCTCTTTTCAACGCTTGTACATTTCTTTGCTTTCTACTAACATGTGTGTTGAATTCTTTCAGTCTGACGAGAGTCCAGAAAGGATTCTAAAGACTGCGTCCAAACCCACTCAATCAAAACCTATCGAAAAGCAAACAAGAAAGAACGACAAGCCACAAGAGAAAGCTCCAGAAAAGGCTAAGAAGAAAAAGAACCTTCCAAAGCCTGCGAGCGCACATTCTCGCATCGACGGAGACACCTCAAAGGTAACTAGTACACCTTCTACTTATTTCCTTTGATGATTTGAATCATGATAACATATAACTTTGTCTATAAATTTTGAATAGGACCTTGAAAACCAACCTGTCAAAACATCCATCAAACAAACAACACCGACTTCAACTCCCACTGTTTCTGCACCAATCAATGATCCAATGGTCGAAGCAAGACTTAATGAAGATGACTTCAACATTGCAGCAGATGAAAGTACCCCAATGGCCCTTGATGATTGTAACACCCCCCCTTTTTACTATTACAATTAAATAGACAATTATCAGAGTCACCTCGAAGGGCGCTACATTTTTCACCATTTTAAAAAAAAAAACACCGTTTATTCCAAAAAAAAATCTCCAAAATAATTTATATAAAAGAAATCACCAAGCAGCGGAAATATTAACCAGTTTAAACATCTCCAGAATTAACAATTAAAGACATCTCCAAAATTAATTAAAACAATTTCCAATAACTAAAATAATAGTTCAAAACGATAACTAACGACTCCCCGGTGCTACATATCAGAGCTGACACAGACCCAAACGAGAGAGGAAGCAAAACCTAGCAATTCCTCCACGAGCACTAGCGATCACCTGCAGCGTTGCCGCATGAGAGCAACATTCCAAGCAGAAGGGGTGAGTCTAACAGAGATAATAAGCAGATGATAAAAATATGCTAGCATCAGGTAACTACAGCAACACAATACAATTACACCATATCACAGCACCAGATACCAAAGGAAAAATCCATTTGACAGTGAATCACCAAAATTATAACATTCATAGACAATGGGATGATATGCAACCCCTCCAGTGGGCATATGCATGCGGTACCGATCACCAAAATGAGCCACGACGGGCATATCACCAATAAACACCAGAGGCAGAGCCTATATCACCAAAACATGCATATGACAATGCGACACCATGATTATGCACCAACTCACCATAACAAGTATTTAAAATAAATACTATATCACCAGAATCAAAACAAATGATTTCACCAAAAATAGCACCAAGTTGTAGCATCACAGCTACCACTAAACTCTCCTGAGCATACCAGCACCGCACCTGAAATATTAACACCAGACGGCTCCACAACGCGGACATAACGCACGCACACCACGCACAAGACTGGCGCACAGCGCCTACTTCAGCGAATTAATTAAAATAGCAAACGATATCGGATTTCAACAAATAAATACTTTTTGGAAAGCCCTATGGGTCTAGTTATCATCCCTAAGTTCAGTTTTTGAAGGAGAGTGTCCAATAGGTACAGTTTTCGAAAAGCACACAGGCTAGTTGCAAAAGAGGACAGTTTCTGTCCTTCAAATTCAAGCAATTCCAAAGTGACCAAAACTCAGTCAAATTGCATGAAACTTGTGCATAAACTGGGGCAAATTTTGTCTAGTTTTCAAAAAAATTGGATTCGTTTGAAAAGGAGTTCTTTTGAAAACGTGGTAACCAAAACACTGACCCTGTGTCCAGATTGTTTCCAGAATCTTACTCTAACTTGTGGAATTCATATCTCGAGCTACACAACTCTAAACGCAACCAAACCAGTGCCAAATTAACAAGCATTAAGTCTATTTTCCAGAAAAATAAACCACATAATTTTCCAGTCACCGAAATACCGAATCTATACCCAAATCGTTTCCAGAATTTTAACCTAACTTGTATCGCCTATAACTCGAGCTATACAACTCCGAATTTAACGAACCCAGTGCAAAAACGACCGGAGTTAAGTCTATTTTCAAAAACAATCAACCTCATAATTTTTGGATCAACCAAACAGCGCCAGTTTTAGAAAAACCGAACCTGTGTCCATAATCGCTAAATTGCCAAACACCAAACCCTAACGGCAACGACACCGCAACCACCACAACAAAAACGACAATTCGACAACGCGACAACAACAATCAACCACGCACAGCAACAACAAAAACACGAACAATAACAACACCATCATCGTGATACAACAATCACGCAACAACAAATAACGAAACAAATCACAATAACGTGCAATAATCATCAAAGCACCAATCTCAACGAAAACACGATATGCAACAACACGAACAATTCAAAAAAACCCTAGACTACCCACACATAATTATCATCAACCCATTATCAAGGTTAAGCCCACCCTTACCTCGAATAACGTAAGCTCCGGAACACGACGAACGAGACACGAACAAAACCACAGCAACACGAACGATCTCCTTTTGAAATTCTTCGCGAAACCCTCCTCTTCTCTCCCTCTTTGCGCCGCGTGCTCTCTCTCTCACTCTCACTTTCGTTTTTCTTTTGCTTGCTGCGAATGAGGGTTTGGCTTAAACCCCCAGGGTTTAAATTGAGGGCTCAGTAAACACTGGGCTCTCTACGTCACCACCTCCTTTACTCGTTTCACCTCCTACGCATATAAAATATTAACCTTTTAATTTATCTATATCCCGCCTCCAAATTATTTTAATAATTCAATCAACTATTTTAATTAAATTATTTCCGGGGTGTTACAATGATCTCCCTCTTCACCAGGAAACAACTGAGGTCGAAGACCAAGAGCATGGAGGAATTGATGTTACATTGATCGAGACTCATGCCCAAAATCAACCACAAAATAAAAATGAAGAATTGGTTGAAAATGTCAGTCAAGATCAAACTCAAAGGGGTGATGTTCACATGGCCGAAGGCAATGACCAAATTCAAACAGCTGGAGATGACATCACAATGACTGAGCCAATTGTCAATGATCCAACTTCACCTCTAAGACAAATCGAAAAGAAAGAGGAAGAGAAAGAAAGTGATGAAGAAAGTAAGGAAACTAGTGAAGATGAACATAATGATGACAACATAGAGCATGTTGACGAATCTCCTACTAAAGAAGATGACTCGACTGGTCTCAAACTCTCGACTGGCACTACAATGAGTGAAGATGAATGGAAGGAACTTCAGAGTAAGAAACCCCTTGAAGCTCTGCAATTATTGTTGAAAACTAAAACTTCAAGTGAGCGAAAATCAGTTTCCTCGACCATTTCTGTGGGTGAACACTCTGAAAGTTCCAAGGTAAACCTGCTACAAGAACTTCGCACTAGAATCCTTGAGATAGACTTATTTCAAGCAATCGAAGACGACCATATGGTTGCTTTCAAGATCAAAGATCTGCTGCACAAACTCAACAATCCAACAGCCAGTAATTCTCTCATCGAATTTCTTGTTTCATTCGAACCTCTCTTGGAGCAAATCACAAGGGACCTTGAGAAGAAGAAGAACCAAGCTTCACTTAAAGAGCGTGAAAGCACCCTGAAATTGGAAACATGGACTGCTGTCGAGGCTTCAATAAACAAGATCTCTTCTCTACAAACCAAGGCAAAAGCTGACATGGAGGCTGTAGATGAATACGATGCTGAGATTGCTGGGTATCAAAAGGAGATTGAGAGATTGGAGTCAAAGATTAGGGCAGCAGAAAAGAAGAAATCTTCAGTCTTAAGGGAAATGAAGACTTCAGAAATTCTGAAGCTGAAGTAAATAAGGAAGCAACCCATTGCATTGACCTCTTAGAAAAATTTGACGAACATGAAACCAAGGTCAACCAATTGGTCGAAGAAGAGAGTTTCATCAATACAAGATTAGAGCGAGCTAAAGCTCTGTTTGAGAATTTGAAAAACAATCTCGTCTTGTAATTGGCTGTTTCATCTTCCCTTGCTTTGGAACTTTTGTAATTTTATCTTTCACTTCCACATCTTGTACTTCGACAATAGCCTTTGTTGGCATTTGATCTTTTTAACATGCCAAATTCGAGGTTTGCTCATCTTTAATCCTGCGTTATTTTAACTTCCTGCAAAATTGGCCTATACTTCTTTAAATACTTGCCATTTATTTGCAAAATTCGACTATCAGCACCTAATTCTTCAACTTCGTAGGCACCGTTAGTATATACTTGTAAAATGCGAAATGGTCCTTCCCAATTTGGTGACCATTTACCCAAAACTCTATCTTTTTTATCCATGGGTAATATGACTTTCCACACTAAATCTCCCAAGGCAAATGTTTTTGACTTAACCTTTTTATTATAAGCTCTAGCCACTCTTTCTTTTTGCCTTATAAGAACATCTAACGCATTTAGTCTTTCTTCGTCTAAATCAACCAACTCATCTAACATCATATCCCAATAAGAATCTGATGGAATTTCAAATTGCCTTTGAATTCTGGTTGATTGTAAACAAGATTCGACTGGCAAGACTGCGTCGTGTCCAAATGTGAGTCTATAAGGAGTAGTGTTAATTGATTCTCTAGGAGAATTTCGACATGCCCACAACACTTTATCAATTGTTTTATGCCAATTTTTAGGCTTCTGCCCAATGTGTTTCTTAATCAAATTGATAATAATTTTGTTGGCCGCTTCTACTTGACCATTAGCTTGGGCATAGTATGGTGTCGAAGTTAATAACTTGAAACCAATTTCAGAAGCAAAATCAACCATTTTTCAACCAATAAAAACTGTGCCTTGGTCTGTAGTAATGGTTTCAGGAGTACCAAACCTATATAAGATGTGGTTTTGAATAAAATTTATTACTGCTTCCTGATCTACATTAGCTAAGGGAACAGCCTCCACCCATTTGGTAAAATAATCTAGTCCCACTAAGATAAAACGATGCCCTTTCGACGAAGTTGGTTTGATTTCACCAATCAAATCTAAAGCCCAACCTCTAAAAGGCCATGGTTTTACTATTGAATGCAATTCACTTGTAGGCACATGCTGTATTCCTGCGTGTTTTTGGCATTCTTGACAACCCTTGGTGAAATCTATGCAATCTTTCAGCATAGTTGGCCAGTATACTCCTTGTCGAAATAAAAGCCACTTCATTTTGTGACCTGCTTGATGAGATCCACAAGCTCCACTATGAGTATTGAAAATTGCTAAATATGCCTCACTCTCATTAAGACATTTCAATAACACTCCTTCAGGAGTCTTTTTAAATAATTCATTCCCAATAATAACATAACTTAAAGCTCTATACTTGGTTTTCCTATCAGTCACTCCTGTTGGATTTTCCAAATATTCGACAATTTGCATTTGCCAATCATCATTCGACATATTGTCAATGGCAAAATTTTCAACTTCAAAATTTTCAAAAGTTTTAAAATTTTCCACCAGATTTAACATCTCTACCCCCTCAAGTTTTGTCGTTGACAATTGGGCATTGGATGAATCTGTCGAAATCTGTTTGTGTTTGATGTCTATTAGCTCTAATAGCTTTTCTTTTGAAACTTTGTATCCTGATGCTATTTGTGCCAAATCGTTTGCCTCTTGATTTTCCATACGAGGCACGTGTTTTATGTGAACAGTGTCAAACTTCTTTAACAACGTATTAGCAATGGCAAAATACATTATTAAGTTCTCTTTGATGCATTTGTATTCTTTTGTTAACTGTTTCACAATTAGTTCTGAATCTCCTTTGATTTTGACATGTTTTGCCCCCAATTCTAACAAGATCTGAAGTCCTGCTATTAAGGCTTCGTATTCTGCCTCATTGTTGGAGCATGTCCCTTCAATTTTAAACTTATATTTTGTTGGTACCTTTGTTGGTGAAATTATTATTACACCAATTCCAACACCATTTTTGTGGCTTGATCCGTCGAAGTATAACTTCCAAGGTTGGGTTTCCACTAAGTTTATTGTATTTTCGACCACTGAATGGTCAACTATGAAGTCAGCCACTATTTGACCTTTTATTGCTTTTAATGGCTAATAAGTCAAAGAGAATTCAGAAAGAGCCAAAGCCCATTTACCTATTCTACTATGTAAAATTGGTTTCGACAGCATATGTTTAATAATATCATAATGCGAATAAACATACACATCAACAGGCTTTATGTATTGCTTCAAATTTGTACAAGAGAAATACAAGCATAAACACAATTTTTCTATAGGATGATACCTAGTTTCTGCATCATTTAGAATTCTACTGAGGTAATAAATGGCTCTTTCGACACCATTTTCATCTTCTTGAGCTAACATGCTTCCTACAGAAAATTCTGAAGCTGCTATATACAATTTCATTACTTTATTCCTAATAGGTGGTAACAAAATTGGTGGCTTCATCAGGTATGCTTTAATCTCGTCGAAAGCTTGTTGGTGTTCTGCATCCCACCTAAACACATCTTCCTTCTTCAGTCGAAGTAATGGCGAAAACGCTTGAGTCTTGCCACTTAGATTTGAAATAAATCTTCTAAGGAAATTTATTTTTCCTTATAATGACTGCAATTCTTTTTTGGTCGAAGGAGCTTTCGTTTCCAAGATTGCTTTCGTTTTGTTTTGATTGATTTCAATGCCTTTTTTGTGTACAACGAAGCCCAAAAAGTCACCTGCACGAACACAGAAGGCACATTTGAGTGGATTCATTTTCAATCCATATTTTCTCATTCTTTCAAATGATTGTCGAAGATGGTCTATATGACCAATTCCTGAGGAAGACTTAATTACGATATCATCTATGTAAAGTTGCATAAAATTTTCAATAAAATCATGGAACATAGAATTCATTGCCATTTGGTATGTTGCACCAGCATTTTTTAGGCCAAATGGCATTACAACCCATTCATAGACACCTAATGCCCCTGGGCATCAGAATGCTGTTTTCGACGTATCTTCTTCAGCAATATATATTTGGTTATATCAGAATAACCATCAAGCATACTTAGGTATTCATAACCTGCTACTGAATCCACTAGCATTTCTGCCACTGACATGACATATTCATCCTTAGGTGTAGCATTATTTAAATCTCTAAAATCTATACACACTCTAAGCGTGCCATTTTTCTTAATTACAGGAACTATATTAGCAAGCCATTCCACATACCTGGCAGTTCTGATGAACTTGCTCTTTAGTAACCTTTCTATTTCTGCTGTGATCTTCAACAGGATTTCTGGTGCAAATCTTCTTGGTGTCTGCTTCACTGGCTTCTTTCCTGGTCGAATTGGTAGTTTTATCTCAACAACGTCACGACTCAACCCCGGCATTTCATTGTAATCCCATGCAAAGCAGTCTTTGTACTCCTTTAGCAATTCGACAATCTGCACCTTCAATGCTTGATCAATCTTAGCACTTATATATGTTGGCCTTTTCAAGGAGCCATCTCCCAAATCGATTTCTTCTAAGGGATCTTGTGCTTGGATCCTTTTGGTCGAACCCATTGGATCTTTTTCAAAACCTAAAGGCTCGTCATCATAGACACAATCAAGCCTCTGGTTTTCGACAACATTGTCTCTATTTTTGTCCTCAACGGCTTCAGCAACTAATTGTTGTTGTAATTCAGCTTCTAAAACCGCTTTTTGCTTATTCTCGGCCACGTAGGCCTTAATTCTATCCCATGCAGTGGGCTTATCCATAAATAACTATTTATGGGCCTTCCCACCCTGTAGGCTTAACAGAGCCTTGTGGTAGGGCTGGACAAACATAAGTGACCAACCCGAAACCCGCTATGACCGAAGCTAAAGTGACTAATACGGACAGGTCAGTGCGGATTTCGGGTACACGGTTAACGAAAATCGGTTTTCACAGGGTTCATATGGGCGGTTGCGGTCCATTGGTACAAAGCCACTCCTACCCGAAACCGCCCGAATTGTTAAACCACACACCTGCACACTTTCTTTTAGACTGCCTATTGCCTAATAAGTAATAAACTTGCACACGTTTTCTCTGACACACGCAAGCTTTCCACTACCCAATGTGAAGCACTGCTACTAATAAAGTAACACCAGGCTTTATATCATATTTTTTTTGAATATAGGCTTTATATCATTACATGTGTAGGTAGTGTAGCGCCTGGACAACGGACGGTTTCGAGCCCAAAACACCGATCCGCCCAAAACCGCGGTTCATAATCACAAGCCCAAATCCGCCCAAAATTTCCTTCGGATTGTGCGGGTTCGGTTCGACGGATTAGACGGGTTTGGCGGTTGGGTAGGGGCGGGTTGGGGTCAAGAGAAGAAGAAGATGAATGATGAGTAAGGGAGTGAGATTGCCATTAACGACCGAGAGATGAAGAATGAAATAACAGGGAAGAAGGGAGATGAACAAACAAATACAAGGAAACCAGTAAAGGAGCGAAAGAAAGCGTGTACCAGGAGAGAGATGAAAAGAAATGTTGAAAAGCAAAATATTACAAAATAGTAATTAAATAAACTTTCCTTTCCTTTCCTTTCCTTTCCTTTGTCCAGCCCTAGTAGCAGTAAACTTTGTGCTTGCCCAAAAGAAGGCAAGTGTTTCTGCTGCTGGTCGTGCTGTTGCAGATGCAGGCCCAATGCTGCAGCAATCTGATGCTGCAGCAACAGAAACCACAAAGTCACCAGAGGCCCCTGTGATCAAATCTCCAAGAGTGAAGAGGCCAGTCAGAAGAGGCACTGCAACAAGGCAAAGCCCAAGGAACAAATGAGGAGATGAGGAGCCCCTGCACCCTTATCTTTTAAATTCTGTCTTTATCTTGTTAATAGTAGATAAAAATGTTGAATGTGTGTGTCTGTCTGTGTTTGCCTTTTAGTATTTGTTTTCAAATTCTGTTTTGTCTTTGTTAGGACTCTCCCTATATTGCATGAGCAGTGAGGACACTACAAGGTTTTAAGTGGGGGGGGGAGGACCTATGGTCATTGTAATATATCAGTATGCCTAGTTAGTTGAATGAAAGTTTTTAATTTCAGTTGTTAAGTTGAGCAAAACTTAGTGATGAACTGGTGAGAATTGAGTGACTAGTGCCCCTGTTTATGAGTGAACTATATTGCTCCTGTTTTTGCACTTTGCATGAAACTTAGGAATAACTTAGTAAGTTAGAAATGATCTAAAGCTAGGTTAGTTGTAGGTAGACTTAGAGACTTGCCAAATTTTTATTAAAAACTTAGGGTAGCATAAGAAACTAAGTTTGGGGGTTCTTTAAGTTATATTAAGGCAAAGCATGAAGGAATGGGTTTAGGTCAAGTGCACATAGTCAATTCGTTGTATTGTGTTGTAAATATGCGTAATTGTTGTCATTGCCCATTAAAAAAAAAAGAATGCAATAAGCTGCCATTTTGAACTGAGTAGGGAGGCTATTCTGTGGAGACACATTATAGTTTCAGTCAAAAGGATGATAAATGGTAGTTAGGTTGATTGTGAAGTAGGGAGGCCAATTTGTGGTGACACACTTTGGTTTCAGTCGAAATCAGCAGTCAGCCTGTGTGAAAAGTGAGGATAGAATAAGGGCAATGCAACATCAATGTCAAATATTGTGTGTTTTTAAAATTCTGTTCTAGTCTGTATTGCTGCAGCAACTATTGCTGCAGCATTGAAATTTCAATAAGTGCACTGGCCTAGAATCCTATAATTGCTAAATCAAAGCCCTTTGTCATGCTTATTCCCCCTTTCTATGCTTGAATTGTTAGTCTACCCTTAGTTTTGAAACATCTTTGGCAGTCTCAAAAGAAAGCCTCTCTAGTTTTAGTTAAGTGAAATTTTGAACCTTGCTATGTTCTGAACTGAGTTAAATGTCACACACACTCTATTGAGCATGAGTAATTTAGGGAACTTATCATTCAGTGGGTTTGCAAGTTGAGTGGCCAATCTGAAAGTTTTATGCTCAGCTTAATATTCTGTTTTGTGTACCTTTGTTAATGTTCAACTATCTGGTTGTTTGCTGGTATATTGCTTGTCTGTGTCAAGTGTCATTGCTTGAGGACAAGCAATGGTTCAAGTTTGGGGGTGTGATAACAATCAAATATGATTGTTATTACCTCTTATTTCAAGCTTAAATCATTGTTAATTCTCAAGCAATTTAGTGATTAATGTTGTAAATATGTTAGTTTAGAATAATTAAAGGTGCAAGCTTAATTATGTTATTAATGGGCACTTTGGTGCCCAATTGTGGTTTAATGTGTTTGTTTAATTGCTGCAGCACCTATTGTGGCAGCAATGCCTAAATGCGCAACATGAGAGAGAATGTAGCAAGAAACACGGAAATCAAGGCAAGGACAGCTGTCAGCGTGTGTCATGCGTGGGTGTGCGTGCCAATCATTGATGATGCGTGAATGACCTAGGGTTTTGGGCAAAAAGGACATTGTGCCTTGAAAAGGACAAAATGTGCCTCCACCATTTAGGGTTTCTCTCATCCCAAGGCCTTACCTATATAAAGGCTCTCACCCCCAGAATTAGGTTAAGCCGAATTCCTGAGGTATAGACATAGCCTCAAGTTTTCGTGCCTCCATTGTTACTTAGAATCAATTGCTGGGATATTGATTGCTGCAGCAACGTTAGATCTACTTCAACTTCGAAGGAGCTACATTTTGAGAGCTGGAATTGCTTGGTGGATCACCATTGAAGCTGTCTCAGTATCAAGACTTGTAGTTGAACTTCTCTTCTCGGGTTTTAGTATGAAATTCTTACTTCCCTTGATGTTTAGTTTAGTTGTAATGTTGTGTAAGCTCAATATGAGCTAAACCTCTGTAGTTGGGATGCTATTATGAATTTAATGAAGTTAAATTGTTCTTAATGCTTGTGTTATTGTGTTGAGCGCTTTATCTTGTGTGTTTTTACTATTTCCATCTTAGATTAGGATTGGCCGTCTAATCTAAGTAGATATACATTCACAGACATGGTTTGTATATATATCTCACAAGATAACATGGTATGTTGCACTATAGACATATAGTTGTTCCTTGCTTGAGTCCTAGACATAGGAGAGGCATAAGCCATGAGGTAAAACACTTAGGTGTAATGCTGCTTGTTCTCCAGTAGCCTAGGGAAATAATCTCTTCCGAATTAGACATAATTTGGGGCGACTAAAGCCTAGTGTTAAGCATTAGACATAATGCACAATTGCGGCAGCACCTAGTGCTGCAGCACTTAACATAGCATTTTGAGCATTTTAATGGATTTATTGAAGTATTGCATCTCAACTTCTCCCAAATCTGATTTCCACTACCCTAATACCTTTTTAGTTGTTTGTTACTTGTTACCCAACCAATTGTGTGTCATTTACTTTTGTTACTAAAATCACTAATTGTTACTTTGATTAAACTCTTGTTTGGCAAATTAATCCTCGTGGGAACGATCTCTACTTTCATTATATTACTTGTTACGATTGTGTACACTTGCACAAAAGAACGTTCACGTTTTCAAGCAACAAGTATGCATGATTTCCATTAACCTAGGCCAAGTCCAAACATATTTTTCAAAGCCACTTCGGCTCGCACTTCTTACAACCCCCCTTTGCTGCACACCTCCAAACATCAAATATTTCAAAATTATCCTCACATAGATCAGGCTCCCAAACACCCACACACTACATTTTGGCTTGGTACGATACCTTAGTACCAAACCGATTTGGTTCTAAAGTACCGTACTTGAGTTTTGTGAAAAATGAAGATACAGTGGCATAATACCGTACCCTATATCAAGTGTGTTGCAAGTGGTGATGTTCTTATGCTTTGATTTTTCCCGCACTTTCCATAAATGTTAGAATTAAATCAAGCTAATCTATCTATATCTTTAACATTTGAGAATGCATCTCCATTAATGCATTGTCAAATGTCAAATTTTGGTTAACTATACATTAATTACATTTAAAAGGTCCCACCTATAATAAACAATACTATAATATAATTGTTTACAATATATATTGCAATACATCCTCAATAATTTAAATAATTTCGGCAGAATGTGATAGATTTATATTGCAATACATCCTCAATAATTTAAATAATTTCGGCAGAATGTGATAGATTTATATTGCAATACATCCTCACTATATATATATATATATAATTATCTCTAATATCTCTATTAAACAATAATATAATAGTGTAACTTAATTATATATTCGGGGCATATATCAAAATAATCGGACTTCTACTGTGTACCTCATTAGGTCCAAATGAAATTAATAGGCCAGCCATTGCATATCCCCCCTACAAAACAATATTAAGTTTAAATAGTTAGTAAAAAACTTTTAATAATTTGTATTAAATAAATAACATAACTTATTTATTTCATTGCTTAAAAAAAAACTTATTTATTTCATATTTTTATCTAGCCTAATGCCATTTTTCAGATCAGTTTCATATTGTTTCTGAACGTGCAACATAAACAGGTATAAAACAAACTACACTATTAATCCTAATACTATTTAGTAGATGATTTTATTTAGAAAATAAATATGACAGCATATTCCATTCCATTGAAACATAATAGGCAATTCTCAATTCAGCAAATTCTCTCACAACCAGCTCTTATTTCGAATGCCTTTCTTCAAATAACCAAAAAAATTAAATATCCATTATAGCAAATCAGAATGTCAACATATCCAAAATTGGTATGAATTATCTACTACCTTATTACTAATTTCGAAATTCAAATTTTGGCTCTTATAATTGAAATTTGAAATTTGATTAAATCTCCCCACCAAATAACAGTAGCTGGAATGCTATATAAAGGGTTGAAGTGTGTGAAAACCATTCACCATTTTATTTTCCATTCGTTTTCAAGCTTTTTTAGTGTATCATGGAGTTTAATGCTCAAATGGTTGAGCAATTCCTGTTGCTAAACAGGAATGTAAACCTTGCTCAACTAATCCATTGTGGAACACATGTACAACATGATACTGTTTGCTGGTGTTTTTAGCAAACAATCACTAGTTTTATTAGAAGGTTTGTGAGATCAAACTAGAAAAATCTCAAAGCAATTGCCTTTGAATTGCAAAAGTTTTTGTTTCAGAAAATGTAGAAAAGGGGACGATTTGCAATTGATTAACAGAATTGAAAAGAAAAGAAGCAGTAAATGGTGCAGGAATTGTAAAGAAAAAGAAAAACAAATTGCATTGAATCATAAAAATGGTACACGATCACATACAGGGATTCTTCCACTCGTTTTTCGCTCTGGCTTGGAAGTTAGAGTTTCAGGAATCGGGTGTGTATTGTGATTTTCGCGACCCCTGTTTCTTCTCAGAAACAGTTATTTATACAAGGGAAAAAAGGGGGGAAATTCGAACTAAGTAACTGCCTAACAATTTGAAAATAAGTAACTGCTCCTACTTTCGGCCAAATAACCGCTCCTACTTTCGACCGAAACCGCTCTGTCACGCTTCGACCAACTGCTAGTTTTCAACGCATAACTGCTCTGTATTCTGTCTGTCGAAAGCTTGTGTCGATTTTCCTCTCTCTTGCTTTTGCTTCCCTGGAAACTCGTCGAGTTTACCTTGCACACGACCATTTTCTTTGTCGAAACAATATGGTCTTTGTGAAATAAATATAAATCAAGCCATGTTGACCATCTTTAATGTAGCCTGTCGAAATTACAGGCTAACAAATTGCCCCCCAAAAATGTCTTTCTCGACTGAGCTTGAAGTGGAAGAAGAGAAAGAACATTTTTGAATTCTCCATCGAAATAGACTTTGCACTTGAGTAGAACAACTATATACCTGATGTCGCCACTGTTAAGTGTTGTTTCCATATTCAAACCTTGAACTTGAACAGCCTGTAAATTCGGCCTTTGACTATGTTTACTGATTCTCTGTTCTACCTTTGAATGGTTCCACCATTTTCCGTTACGTTAAGAACGCCGTAATTAAAGTGATGCCTCACTTCTCGGAACGCCAAACTCATAACCAACTGACACTCTCTCATACTTCTCCTTATAAATAGAAGAGTTTTGTTTCTCATCTTCACCACTCCATGGTTTTCTTCTTTTTCCTTTCCCGTTCCAAGATCATTCCCTTTGCTTTGAGTCTTCCGCGTAACCTCATTCCTCATAATTGCAGTGAGGTTGCCTGGAGGTTCAAAGTGATGGTTTTTGATCTCGACTAATTATGGCTTTGCCCCCTTTTTTCTTCATGTCACTTGATCTTGCAACTTTCTGAGTTTATGCGGGAGACTCAAAATGGGAGCAGGAAGATTCATCAGGTGTTTTGCTTTGATGATGACTGTCTTCCTTGGGGACGTCAATATCTTCTCTCTGAAGGGCTTCCTGAGGTTTACCAAGCAAGGAAACGCCCTGTTGAAAGGCTTACAAGCCTAACGCGCAGACGAAAGAAAGACCCCCCGAATGACGGGAAGCGACAACGTGGTCGAAGAAGACCACCTAAAAGAGAAGTTACTTGGTCTTAAAAGACCAACTGCAATTCAGCGTCTATTTTATGCCTAGTTTATTTACCCTTTCGGCATATGTAATTCACAAATGCCTCCTTTGGCACATGTAACTTGGCAACATTATAATGAAAATTCTTCCATTTTATTCTTGAGCCATTTTTATTCTGTGTTTTCGACAGTGTTTTGGCAACTTAAATGCCATGTTTTTACGCTTCCTTTATACTTATTCCATCGTTATTTTAACTTCTTGCAACGTTGGCTTATACTTTTTCAAGTATTTGCCATTTATACGCAAAATCCTTCTATCAGCGCCAATCTCTTCGACCTCATATGCGCCGTTTGAATAAACTTGCAAAATTTTAAATGGTCCTTCCCAACTTGGGGACCATTTACCAAAGACTCTATCTTTTTTATCCATAGGCAATAGGACCTTCCACACTAGATCACCTGAATTAAAGGCTTTAGACTTAACCTTTTTGTTATAAGTTTTAGCTACCCTCTCTTTCTGCCGAATAAGCGTATCTAAAGCTAATAACCTTTCTTCGTCTAAATCAACCAATTCGTCAAGCATCATATTCCAGTAATAATCAGAGGGAATCTCCCACTGTCTTTGAATTCTTGTTGATTGTAGACAAATTTCAACAGGCAACACTGCATCGTGTCCAAATGTTAGCCTATAAGGAGTAGTGTTGATAGATTCTTTGGGTGAATTTCGACATGCCCATAATGCTTGATCAAGGGTATTATGCCAATTTTTTGGCTTCTGCCCTACATGCTTTTTAATTAAATTAATAATAACTTTATTGGCAGCTTCTACTTGACCATTGGCTTGCGCATAATATGGTGTCGAAGTTAATAACTTAAAACCAATTTCAGAAGCAAACTCTACCATTTTTTTACCAGTGAAAACTGATCCTTGATCTGTAGTAATGGTTTCTGGAATTCCAAACCTATAAATGATATGATTTTGAATAAACCTTATCACTGCCTCTTGATCAACATTGGCTAAAGGTATAGCTTCAACCCATTTGGTGAAGTAATCAATTCCCACAAGGATATATCTATGGCCCTTCGAAGAAGTTGGCTTTATCTCTCCAATCACATCTAGAGCCCAACCTCTAAATGGCCAAGGTTTGACTATGGCATGTAATTCATTTGCAGGTACATGTTGTATCCCAGCATGCTTTTGACACTCTTGGCATCCCTTAGCAAATTCTATGCAATCTTTCAGCATAGTTGGCCAATACATTCCTTGTCGAAATAATAACCACTTCATTTTGTGGCCTACTTAGTGTGAGCCACATGCTCCGCTATGTGTATCAGAGACTGCTAAATATGCCTCATTTTCACTAAGACATTTTACTAGTACTCCTTCAGGAGTCTTTTTAAACAATTCGTTTCCAATTATCACATAGCTCAAAGCTCTGTATTTTACCTTTTTATTGGTATTTCTTGTGGGATTTTGCAAATATTCCGCAATAGGCCTTCGCCAATCATTATTGGTCATATTGTCAAGAGCAAAAATTTCTGCCAAGTCAAAATCACCAAAAAATCGACGTTTTTCGTCAACGACTAGTTCCTCGTTTGCGTTTGTTGCCCCCCCAATTCTTGGTGTTGACAATAGTGACGAAGCATAGTCATCAGAAATGATTTTATCCTTTATTTCGATTAACTCTTCCAGGCTTTGTTTTGAAACTTTATAGCCTGAAGCAATTTGTGCCAATTCATTTGCCACTTGGTTATCAATTCGTGGTAAATGTTCTAAGTGAACAGACTCAAATCTTTTTAACAAAGCATTGGCAACAACAAAGTATCTGATAAGGTGCTCTTTAATGCATTTGTACTCTCTTGTCAATTGTTTGACAACCAACTCAGAGTCACCTTTTATTTCGACATGACTTGCCCCCAGCTCAAGTAAGATTTCAAGGCCTACTATTAAAGCCTCATACTCAGCCTCATTATTGGAACAAACATCCCGAATTTTAAACTTATACTTCGTTGGAATGTTAGTAGGAGATATTATTAAAATACCAATCCCAACTCCATGTTTATGGCTTGAGCCATCAAAGTACAACCTCCAAGGATATACGTCTACAAAACTTAATGTTTCTTCGACAACAGAATGGTCTACTATAAAATCAGCAACCACTTGTCCTTTAATTGATTTTAGAGGTTGATAAGTTAAGTTGTATTCTGACAAAGCCAAAGCCCATTTACCAATTCGGCTATGCATTATTGGTTTCGACAGCATGTGCTTAATAACATCAAAATGTGAATAAACAGAAACATCAGCTGGTTTTATATATTGCTTTAACTTTGTACACGAAAAATACAAACAAAGGCACAACTTTTCTATAGGAGAGTACCTCGTTTCGGCATCATTTAAGACCCTACTGAGGTAATAAATGGCTCTTTCGACACCACTATCATCCTCTTGTGCTAACATGCTACCTATTGTTCTATCAGAAGCTGCTATATACAATTTGAGCACTTTGTGTTTAATAATAGGCAACAAAATTGGTGGTTTCATCAAATAAGACTTGATTTCGTCGAAGGCTGCTTGATGCATTGGTTCCCATTTGAACTCTTCTTCCTTCTTCAGTTTTAATAATGGCGAAAAAACTTGTGTTTTGCCACTTAGATTTGATATAAATCTTCGAAGGAAATTGATTTTTCCCAACAATGACTGAAGCTCTTTTTTGGTCGAAGGGGCCTTCGTTTCCATAATTGCCTTAGTCTTATTTTGATTGATTTCAATGCCTTTTTTGTGCACTATAAAACCCAAGAAATCACCTGCACGCACACAAAAGGCACATTTTAATGGATTTAATTTCAATCCATATTTCCTCATTCTTTCAAAAGAACGGCGAAGATGGTCTAAATGACCACTTTCTGAGGAAGATTTAACCACCACATCATCTATGTATACTTGCATAAAATCATCAATAAAATCATGAAACATAGAATTCATGGCCCTCTGATATGTAGCACCAGCATTCTTTAAGCCAAAGGGCATTACTACCCATTCATAAACACCCAATGCCCCTGGACACCTAAAAGCAGTTTTTGACACATCCTCTTCAGCAATGAAGATTTGATTATACCCAGAATAACCATCAAGCATACTAAGATAATCAAATCCTGCTGCTGAATCTATTAGCATTTCTGCCACAGGCATTGCGTATTCATCTTTGGGAGATGCATTATTTAAATCCCTAAAATCTATGCAAACTCTAAGAGTCCCATTTTTCTTTATTACAGGAACTATATTGGCTAACCATTCGACATACCTGGCAGTTCTGATGAATTTGTTTCTGAACAGCCTTTCGATTTCCTCTTTGATCTTAGCCATCACTTGAGGAGCAAATCTTCTTGGCACTTGCTTCACTGGTTTCTTCCCTGGTCGAATTGGTAATTGCATTTCCACTACCTCTCGACTTAACCCAGGCATTTCGTCGTAATCCCAAGCAAAGCAATCTTTGAACTCCCTTAGCAATGTGATGACTTGGATTTTTAGAGAAGCATCAATATTTGCACTAATATAAGTTGGCCTTTTTATTGAGCCATTTCCCAAATCAACTTCTTCTAACGGGTCTTGAGCTTGCATATGCTTTGTCAAATCTCTAGGATCCTTTTCAAAACCTAATGGATCATTATCATAGATACAGTCAAGTTTTTCATCTATGATTATGCCATTTTCTTCATGTAACTCACTGGCTTCGACAGCCATTGTTTGTTGAATAATTTCGGCCTCCATAGCCGCTTTAAACTTGTTTTCGGCCATATAAGCCGTAATTTTGTCCCATGCATTGGGCACTGACATAAGAACACTTTCAAGAACCAGTGTTCCACCCCGTTGGTCGAAAAACACCATCAGGATAGACACTATCATCTCCCATTATTTCTCTTTCCCAAACAAAACCATAATTTGGGTCAAGATGAACTGAGGCAAAAACATTATCCGCAGGGACATATGCCTCATTAGAAGATGAACATGGCGCAATCTTCGCCATTTGTTTCTCAAAGTTTTCCTTGGTAACTTGGTTCACATCAGCACGGAAGTAGCTCTGATCGGCTTCAACATACTCTACCAAACCATCTTCCTTCCACATTACTAAACGTTGATGCAAAGTTGAAGGGACAGCACCAACTCCATGGATCCACTCTCTACCAAGGAGTAAATTAAAATTCGCTTTAGAGGCTATCACTAAGAACAATGTAGTCCTCTTTATGGAACCAACGATTAAGTCCACCTCAATGGCCCCCAAAGAATGGCCAGTTTTGCCTTCATAGTTGCTTAAGACAATGTTATGTGGCCTGAGGTCAGTATCGAACTTACCAATCTTCTTCAAAAGACCATGTGGCATCAAATTCACTGCAGCTCCACCATCCACTAACACTTTGTTAATCCCAACACCATTGACTTTGGCTTGGACATACAGGGGTTTCAAGTGGTTTTGCATACTCATATCTGGCTTCTCGAAGGTAGCCATTTGGTCTTCGACACAACCATTGTTCATCACATAATAACATATTGGCTTATGATGAGCCATATCCTCTGTAAAATCCTCTTCAACGTCATTTGGTACTGTGATAACATCGTACTCCAGAGGCAGTATTGATACCACATTGCAAACAACGTCGAAATCATCCTCAGAATCATTAAAATCAGACTCCATGTCTTCATCCATGTCGAGATCAGCATTTCTTTCTTTCACTGTTGACAATGGAGGAAATATTCTTTCAAGAGCAGGCCTTCTTGACTTTTCTGTTACCACAGCCTTGCCTTTGGCCTTATTCGCTGCACACACATGACTAACAACATCAGCATTCCTCTTTGTGGCAACTTCAGCTTTGTGAACCTCACTCTTCGTCACTATCATGCTGCGTGGAACTTGATTATTAGCCAAATGACTTGGAACCTGGTTAATGTCAAAATGTGCCTTCTTCTTCTGTTGTCTTTGGTAACGACGCCACTGTGTTCTAGTCATAGGGTTCTTACCCTTATAGTTATTCTTATAATTAAACTTAATAGCATCAGTACCTGGCTTGACAGCTTTAGCACGTTGATTATTGGGCACCCACTCTTCGACAGGAGCACTAGCACTTGGGACAAAGGATTTACCTGTTGACAGCTTCAAATACCCTTTTGCTGAGGACTTCTCCTTAGCAAATTGTCGTTTACTTGTTGAAAGCTTTGCTGACACCTTAGCCTCATAGCCAGGAAGATCTCCTTTTGCAAAGTCGAATTTTGGCCTGTTATCAAGCCATTTTCTTTTGCGTTGTTGTTGATCCTGATAACCTTCGACAGCTTTAGCTGCTTCTTTATCGAAAACAGCACTGCACCTTGGGCAAAGCATAACTTCAGAATTATTCCACTTACACCGATTGAGGAAATCTATCAATTCTTCCTCAGCCTTTGGATACACAGCATGTATCTTCCCATCATATTCTTTTAGGGTCACTTCCTGTTTTCTACCTTCAGCATACACAAAACCTTTTAATTTCTCGGTGGCAGTCTTGACACACTTAGGAGGGTCTGCCAATTGAGCATCCACCATGCCTACATCAGCTTCGATAGGTTCAGAGTACATAGCTTCAGCCTTAGGCAATGGATCAACATCAATCTGCATAGGAGCTTTTATTTTCTTATCAGCAAATTTGAGTCTTCCTTCGTCAATTGCTTTTTGCACAATATCCCTGAAGAGCACACAACGGTCAATGTTATGTCCCAAAAAATTATGGAACTTACAATAACCCTTTTTCTTTCTTTGGTCAAGAGTTGGTATTTTAAGGCCTTTAGGCACTAATATTTGACCATCAGTTACTAAAAGATCAAAAATTTCATCACATTTCGTAACATCAAAAGTATAAGTCTTAGGCATAAATCTATCGTTCTTAGGCTCTACAGGGTTATTCCCATTCGCAGGCCTTAATAATTTACAGGTATAAGGAGGACCAGGCTTAAGTTCAGCCACGTCTATCTCCTCTTCTTCGACATTACTATATGTAACGTCAAATTCTTCTTCGACATATGCCACTTTTTCTTTCTTATGATACCTATTCGACCTAGATTTTTCCTCTCTAAGCCTTTCAACTTGTCGAACTCTATCAGCCAAATGAGCCATATCTCGCAAATGAGATGTGTCTAATTTCTTTCTAATTGAGTAATCAAGGCCACCAGCAGCCATTTCGACAAGCTCATGTTCAGGGACTTGTGTGAAGCAACGAGATTTCAACAGCCTAAATCTGTTTAAGTAATCATCAATAGTTTCAGGCATTTTGCGCCGAACACTAGCCAATTCTTTAAGACTAATTTTCGACTGGCCCATGTAAAACTGTGCATGGAATGCCTTTTCTAATTGCCCCCATGTGAACATAGAACCAGGGGGTAAGGTCGTGAACCAAGTGAAAGCATTTTTAGTTAGAGAATTTGGAAAATATTTCATCTTCAAATTCTCATTTTGTGCTAAGTCCCCAGCCTCAGTCAAGAAACGAGCAATGTGTTCGACTGTGGACTCATTTGTCTCCCCACCAAACTTAGTAAACTTGGGAACTTTCCATCCCCTTGGTAACTCAGTTTGTAACACGTATTCACATAATGGTGATACAAAGTTAGGCCTTTGTAAACCTATGTTAAGGCCATTTTGCGCCAAAATAGTTTCGACTAAAGTAGCTATATTGTTTTCTGCGCCAACATTGTGTTGTTGCACTTGTCGAACAACTTCGTCAGCGTTCTGGTGTCTATTTACCAAAACTACTTCAGGGACGTGGTTTACTGCCCCTTGTAGTTCGCCTACAACTGTCGACGCTTCGACTGCAACTGCTTCTTGGGGGTTAACTGGCGACGCATTACCCGCAATAATAGGAACTTGCCTATTATTAACCGCTGGAGCCCCAAAGAAGTCTGCAATCCTACTCATCTGATTTGCCAACATTTGGTAACTGCTATTGGTATTTTGAATCAATGGATTGAAAACTGTACCAATTTGTTGGGTAAGCATATTCACCATATCGTGATTACTCTCGTCTACTTGCTGTCTTAAGGCCAACAAAGATGTATTGGTTAACGCTGGGGGATTTCGACCAAATACGCTCTCAGAAGAGACATGTGTAGGGGAAAAGGTCGAAATATGTGGCATTCCAGTAGGCATGCCATACATTCCCAAAGGAAATGGGGGTAGATGCACGTTATTCAAACGTGGGTCTAAACCGTTTCCGATTGCCATGTAAGGGCTATGAAGCCCTGCACTTAACGGCAAAGACATAGGCAGAGATGCCATTTCTGACTGCGTTGAACCAACATTAGTCATTGATAATGAAGAAACGGTTATCGACGATGATGGTCCTGCGCTAATGTTTGCAGAATCCATTGTTGTTCCTTGCACTTGTGAAACCACAGGGTTGGAACTAGACGCATTATTCGTACTGGACCGAACCATTTTACCACTTCTTAAGTGCATACAACAGCGAATACAAATAAGAGAGTATAAACATGAACAAAATCAAAGGCAAAGTCCCACTGGGCGTGCCAATTTGTTTGCTGGTGTTTTTAGCAAACAATCACTAGTTTTATTAGAAGGTTTGTGAGATCAAACTAGAAAAATCTCAAAGCAATTGCCTTTGAATTGCAAAAGTTTTTGTTTCAGAAAATGTAGAAAAGGGGACGATTTGCAATTGATTAACAGAATTGAAAAGAAAAGAAGCAGTAAATGGTGCAGGAATTGTAAAGAAAAAGAAAAACAAATTGCATTGAATCATAAAAATGGTACACGATCACATACAGGGATTCTTCCACTCGTTTTTCGCTCTGGCTTGGAAGTTAGAGTTTCAGGAATCGGGTGTGTATTGTGATTTTCGCGACCCCTGTTTCTTCTCAGAAACAGTTATTTATACAAGGGAAAAAAGTGGGGAAATTCGAACTAAGTAACTGCCTAACAATTTGAAAATAAGTAACTGCTCCTACTTTCGGCCAAATAACCGCTCCTACTTTCGACCGAAACCGCTCTGTCAGCTTCGACCAACTGCTAGTTTTCAACGCATAACTGCTCTGTATTCTGTCTGTCGAAAGCCTGTGTCGATTTTCCTCTCTCTTGCTTTTGCTTCCCTGGAAACTCGTCGAGTTTACCTTGCACACGACCATTTTCTTTGTCGAAACAATATGGTCTTTGTGAAATAAATATAAATCAAGCCATGTTGACCATCTTTAATGTAGCCTGTCGAAATTACAGGCTAACAGATACAACTCTCCCTTTCTCTTTTCTTTTTCGTTATGAATGCATTACTTTTCAAAATATCACTATGCTTTTAACACTTTTTTCAGATTTGATTGGTAGATTCAATAAATCAAATGATTTTCTGATTTTTCTTCTTATTGTTTTGATAGGATTTAGATCATATAGTTATGGCTTATGTCACTGAAATCATTTCAGCTGATTGGTGAGGCTATTGTTATCATTTCGAATCTGAAAGAAAAACAGTTTCTTTGTTTATATTTTAACTTTTTATCATTGTAATTTTTTTGTAAGTTTGGAATTCAACTTAGAGTGATGGATCACTCAGGTTTTGCTATTTTTAATCTAAAAGGAGAAGCTGCTTATCGGTTCTATGAAAAGACTTTGACTGAAATTGTGATCCACTATCATTCTGTTGCTTTGAAGCTTTTATATGCTACATTGTAATCAATTCATGTGTCTAATGATTATAATATATATTTTTGTAGGTATATATGTGGTGCATTTCATTTCAATGATCAAGTCAAACAGAGTTTTCTCTTTAACATTCGTTGCCCAAGCACCCAATCAATTGCTGCTGACCATACAAATGTTGTTAAAAACATGTGTATGAATCTATATCTATCTATATAACATTTGAGAATGAATCTCAATAAATGTTATTCCAAGTGTCATTCTCACATCGATTTGTTATTAATTACAATTACAATATTAAATGTACCACAATTATTATTATTATTATTATTATTATTATAATTTTTAACCAATGTTTAAATCTTCTATTATTACAAATTTCTACTGAATAATTGGATGTCAATTAATTCGTAGAATATCAATCATTATCAATATGAAAAATTGCCAAATTGGATCAACTAAAAACATAATTCATGGATGTCAGTTAATTCAAATTGAATGTGGTCAAAATTAATCAATTCAAATTAAATATAAATGAACCAGTATCAATTCCATTTAAATTCTAATTTGAATATCACATCGTTTTCTATCTCATTTTTTCGTCCTTCTTGAATTCATTTAATTTCTTTTCAATTTTTTCTTCTAGATAATTTTCACATTTTTTGGCGGCACAACTCTTCTTACTGGTGGGGGAGATATGCACTAGGACTGAAACGCGAATATCAACACTAATTTTTTTGTTTTGTTTTCTATGGTGTAGTTTGACCTTGATTGTCTTTTTTGTTTTTAAGGTTGGGTTTTCTTTTCACTTCAATTAATTACCTATCATATCTTTTCTTTTTCTCTTTTATTTTGAAGGTGTGTTCTACGACTTATAAATTTGTATTTTAGTTACCTTTAATTTGAGATTACACCCATTTATTTGGAATACTGTTACGAAAAAATATTGTCTTGGGTCTATTGCAAATTTTGCTATAAGAGATGGAGATTTTCCTTTTAATGTAAATGGTTTCTTTTTTTGTTGTATCTGGGTTATTGTTTGTTGTATCAATGTAAATGGTTTCTATGGATGAAAAGGTCAGGTTTTTTTCCTCTTTTTCTTTTTATCTCTACTCATGTAATTCAAGGTGCCTTTATCATAAGCGGAAGTTTCCAAATGGTTATCAAACTTTCTGATTTTTGTAGGACTATTGTCAAGTAAGTATATGCAACTTTCTTTTGAGCCTGCAAAATTTATTGCTTACATTTCATCAATTTGAGTTTTTGTGTTTTAAGATTTTGAAATTGAATACAACTTCAATAAAGAATGCATTTGGTAGATTTTAACCGTGTATCCTCAAAAGAGAATACTCCAAATATGATATGGATGAATATTTGGAGACAATTTTTTTAAAGTCGTCAGTGTTTTGGTTTCACGTATTCTCAACCTAGGTTGATGATATTGTGTCAGCTTAATGGCTACAAGAGATGAGTTTTGCATCTATAGTTACAGTGCAGCTATATTTTTAATGTGACTAAGAGGGCTTTCAATTTAATCAACTAAGTTATATTATGATCTACTATGCAACTGAGTTTCTGATTAATATGGTGAAAGGTGTTGTATTACTTTCCCTAATGCTATTTCTAATGTTATTTTGATGCTGCATTATGGAGTTCACTTGCTATTCTTTTAAAAAATACTTAATATGCCTTAATTTACATATGGCAGTTTAATGTATCAATTGTTATATATATGTCTTCTTTCATTATGTCTTCTTCACATATAGTATCTCAGTGACAATATTGTATGACCAACTGTTAAATTATGTTGTTGTAAAAATTAGCGAAATCCATTTATGATCAACTGTATAATTTTCTTCCGAGTTTAATTGGTTATCAACAAGATGGTATTTACGTACCAACTATTTTGATATAAAAGTTAATAGCATGAGTCGAAAATGATAGCATAAATGCAAAAAGGGAAAGAACTCAAAAACATGTAAGGTTGATATTAAGAATCTTTGTTACAAGCGCTACTATGTAAGCTTCAAATTTTTTACTCAGTCTTGAGTGGAGGTTCCGCAAAAGCTGTGCAAATGAAGTAAACGACAAGAGACTGGGTGGTAGATGACTCGAAAGTTGTGCAATGCCTTGACTATACATATGACTGACATGACCATGTCTTGATATGCTCATTAATATCGTTATTATTTAAAGATAGAGTATGCGATGAAGAATTCTAATCACAATAATATGATATCATTTGTGCTTGAAAATATCAAATCATATTAACATGAAGGTTTGATAGCTTAAATATTATTATCAAATCACAAAAAATACCGTTATTTACTTATACTTGCAATTTGATACCAGCTTACAAAATATAAATTATTCGACAACAATTTTCAATAACATGATTATACCCGTGCAAGGCACAGGTCAGTTATTCTAGTAGTTGTACTATTATTGCTCCACCGCCTTAAATGGAATGAAGGAGGGTAATCTAGAAAACGTTCGAAGAGGAAAATAGTCAACTTAAGTGTTAAGCTTGAGTCCCAGAAGGATAACTCACATGGTTGAGTGAAAGGAGCATCGTTGGTGGAAAAATGTAGGCGTACGGGGTTCGAAACCCGCTCTTCCTTCCACTCTAACATTAACACACTAATTACTAATCACTTTACCTATAAAAAATGTTAAGCTTGAATTTAAGCGGACCCATTTTTGGCACTGCCTCTCTGTCTCTTGACAAATAAGGATATCAATGTTGTTGTGTTTTTTGAATTCAAGGAAAGTCTTGGAGATGGAGTTAATATACCTACCAGCATTTTATTATCAACTCTTGTAGGATTGTAAGAAGCATTTCAATCTATCAGTAGGTTGCTGTCAGTCTTGCTGAGTGGTTGTTGGCTTTGGTTGTGATCAAGAGGGGGGTTGCGAGGCAAGTGTTGGGAGGATTGTTGACTTTAGCATTTTTATATTACCGGAAGCTGCTAAAATGATCTGATAGTAGAAACATGGGATGATTGCATTTGTAGCTATTTCATTTAACAGGTACGATACTATAAAACTGCACTTGTTAAAATCACATGCACAAATGTGATTTTCAACAGTACGATACTATAGTACCGAACAAGTACGATACTATAGTAGCGTACTTGTTAAAAATCCTACAATGGGGGTGATTGGCAAAAATTGTGCCACGGTACTATGGTACTGTACCTGGTACGGTATCAAAGTGTCGTACCTAACGAAACCCAGAAAAAAGAAAGGAACGCACTTGGAAATTTTTTATTCATTAAGAATACTTTGGTCATTTCGTTGGATTTAGAGGTGTGCCGTGGGCTAGCCATTTCTGTCAGCTAACATATATAGCCAACCATCATAAGCCCAATCGTCTTCTTTGTACGTTCTTAGGCCCAGACATCGGAGAGTAATCTTTCTTCTCATTGTTGTTGATTTACTACTCTTATGTTTGCTTTTCAGGAAAGTTAATTAAGACTCTATTTGGAAAAGCTGATCTACTATCTGTTTACCGTGGTTTTTGGTAAACAACCGCTAGTTTAAAATTATTTGCTTGCAAGATCAACTAGTAAATCTTAAGACATATTGTGCGTTGATTTCCCAGAAATTATAGAGTTTCGTTAATGTTCTTACGGTTTTAATGAAAAAGATGAAGATAACCGCCAATTTCAAAGGTGTTGAAACTGTCGAAATTACTTCAAAATGATACAGTTCTGAAAAGAATGTATAAAAAGCAAGTAAAGTGCAAGGAATTTAAGAAAAACAGATTAAAATTGCATTGAATGAATAGAAATTGGTGCACAAGTGCATACATTGTTCTGTAACTCACTTTTCTCTCTTACTTGGAAGTTGGAGTATGAGAATTCTGTATGTGCGTATTGTGACCTGTTTTCCCTATAAAAAACTACTATTTATACAAATAGAAAATAACTGTACAGAATATTTAAAAATGTAACTGCTACATCCCTTCGACAGCGATTGCTTGATTCCAATCTGTTACCAGTCTTCAAAACCTCTTCTTGTCGAAATCACTGTCTTCAACACTTCGATTTCAGCAAGCCTCATGTCGAAATCATCTTGACACAACCAAATAACTTAACTCTTCTCAATGTCGAAATTGACATCTTTCTCTTGAAATAATAAGTCAAGCCTCGTTGACTGCATTTAATTGAGCTTGTCGAAATGCAGGCTAACAAATTGCCCCCCAAAAATGTCTTTTTCGACTGAATTTAGAATGAAGAAAGAAAACAACGTTTTTGAAACCTCACTCAAAAGGAAGCCACTTTATTGCGCCAACTAGGGCTGGACAAGATCCGCCCAACCGACCGAAACCGCAAAACCCGTGACCACAAGTCTGAAAACGGGTAGGTGGGTCTCGGATTAACGGGTTCACTGTTTGAAAATACGGTTACAAATGGATTCTAATGGTCGGTTGCGGATCTAGGAAGCTAAACCGATAGTAACCACAACCGACCGAGAGTTAATATCCACTGTTAGATATAGAAAAGTTACTAGGATCAATGACTTGGCAGCAATGAGGGGCTAAGATTGTTTTGTGTTTCCCCAACTTTAAAAGTGATTGAAATATTAAAATGTTATTTTAATGCTCATTTATCACGTCTGACTTTAGTCTTCCCAAGGTGTCAATTACTAGTCAAAATTGTCATTGAATCATTACTTTATTTTATAGTTGTAAATTAAATTAAATTTTATTTCTGTGAAGAAGAAACAAATGTTGCTTTCTCTCTCAACTCATTCTCGTACCACGGTACCAGTACATTTTTTCTTCTCTTCCAGTTCTTCTTCTTCGTCCATGTCTTTCTTCCTCCTTCGGCCATGTCGCCCTTTTCTTTTTCTTTTTTTTGACAAATGTCGCCCTTTTCTTATCTCCCTCTAACCGTGTAAATCCGACCGTGTACCCGCCAACCCGTTTAAACCGTCACCCGCCCAATCCGAAGGCAGAAACGGTCGAGTATGGGTGCCATATTCTCATCCGTCGGTTTGCTCGGATCAACCATTTTCAATCCGAATCCGTCCGAAACCGATCGCTGTCCACCCCTAGCGCCAACTATTCAGAGTTAGTGGGCCACGTTTTACCTTGGAACTCCCCAAAAAACCACTTTTCCATAACTGTCAGGTCATGATTGTTAGCGGGCCACTCTCTGAAAGTGCAAAAAACCCAAAGGTTTATACCCTTTTTTTTTATCCAGCAACTATAAAAGACGTATCTCCTTCTCCATTCTATTTTTTCACTCTTCATCTCCCTTGCGAACCCATATCCAGAACGCTTAAAACCCCATTAACGCTTGAAACCTTTCTCTGGTTTTTACAAATCAAGAACAAATCACATTTTTCAAACCTGAAAAATGGCTTCTGCTTCAAGCTCTCAAGCTTCTGGGAAACAGAAATTTGTTGCTGAACCTGATTTGGAAGATGCTCGGGCTCAAATATGGAAATCACAGGTATTAATTCCCTCTTCTGAACCTAACAAGCATGCTTTTCTTGGGCCTCTCCCTGAATCTCACGAAGACACGCAGAAACTTCAAGAAATTTTCCCTAGCTACCATAAATATAGCCCTAGGATTTTCGAAAAGGGGCCCTACGAAATGGGGTTTATGAATGCCCCCAATAGGGTCTTTAGGTCCTCATCCCATGTAGAGAACGAACTCTACACCAACTGGCTTAACAAAGTTGAGTCGAAGAAGGGCGAATTCTGGAAATCCCAAGGGATTTATGACCTTATTCAACTGTCGAGATATGGCCCTAGGTACCACAGTCCCATGCTCATCGCAGCATTACATTTTTGGGAACTCACAACTAACAGCTTACATCTTAAATGTGGCATGCTCACTCCCACCTTGCTGGATGTGGCTGCCATAACTGGCCTTAAACCGACAGGAGAAATTTTCAATCCCAACAACACCACCAATACCTACCAATTCGACTTCAAACGTGCAACATTTTCTGGGTACATTGAAGATCAGCATGTAACTGATGACGAGGAGGTTTCCGACATAGAACACATTGCCTTCCTCACCTTGTGGCTCTCCCTCTATATCTTTTGCTCTTCATCACTCCAAGTGGCCAAAATGTATGTTAACTTGGCCATTCAGCTTCATGAAGGTCGAAACATATGCCTCAGCAAGCTCATTTTAGGATCTCTTTATGATGCTTTAGCACATGGATCCTTCGACTTGAGAGGACTTGGACCTCAAGCCAAACTACTGGTCTCAGGCCCTATTTGGCTGTTCCAATTGTGGCTTCTTACCACCTTTGAGTCGAGATTGCAATTGTATTGCCCCAACGACTATGTTGAAATGGTCGAACAGAGGAGAATCGAAGGTATGAGGCTTGCTGTTTTAAAGCCTAGGGAAATAGGTCAATCTACAGAAGACCTGTTCTCTGCTGCTTTCACCATGTTTCTGAACTGTGACACTTTCACACCTTCAATGGCACCATTCGTTGATAGGACTCGTGGACCAAGTTGGTTCACAAAAGAATTTCCTGCAACTTCTGTCGAAGATGTCGAAGAAATCAACCAAATCTGGAGAGCCTACTTAACTCCAAACTTTCTGTCGACTAAAATCTCAACTGGAAAGGGCAAGGCTCAATTTGGAATGACTGGATATCAACCAAATTTAGTGGCAAGGCAGTTTGGGTTATGTCAACTTCGACCTGCCCCTTTTTATGAAACTAAAAAGGACTTGAAGCATCCAGACAATGAAAGAGATATCTGGAAACGTCTCGACAACACTGCTCAAAATGCTCCCACTTTTATTCCTTTAAAATTTGAACCAACATTTGCTTGCACTAAGGAATTTTTTAAGTGGTGGAGAAATTATTACACATCTAAATCTGCTGATGTCGAAGAAACTACATTGCTATCCAACCTAATTTCTGCTCTTCTTCCTTCGCAGAATAAGAAGGACAAAAGTCAAGGTATGCACATTCGAGAAATTCAAGCCTTTCAAAATTACTTCGAAACCGTATATGATCCACATTGTCTTAGTCGAACTGTTTCTGAGGCTGCGAAAGTTTTAAAGCAAAAAATCATCGAAAAAATTCCGACAATGCACTTTCCACCCTATGTAACAAATAAATATGATTTTGCTTTGAAATGTAAAATTAAGTTTCCGTCTTTGCCAACCAGTAAACTAGCCTTGGCATTTCGACCACCAATTCCTGAATGATTTGTGTGTGGTTCGACTATGGCGTTACAAAACTATTTTATAACTAAAACAGCCCAGAAAGTAACTCCGACTAAGCATAACATATACACGTTTAGAGGTGATCTCCATTTGGACATTCAACATGTTCGAATCACATCCCTCATCAAAACAGGTGATGCATAAGACTCTTAGAAAAAAAAATTTAATTTTTCCTTTCGTGTATGAACTTACTTATATGATTGTCGAATATCTGTAGCTGTCCCTATTCCAACAACTCCAGCTGCTGGTACAACAAAGTCACCCAAAAAGACGTCTAAGAAAGAAACCAGTACTTCTTCGAAACAAAGTAAACTCCAACGAACAAAGAAACAATAGGTGAGTATCTTTGCAACATCTTCCTCTATGTTCAAACTTTAAATTCGACACCTGACTAATCTTCGTTTTGTAGAGTCGAAAAAGGGCAAGTAGTTCTACTACTGATGTTCCTTCCAAAAAATTGAAGAAAGCTGATACGCTAACTGTGAGTGATGATTCAGAGGTCGAACTTCTTACCTCTTTGCTTTTTGTAATTATTTGCATTTCCTTTTCTTGTTTATGCTGACATGAGTGTCGAATTTTCAGTCTGACAACACAACAAGCAGCCCTAAACAAACTGAGGTTCCCAAAACTCAAGTTGAAAGGGAAAAGAAAAGAAAGAACTCTCAGGAAGCTCTTAAGATTCCATCTCAACAAGCTCCTGTCGACCAACGAGGACACGACAAGGAGGTGCACAAAGGGAAAGCTCAAACGAACCCAGAAAAACCTCTAAAGAAGAAAGTGAAAACTCCTAAGAAACGTGAAAGTGCAGGTTCTCGCATTGGAGAAACAGCTTCAAAGGTAATTGACAAGTTTCTTATCTTCCCTTAATCGTTTTGATTCAATATGACGAAAAACTCATCAATCTATTATAACAGGGAAACGAGGCCAGCAACGTCGAAACTCAACAGAAACAACCGACACCAACTTCGACTCTCTCTCCTTCTATCGAGCCAATAATTGAGAAAGTGGTCGAGGAACAACAAACCCCAGATAGTCCCATCAACACAACGGGAGAAGCTCTTCATAAACAAATAGAAGATTTGATAATCAACGAGCCTTCCTCTGATAAGAATGAGCCTGGGAAAGAAGTTCTTGACCTTAATCGAGAACAAGGAGCTGATGAGATGAATGAAGGTAATCGCACTGCTGGTGTCGAAATTGAGAAAGACATTCTGGTTCCGACTCCAAATTCAAGTGAAGAGAAAAACCAAGATGAAGACGACGAAGAAGAAAAAGATGATGATGACGCTGTTGAATTTGAAGGAGAAGAATCTCAAGGCAATTCAGAGCATGTCGATGAATCGCCAAAGCACAATAGTTCATCTAAGGTAGTTCCTTCGACTAGCATCACTTTCAGCCAAGAGGAATTGACAGAGCTAAAAAGTAAGAACCCTCTTAAGGCCTTGAAATTAATGTTAAGCAGCAGGGCAGCTTCGACTGACAAGAGACACAGCTCTTCGACTACTTCTGTTGGCGAGATGTCTGAAAGTTCGAAAGAAGATCTCATTCAGGAATTTCGGGCTGAAGTTCTTGAAGTGGATTTGTTTCAGACTATTGAACAAAACCACATGGTCGCTTTTGAGATCAAAGCCTTGCTGCGCAAACTCAACAATTCAACGTCTAGCAAGTCTCTCATTGGCTACCTTGTCGAATTTGAGCCTCTTCTGGAACAAATCACAAGGGATTTCCAAAAGAAAAAGAATGATGCTGTGACAAAAGAGCGTTAGGCTAAACTCTAGCAAGAGGAATGGGCTGCGGTCGAAGCATCAAACGCAAAAATTTCTTCCTTGGAAGTTCAAGCAGCAAGTGATGCCAAAGAAATGGCTGCCTTTGATGATGCCATTTCCAAATATCAAGAACAGATCAAGAGCCTGCAATTGAAGATTAAGGCAGAGGAGAAGAAGAAAGCTTCGATTAGCAAACGAACTCCCGATTCTTTGAAATCTGTTATTAATGCGGAGGCAGCCCTGGCAATCGAACATCTGGAGGAATTCAGCAAGCATGAAGCAGAAGTTCATAGGTTGGTCGAAGACGAGGCCCTCACTGCTACAAGATTGGAGCATGCCAAGGCTGTCTTTGAGAGGCTAAAAGCCAATCTTAAGCTTTAGATTGTAACTTTCTTTATTTCCAAACTTTTGTAATTCAACAATGTTTTGGCACTTCTAAACCTCAAAATGCCATATTTGAATTCTCTTTTGTTATTTCAGCCTTGCGCTATTTTAATTTCTTGCAATATTGGCTTATACTTTTTCAAATACTTGCCATTTATTCGCAAAACTCGATTATCAGCACCTAATTCTTCGACTTCATAGGCACCGTTAGAGAAAACTTGTGCGATTTGAAATGGTCCCTCCCAATTTGGTGACCATTTGCCTAAGACTCTATCTTTTTTGTCCATAGGCAATACAACTTTCCAAACCAAATCTCCTAAGGCAAAAGTTTTTAACTTAACTTTTTTATTATAAGCTTTAGCTACTCTTTCTTTTTGCCTCGTAAGGACATCTAACGCAATTAACCTCTCTTCGTCTAAATCAACCAACTCATCTAAAATCATATTCCAATAATGATCTGATGGGATTTCAAATTGTCTTTGAATTCTGGCTGATTGTAAACAAATTTCGACTGGTAAAACTGCATCATGTCCAAACGTCAACCTAAAAGGAGTAGTATTAATTGACTCTCTAGGAGAATTTCGACAAGCCCATAACACTTGATCAAGAGTTTTATGCCAATTTTTAGCCTTTTGCCCAATGTGCTTTTTAATCAGATTAATGACAATCTTATTAGCTGCTTCGACTTGACCATTGGCTTGTGCATAATACGGCGTCGAAGTTAATAACTTGAAACCAGTTTCAGAGGCAAACTCTACCATTTTTCGTCCAACAAAAACTGAACCTTGATCTGTAGTAATGGTTTCTGGAATTCCAAATCTATACAAGATATGGTTTTGAATAAAATTAATAACTGCCTCTTGATCGACATTAGGTAAGGGAATAGCCTCTACCCACTTAGTGAAGTAATCTATCCCAACCAATATATAACGATGGCCTTTCGACGAAGTTGGTCTAATTTCACCAATCAGATCTAGACCCCAACCTCTAAAAGGCCAAGGTTTCACTATTGAATGTAGCTCATTTGCAGGCACATGTTGAATTCCTGCATGTTTTTGACATTCTTGGCAACCTTTAGCAAAATCTATGCAATCTTTCAACATAGTTGGCCAATACACACCTTGTCGAAATAAAAGCCATTTCATCTTGTGACCTGCTTGATGAGATCCACAAGCTCCACTATGAGTATTGGAAATTGCCAAATATGCCTCACTTTTACTAAGACATTTAAGCAGAACTCCTTCAGGAGTCTTTTTGAACAATTCATTTCCAATAATCACATAGCTCAAGGCTCTATACTTGGTTTTCCTACTAGTCGTTCCTGTTGGATTTTCCAAGTATTCGACAATTTGCCTACGCCAATCATCACTTGACATACTGTCAATGGCAAAAACTCCAACTTCAAAAATTTTGGTTTTAAAATTACAAATTTCAGTTTCAGTTTGAAGTGGTAACATATTCGACTCATCTGGCCCCCTAAGTTTTGGCATTGACAATTCAGCCATAGAGAGGTCTGTCGAATTATGTTTGTCTTTGATTTCTATTAATTCTTCCAGTTTCTCCTTAGAAACTTTGTAGCCTGAAGCAATTTGTGCCAAATCATTTGCCTCTTGGTTGTCAATTCGAGGCACATGTTTAATGTTATCATTATTGAACTGTTTTAACATAGCATTGGCAGTCACGAAATACACTATTAGGTTTTCTTTAATACACTTGTATTCTTTGGTTAATTGCTTCACAACTAATTCAGAATCCCCTTTTATTTCAACGTCTTTTGCCCCCAGTTCTAGCAAGATCTCAAGTCCTGCTATAAAGGCTTCGTATTCTGCCTCGTTATTGGAGCAAAACTCTTTGATTCTATATTTGTACTTCGTTGGGATTTTTGTTGGAGAAACAATTAAAATCCCAATTCCAGTCCCATTTTTATGGCTGGAACCGTCGAAATATAACTTCCATGGTTGAACATCCACAAAACTTAGCATTGCTTCGACCAATGAGTGATCGACTATAAAATCAGCCACCACTTGGCCTTTAATTGCTTCTAATGGCTGATACATTAGCGAATACTCAGAAAGTGCTAAACCCCATTTGCCAATTCTACTGTGTAGTATTGGCTTCGACAACATATGTTTAATAATATCAAAATGCGAGTAAACATAAACATCAGCTGGTTTTATATATTGCTTTAGCTTTGTACATGAGAAATACAAACAAAGGCACAGTTTCTCAATTGGATGGTACCTTGTTTCAGCATCGTTTAAAACCCTACTGAGGTAATAAATAGCTCTTTCGACACCATTTCCATCCTCTTGTGCTAACATACTTCCTATTGTCAGTTTTGATGCAGTTATGTACAATTTCATCACCTTATATCTAATAGGAGGTAATAAAATAGGTGGCTTTATCAAATAAGACTTGATCTCGTCGAAAGCTTTCTGGTGTTCTGGATCCCATCTGAACACATCTTCTTTCTTCAGTCGCAGTAATGGCGAAAAAGCTTGAGTTTTGCCACTTAGGTTTGAAACGAACCTTCTAAGAAAGTTAATCTTTCCCAATAGAGACTGAAGTTCTCTCTTGGTCGAAGGAGCTTTCGTATCCAAGATTGCTTTTGTCTTGTTTTGATTGATTTCAATGCCTTTTTTGTGCACAACAAACCCTAAGAAATCACCTGCACGTACACAGAAGGCACATTTAAGTGGATTCATTTTCAATCCATATTTTTTCATCCTTTCGAATGATTGTCGAAGGTGGTCTATATGACCACTTTCTGATGAAGACTTAACAACGATATCATCTATGTAAACTTGCATAAAGTCTTCTATAAAATCATGAAACATAGAATTCATTGCTCCTTGGTACGTCGCACCAGCATTTTTTAGGCCAAAAGGCATCACTACCCATTTATAAACGCCTAAGGCCCCTGGACATCGAAATGCTGTTTTCGACTCATCTTCTTCAGCAATGAAGATTTGATTATATCCAGAATATACATCAAGCATACTCAGATAATCAAATCCTGCTGCTAAATCAACCAACATTTCTGCCACTGGCATAGGATATTGATCCTTAGGTGTAGCATTATTTAGGTCTCTAAAATCTATACAAACTCTAAGAGTCCCATTTTTCTTAATAACTGGAACTATGTTAGCTAACCAATCTACATACCTTGCAGTTCTGATGAACTTGTTTCTGAACAGCCTTTCAATCTCCTCTTTGATCTTCGACATGATCTGTGGTGCAAATCTCCTTGGTGTTTGTTTCACTGGTTTCTTATCTGGCCGAATTGGTAGCTTTAACTCCACCATTTCTCGACTTAGACCTGGCATCTCGTTGTAATCCCAAGCGAAATGTTGCGTTAAAAACACACTTGAGAGCAAGTGTACTCTCTCGCAGAAGTAGTATAAAAGATATCGTATCCACAGGGATTAATTAGCAAGTACCAAACTAATCGAGATTATTTAATGTTTAGACGAAGAAATAATTTGGATGTTGTAGAAACAAAATAAAAAGAAATAAATGGCAAGAATTAATAAAAGATATAATAATTTGGAGAGAGGTCTAGGGTCGCGGTTTCACTTGCAAGCTTCGATTCCCCTATGTCTAATTCTACCTGAATTCCCTTATTTTATTTAATTACCAATCCCTTTACTAAAGCTATTAATCCGTTTGGTCATTCGCGATTAATATTCTTTTTCCTAAATTAACCCTAGTTTGGTCATGCTAGAATTTAAATTTAAGAAAAGTATAAAGTACAAAAAGGTTGAATGATTGGAAGACTAAATTAAAGTTTGGTCATTCATTAATTATAGCCCCAATTATCCTATAGGTCCACCAACTAATTGCAGTACGGTCGCTGATCAACTAATTGATTATAAACATGAAAAGGGTAGCTAATCCTAATTATGTGATAAAAACAATAGGACAATATTAATTGAAATAAAACTAGGAATTCAAAGTAAAATTAAAACATAAAAGGTCTCTAAACAAGCAAGATTCACCTAAGACCCTAGAAGAGGATTTAGGTATCCATAATAGTCAAGAACAATAAAATAGAAATAAAGTTCATGAAATACAAAGATAAAGAATAACCCGTAAAATAGAGAAAATTTTGATCTTTGTCTTCAATCTCCTTCTTTTACTCCAAAGCTCTCTCACGGTATCAAGAACAGGTACCCAAAACTCCTTTTGCTACTCTCCAATCTGTTGTCGTCAGCGTGAGTGGTTTTGTTTGTGTTATGGTGTCTAGCCCCCTTTCACAAGTGAAGCTCTCCTTTTATATTAGTTCATTTTCTTTCTCTCCAAGCAAATGATCAAGTCAAGATTGCTTCCACTTTTAATTGCAAGATATGCCAATCCCTAAATATTAGGATTTAGATCCTTCCTAAATATGTGTTGCTTGCTCTCCACTCCATGCCTCTTTCTTTCTCTCCAAGTCACATGTGCATCACTTTTAATTGAAATCTCTAAGAGGATCTTCTTTTTATTACTGTGGGCCTTCTTGCATTAATGGGTTTGGGCTTGGGCTTGCACTTGCTTTCTTTTATTCTAACATTTCTTCTAATTTCAGCCCACTTTCTTTTTCTACCTTCCTGCAAATATAGAGTAATTTAAATCAGTTATTTATTTAATCAGTAATAATTACTCTAAAAACAACTCAAAATATCTCTAATAAATGCACTAAATTAGAGTTTATCACGAAACAATCTTTGAATTCTTTTAAAAGTTCAATAGTTCGAACCTTCAAGTCTTTATCGATCTTAGCACTGATATATGTTGGCCTTTTTGTAGAGCCATCTCCCAAGTCGATTTCTTCCAAGGGATCTTGTGCTTGTATCTTCTTGGTTGAACCCATTGGGTCTTTTTCGAAACCTAAAGGTTCGTCATCATAAATGCAGTCAAGCCTCTGGTCTTCGACCATGTCTTCTTTATCATTATTCTTACTGGTTTTGACAACCATTTTCTGATGCATTTTGGCTTCCAAAGCCGTATTTTGCTTATTCTCGGCCACATAGGCCGTAATCCTATCCCAAGCACTAGGCTTAGACATATTTAAATATCTACGAATTCCCACCCTGTTGTTGGAATTGTACCTTCTGGGTAATTTCCTTCACCTATTATCTCCCTCTCCCAAATGAATCCATGAGTTGGGTGAAGTTTGATTGAGGAAAAGGCATTATCTTGGTGAACATATCCAAGTTCAGAAGGTAGGCATGGCGCAATATTCGCCAGTTGTTTGTCGAAGGTCTTCTTTGTTATGTTGTTTACCTCTACCATGAAGTAACTCTGATCCCCTTCAACATTTTCTACTAATCCATCTTCTCTCCAGATGGTAAGTCTCTGGTGTAAGGTTGATGGCACTGCTCCTACTCCATGTATCCATTCTCTGCCAAGCAACAAGTTATAGTTTGCCTTGGAAGGAATAACCAAGAATAGCATTGATCTTTTCACGCTCCTAACAATCAGTTCGACTTCAATGGCCCCAAGGGAATGGCCAGATTTTCCTTCATAGTTAGTAAGTACCACATTGTGTGGCCTTAAATCTGTATCAGATTTGCCAATCTTTTTCAGCAAATGTTGTGGCATCAGATTCACTGCTGCGCCACCATCGACCAGATTTTTGTTTAACCCTACGTTGTTGACTTTCGCTTGAATGAACAGAGGTTTAAGATGGCTCTTCATTCCCCCATCTGGTCTTTCGAACATGGCATGCTGTTCTTCGACGCATCCATTATTCATGACATCATAGCAAACTGGCTTGTGGATAGCCATATCTTCGTTGAAGTCTTCTTCGACCTCACTTACCTCTGAGATCACATCGTATTCAATTGGAAGAATTGAAACGAAATTACACAAAACATCGAAGTCTGGTTCAGAATTTGAGAAATTAGATTCCATTTCTTCGTCTTCTAAGTTGAGACCTTCTTTGACAGTTGCCAAAGGTGGAAATATTCTCTCTGTTGCTGGCTTTCTAGCCATTTCAATAGATGTCTGCTTACCTTTTCCCTTGTCTGAACTTTCAGCATTCCTTGAGGCATCAACCCTCTTTTGGCGTTGGTACCTTCGCCATTGTGTTCTGGTCATAGGATTTTTACCCATGTAATTGTTATTGTAGGCATACTTGTTAGATTCAGATGCCTTATTTTTGTTAGCAACACTAGTACTTCCTTTGACCATTGATAACTCTATTTTATATAGAGTTATTCATGTATCTAAACTTAGATAATTGCTTAAAATCAAGTATAAAATGTGCTAAATATAGTAGTATAAATAAAATAACAACATTTATGGTTTTAAGGTGAATGATGTTCATAACTTAGCATTTTGCATGTATATTGGTATGTTTGATGTGTTTGTTCAGTGCAGCTGCAGTTAGGTGCATCTGCACCAGAAACAATTCTCACAGTGCTTCTGCACTTGGTGCAACTGCACCTTCCTGCACCGAAGTAGCTCACAACCCCACATTGGAAGCACCTCAATTCTTACCATTGCCATAATGCTTTGTTGGCATGCTGCTTGCTTAAGAGTCACATGGGGGCACATGGCCACTTGCAAAATGCGGCACCCACAATCAAAAGACCATCATGAAGGATCAATCTTAAAGGACATGTGGCAACTTATAATTGGACCTCTCTTTAAGGTTGAGTGTTGGATTCAAAGTTTATCTTCACCTTTTGAAAAGTAACCATGGTTAACACCTTTTGGATTAACTTAAATCATCAAGGAACCCTCACATGAAGGAAAGCTCCAAGGCTATAAATAGGACTTCATTCCTCACTTGAAGATATACCTTTTTATGTTCTTTCCCATCCTAGTCTCTCATAGTTCTCTAGTTTATTTCTTCTAGTTCTTTTTACATATTTTCTTAGTTTAAATTAGTGTTAGTTTGAGAGGAAGGTGAGAAGAAATTGACAACTTCTCTCTCCACTTCTTCAAAGAACTAATAGGTGCAAGAAATTAGTTCTTAAGCAAATATATGCAAGAGTCTTTCATTTGGTGTAATTCTTACTCTCTTAAATACTCTTGTAATTTCCTTTATTGCAACATGTTTTCTTTCGAATATATTTGCGTTGCTATGCCCATCATGAGCTAAACTTCTTAAGTTGGGATGTTCTAACTTTCCAATGATCTTTTGAGGAAAGTTATTGTGTTTTCAAGTGGTGTAAGCACTTTAGTTCTTGTGTTTAAATTCTTAATCTTGTTTTAAGGTTGATCACTTAGAACAAGTAGAGTTATATTCACTTAATTGGCTTATAACTAGAAATCAAGAACTAAGTAAGGATAAGTGTTTAATAAAGCCTTTGTTAAACTTGTTTTGATAAAGTCAGCTTGTTAATTCCATGTTAATTCCTAGCCTTAGGTTAACATAGTCCTTACAAGTAGTGTAGTGAGATCTTAAGATGCAAGAGTGAACTTATTTAAGCAACTTGGATTATACATAAGGGGGCGAGAAAGGAATTGACAACTTCTTTCTTTACCGCAAAAAAACAGGATCATAAGAGCTTGTAACGAAACTCTGAAGAAAGTAGCTGACCAGCACACACTGATGCAGCTGCACCTAAGTGCATCTGCACCACAAGAAAACACAATACACTCAAAAGTGATTTAGATAGTGAAGACATCTCAACTATCATTCTCAACTGATTTCCTGCACAATTTACTTGCTTTCCTTTAATTTATTTTCATTTCAACTTCAACCAAAATTGTGAGTAGTGTAGCTGCACTAGCTTACAAGTCTTTGCAACATATAAGAATTAATCCAATCCCTGTGGGTTCGATCTTTATACTACTTGTTTGTGACTGTGTATACTTGCACACGTTTTCCACACACCAACCATCTTTGTGGGCTTGGTTTGGTATCCAGCATTCCTCCCACCAGAGTACACCCATTTCTCCATGGGTGACCTTGATGTTGGAACAAAAGTCCTAACTTGATCTTTCTGAGAACTCTTTGTTGGAGGTACAATCTTGTATGGTATACCTCTTTTGTTGAAACTGAACTTTGGTCTGTTGTCAAACCATTTCCCTTTCCGCTTCAATTGAGGCTTGAAACCTTCAAGGCTTTTTGCAGCATTTTTGTCGAAGACAGAACTACCCCTTGGGCACAGCATCACCTCTGTGTTGCTTATCTTGCAACGATTGAGGAAATCAATTAATTCCTCTTCTGCTCTGGGATAAGCAACCTTCATTTTTTCATCATATTGGTCTTCAGTAACCATTTCGACCTCAACCTTTGGGCCTTCGGTAGTCCCTTTCACGTTGGCATTTCCAACAATCTTTCCAGCAGTGGCTTCAATAAACATTATCTCGACTGGTTCAACATACATTGCATCCATTGCCGGAAGAGGATCAGTGTCAATCTGCATCGGAGGCTTTGATTTTCCGCCAAATTTCAGCCTACCTTCGTTTAGAGCCTTCTTGACTAGGTCCCTGAAAAGAACACAACGAGAAGTATTATGGCCTAAAAATTTATGGAATTTGCAAAAACCTCTTTTCTTTCGTTGTTCTAATGGTGGTGTTTTCAGGCTATTAGGCACTAAAATTTGACCATCAGCAACCAAAAGATCAAAAATCTCATCACATTTAGTAACATCAAAGGTATAAGTCTTCGCAACAAACTTATCATTTTTAGGTTCGACAGGATTTTTCCCATCTGATGGCCTTAACAATTTGCATGTATAAGGAGGCCCAGGTTTTAATTCTGC
Source organism: Astragalus glycyphyllos (assembly GCA_963573325.1). Lineage (NCBI taxonomy): Eukaryota > Viridiplantae > Streptophyta > Magnoliopsida > Fabales > Fabaceae > Astragalus > Astragalus glycyphyllos. The sequence goes on from OY754307.1 coordinate 72,596,701, forward strand.
AGCATTGACCTCATTTTCTTCTACATCTTCATAGGCTATGTCGAATTCTTGGTCGCTGTCGTTAGTATCGCCATAAGCAACTCTCTTTTTTATGGACACGACTAGTTCTAGTTTTTTCAGCTGTAAGCCTTTCAACTTGTCAAACCCTATCGGCCAATTGTGCCATATCTCTTAAGTGTAGCGTATCTAATTTCTTTCTAATAGAATAGTCTAGGCCACCAGCAGCCATTTCGACTAACTCATGTTCAGGCACTTGAGTAAAGCACCTTGCTTTGAGAAGTATGAACCTATTCAGGTAATCATCAATAGACTCCGCCACTTTACGTCGAACACTAGCCAATTCTTTAAGACTAATCTTTGATTGGCCCATATAGAATTTCTCATGAAATGCCTTCTCTAACTGCCCCCAATTGAAAATGGAATGTGGGGGTAAAGTGGTGAACCAAGTGAAAGCATTTTTAGTTAGAGAGTTTGGGAAATATTTCATCCTTAAGTTTTCATTATGTGCTATGTCTCCTGCCTCTGCTAGATAACGGGCAACATGCTCGACAGTAGATTCACTAGTTTCTCCAGCGAATTTTGTGAACTTAGGGATTTTCCATCCCCTAGGAAGTTCAGTTTGTAAGACATACTCCGACAATGCTGACACAAAATTAGGCCTATGTAGGCCTAAATTAAGACCATTCTGGGCTAGAATAGTTTCGACAAGATTGGTCAAATTGTTTTGGGCTCCAAAATTATTTTGTTGAACTTGCCTAACGACTTCATCAGCATTTTGGTTTCTATTAACCAGCAACACATCAGGGATTGCTTCAATTTCCCTTTGTACAGGTTGTTCCACAACTGGTTGTTGCCTCTGATTTATGGGAATCCCATTGTTATGCCTTTCTAAAGGGTTTTCGATAGGCCTGAAATTGTGATTCTGAAAATCCTGTTGGTTACGCAATGGTGGAGTGCCAAAGAAATCAGCAATTCTCCCCATCTGGGTTGCTAACATTTGGTAACTATTGTTCGTGTTTTGGATCAAGGGATTAAACACTGTACCTATTTGTTGAGTCAGCAAATTAACCATGTCGTGGTTACTATCATCCATTTATTGCCTTAGCGCTAACAAGGACGATGTGGTTAATGAGGGTTGAGCGTTTCGACTATAAACGCTCTCTGCTGAACTATGAAGAGGGGAAAATGCCGAACCATTTGTTGGCATACCATATGGGTAATCCCTATTGATCATAGGTAATGTAAATTGTGGGATGAAGGGATTAACCATTGGAGGGCTTGTCGGATGCCCTAATGTTGGTGGCACAGAAGCCATCGTACTAGACTGTGTCAACGCTGCAGTGGTAGACATAGACACAGGAGCAATTACCCCTATCGTCGTCGAAGATGGCATAGAAGCGGTTACTCCTAAGACATTTGCAGCGTTTGCGTCGCTAACCGACGCTTGTTCTTGTGAACTTTGTGCATTGGATACAGGATTTAAAACAGGGCGAACCATTTCTGGAAAACGTTTGCCACTTCTCAAATGCATACAAAGATTAAATCACAAGTTTTTTTTTGTTTAAATTAAGAACAAACTCAGTAAAATTTCATTAGAAGAAATTGTTTCAAATTGTTTTGAAACTTAGCACAAACTGTCCCACTGGGCGTGCCAATTTGTTTACCGTGGTTTTTGGTAAACAACCGCTAGTTTAAAATCATTTGCTTGCAAGATCAACTAGTAAATCTTAAGACATATTGTGCGTTGATTTCCCAGAAATTATAGAGTTTCGTTAATGTTCTTACGGTTTTAATGAAAAAGATGAAGATAACCGCCAATTTCAAAGGTGTTGAAACTGTCGAAATTACTTCAAAATGATACAGTTCTGAAAAGAATGTATAAAAAGCAAGTAAAGTGCAAGGAATTTAAGAAAACAGATTAAAATTGCATTGAATGAATAGAAATTGGTGCACAAGTGCATACATTGTTCTGTAACTCACTTTTCTCTCTTACTTGGAAGTTGGAGTATGAGAATTCTGTATGTGCGTATTGTGACCTGTTTTCCCTATAAAAAACTACTATTTATACAAATAGAAAATAACTGTACAGAATATTTAAAAATGTAACTGCTACATCCCTTCGACAGCGATTGCTTGATTCCAATCTGTTACCAGTCTTCAAAACCTCTTCTTGTCGAAATCACTGTCTTCAACACTTCGATTTCAGCAAGCCTCATGTCGAAATCATCTTGACACAACCAAATAACTTAACTCTTCTCAATGTCGAAATTGACATATTTCTCTTGAAATAATAAGTCAAGCCTCGTTGACTGCATTTAATTGAGCTTGTCGAAAATGCAGGCTAACACTATCTTATAGCGGATCAGCTCGTTGTTTGACATGACCATCTTTTAGCATTTTTTCACCAACTTATAGAGTTTTTTGAAACGTTAATTGAAGTAACGTTAATTAGAGCTTATAGCTTATAGCGTTTTTTCATTCTAATATCCGCCAACTCATCCGCTATCTGCTCATCCGTTATGCTGAGTGTAAAGCCTCAGGTCGATTCTATGCTGGCTGAAGGGTTTGGTCTTTGGAAAATCGTTGTGAAGTATCCCCTTCTTTTATAAAGCTATACCCAAAAATAACACTAAAAAACCACTGTTGCTATACGGTTTATGCAATTCAACTAAACAAGATTGTTGGTATACGTATATGTATTTAGTTTGGGTTTGTTCAAGTACACAACCTGGAGAAAGTCTTTTACCCTTTATCTAAAACACGTTTTTCCTCTTCCTCTTTTTCTCTCTCATATTCCTCTTCTAAACTCAGGCGCTCCAACCTCTCAAACCTTCTCCTCCTCATCTAAAACAGTGTTTCAACGAAGAAGAAAAAGCCAACATAAACAAAGAAGAAGGCAGAACATAAATTTTCAGCACATGCTGGAAGGGACGAGAATGAAGGGAGGAGTGTTAAAGAAGATGGCGAAAGCGGAGAACTGGACCGGAACAGAACATGGAAGACTAATAGAAAAGAACAAATCTCACCATGGTTGGATTTGTTACAAAGAAAGGCGGAGATCGAGAAGAGCAGACAGAGAGTGAACCGCATAGATCGCGGCGGAGTGTGAGCGACGAGAGACGCGACGGTTGAAACACAAATGAATTAGATGAGATGATTGAGGCGCGAGTGTGAGAGTGATTTTGTTGAGTTGACGATATGGGTTTGTCGAAAAGGTTGATTTCACTAAAAAAAAGAATTGACAGAGGTGAAATGGTTTTGGTGAGAGGTGAAATGGTTTTGGTGAAAAATTTGGAAGTGTAGAAATCGGCAGAAGAGATTAAGATTCTGAGGGTATAATAATATAATCAATTGTCCGTTCTTTATTTTTATTTTTTGGATAAAAATGAGTACCTGTTGCTTCTTAATTTTTTCGGATAAAAGTATTGGTGTTATTATACCCATTACTATATTTTTAATAATTTCTGATGTATTGCTGTAAAAAATTATCATATTTTAATTAAAATTAAAAGTTAATAAATGAGGTTAAAGTTAATTGTTAAAAAAAAGTTTGTTTGTTCAAAAAAAGTTAACTTTAATTTAAACTAATTAACAAGTTAGATATCTTATATATTTTTGACCAAGTTCGATATTTTATTTAAAAACAATTTAATTGATGATTTAAATTTTAAATTTTAAATGTTATTAATAAAGTATTATAAGTGAGATTAATTTTGGGATCTAAATTTGCTTCTTAAGGAGTTCACCATTGGAACAAATGTTTGATTTAGTCCTTAAAAGAAATGTCCAACCCCACTTAAGAACACAATTTTGTTCCCCAATGGAGATGCTCTTAGCATATGTTTGGATACGTGGTTGAAGCTTCAAATGTGCGTCTACCGTAGATTTCACCATGAAAAATAAAAGCTCCAAAAGGTAGCTTTTGCCTATATGTGGTTCATGGCTCAATTCTCACAACCTCACCGTCAGGCCAAACATGCACTTAATTGTTAAAAGTAATGTGAATGTGTGAACCCCACTTAAAAACTCATCAATGGGTGCACCACTGTAAATGCGCTAAGCATGTTCCCTCTCTCATATTTATAATTTTTCAATGATGAAGGGTTATTTTTTTATTAAAAGAACACTCTATAAAGCTATTTTTGTATTTTAGTGGATAGAAAGCTAATTTTTTTTAGTATTATAGTTAAAATAAATTAATAATTTAAGTTTAAATTAAAAAACAAATATTATTTAATTGAAATGTTAATTGTTGAAATAGAAAAGAGGTGAGTTGTTTTAACATGACGTGGAAGTATTGGGATCCAATTGAGCAATTGAGTAGAGATCATGGATCAAGATGTTCTTAGGGGAAAAACTGATAAGAGATTTGAGAGTGGAAAGCGTAAGAGAGAGAAGAGAGATGTTGGGTTTGAGAAAAAAAAAAGTAAAGCTTTGGGCTGATAAATAAGTACCAATGTTAGCTACTAACATATCTCAATATTTATTTTACTTATAACCATCATGTACGGATACATATTTTCTTTTGATTATCTCGGCTTCTAATTATATGTTGCAAATATTTTGGGTTAGAATCTTCTAATTAGTATGTTGATAACCAAACTTCAACGATCAAGTTTTCTTTTATGCTAGATTTTCTGTATATTTGCCGATGGTATCTTCTGCATCTCATATTTCACTATTTGTTTATATACGTTTATATTACTCATAGGAACAATCTACTGATCATCCTCGTGCAGAGCACGGGTGAGAGTCTAGTTTTCTTGTATGACTCATAAGTTGTCCTAATGCAGTTAACGTAAGTTATGGGTCCGTAACCAAAGGTCAAATTGAACAAGTGTTAAACACATTTATACAGGACAAATTAACTCTCCGATTGGTAAGTATGAGAACCTAGCAGTTACGTCAAGCCAAAGTGTCATACAAGACAAATGTTCATTTGTGATTGAATGACAAAGTAAAATTCAACCTATCAATGCCAGTTAGGAGAAATATTTCCAGGGAAATAATGATTTGTGTTGTAATATATAAATTGTAATAATATTTTTTGTTTAATTTTATTGAGTTTATTTTGTCAAAAAAATAAATTATTGAGTTTATGTATAAATTATATAAATTGAAATTAGTTAATGTTTTACATATATAGTAATGAAAAATTGAAATTAGTTAATGAGAAAAATTGAAAAAGTCAGAACTCATATTTTAAAATAAATATGAGTTTAATACCAAAAATCAAGTCTTTATCAATTATCAATTTTCCTTTACTAATATATTTATTAATAATTGGTATTATATATGATTATGAAAATTTAATATTAATTGTTAGAATGTCTAAGCAATTTTATATTTGATATTTTGTATTTTACCAATAAGGTGTAGCACAAGTGGTAGATACTTGGGTTCCTTAACATCTGTTCAAGAGTTGACCGGTGCGTATGAAAAAATATCTGGTAGGAAAAGCCAACTCTTTAAATGAATCTCAGTATTTCGGATGATTAATCTCTGTAGTTGTGAGAATACCTTAGTATAAAGAGAGGGCAAATTTGTATTTTTTTGACAGTTGGTAAATTTGTATTAGGTGAAAAAAATTGTCAAATTGTATTTAATACTAATATAAATAAATATATTTGAACGTTCAGGTTATGTTGATTTAAGATATCGTTGACCATTAACCTTTTCTTTAAGGAAAGAAAAAGAAAATAACGTTGACCATTAACCTGTATCATACTCTCTTGAACTTAATTTGTTTTTTTCCTGCAAAAAGTGTATATAATATGCCAGCATTTTCCGATTCTAATTAACATAACCACATTGACAATGGCCAACACTTTAATTAGTCTTATCTCAATAGTCCTGCTCTGCATAACAGCAGCACAAGGTAGAAAAACACTTTACCCAAACAATGATCAGTTTCTAGCATCCTCTCCTGTTGCCAACGATGGTATCTGCAAGACGGTGGTAGAGACACGAGGTTACACATGTGAAGAACATGAGGTATATTTTACTTTAGCGTGATGCATATTCCACATGCCATTTATTATTATTATTTTTTTTACTAGGGGTGAATAGTATTCCATATGACAGAAAATCAAACTCATATACCCTCTCCATTCCAAATCTATGATAGCCAACACCGTTTTGTCAAGTGGTTTAAACTACTCTAAGATACTAGGGTCAATCTGATACACCCGAATTTGATTTCCGCTATGGACGAATTAGGTATTGACAGTGTAAAATTTGATCTTAAATACGAGAAGAGATTAGTCTTTTGTTAAAATTGGTGGACATTTCGTGAGTAGCCAACAATGGTTTGAACCAAAAAAAATTCAAATTTAGGTACTTTAAAGTTTTTGCACGCATATTAAAAAGTCATTTAAGTGATGTATACATGTATTAAAGTACCCTTATATTTAATGATTATATAAATTCTTAGTTTTCAACTATAAATACTCTACTACAAATAATCTCGTAAATATAAATTACTAGTGTTTATAACTCGTACACTGCCTTATTAGTAATTTAAGTAGTAATCAAATATATACTCCTTTGAAACTGAGAAATCATTTTAATTTGCTATACATATACTCCCTAGGTTCCTGATCTTTTGTACTTTTAATCTCTTATTTTAGTTCCAAAATAATGGTACTTTTAAAAATTCAAGTTATAATTTGCCTAATTTTTCCAAATACACCCTTTATATTTAAGGAGTCTTTTAGAGTTCCAAAGCATGAATTATTTTGACTTCAATTATCTCAAGACAAATACAAAGAGTTATTTTAGTACTTAACTAACACAAATTAAAGGTATTCTAGTACTACTTAACTAACACAAATTAATGACACATTAATTTATGGTAAATTATCTTCACTATATGGTAAATTGACACATTAATTTGTGTATAACATGCCAAAAGTATCAAAAATTAAGAACGGATGGAGTAATATTTATACCCTTTGACTTTATATATTAATTAATAGCTTACATGGTATTAATTTTAATTCTATCCTTAAATAATCTCGTAAATATAAATAATTTTAATTCTCTGAGAGATATTTGCTTCAAAAAAAATATTCTATCAAAGATATAATTGGAAAATAAAGGTAAAATATTTATACATTGAATTTCTAAAACACAAATTAATTTAAAATAAAATAAAAAACTTGAAACCCCAAAATTTTAGAATGGAGCGAGTAACGCGTCAAATATATATTGCATACTTTACAATTTATATAAAATATTACAACACACTTTTCTTGAAAATCACATTTTTATGTAAACTGCAATCCTAACAGATTTTTTAGAAAAAATAAAAAAATTGTAGGTAAAGGTACGACACATTAGGTAAAAGATATGATAATTGTCAAAAAGTTGTGGGTAAAGATACTGAGTGATAGATGAAACATTTACACAAAGACAATCGTAGAGTACATCGTGACTAAATGTCAAATCTACTTTTTACCTACGAGTGTTTGATATTTAGTGATAGTTTTTGCATGAAAGTAAAGGCTAAATATTTTGTAGTATTTATAATAATTTTTTTGGCAAACAACTCTTTATATGGTTGTATCCAAACAAGTTAAAGATTCATTTAAAAAACAATTTTTATGATTTTAAAGGAACACAATTATGAAAATCAATATTTATGTTGGTACTTTTAGAAAACACTAACATTATGCTGGTCTGTTTGGAATTAAACTCAAATCCTTTAAACAAGGTCTCAGGTTCATGTTAGCAAAGATTAGTCATTGACAAAACTAATGGATATGTCACACCAATAACATGATTACGGAAGAAAAAAACACGAATTTAACCTTTTCCTTTTCTTAAAAGACCGGTCCCATGAATCAATCACTAAATTCTTCATATTTGGAATTTTTTTTAATATGCGAGGAAATTGCCATGACAACCATCCAAAAGCTCGAGTTTTTAGGCAAAGACACATAAAAGAGTGTTATCATGTAACATCAAAAGACAAATATTTTATTTAGTAACAGATGCCTCGGGAGTCGAGTTTGTTCGTGTTTAATTAGTTTTTCTTTGTTGTTTCTTTTCTTTTTCCTTTTGGTGCTCTTTCCTTATTGTATCAAAAAAAAGACAAATCTTATTTTCGTATGACTCAGGTTACAACAAATGATGGCTACATCTTGAGCCTACAGAGGATACCGATGGGACGATCCGGGAAGAAAGCAGACAAGCCACCTATTCTTCTACAACATGGTCTCTTTTGTGTAAGTTTTATCAATGCATATCTAGAATTTTGGATGCAACAGATTTAATTTGCATTATATATATATACACACACATAAGATATGCAATGTGAGTACTCAACCAATATGCTTTTGTGGTGTGCGGTTTTTTTAGGATGCAATAATATGGGTGGTAGATTCTCCAGACGAATCACTTGCATTTATCTTAGCAGATTATGGATTTGATGTGTGGATTGTCAATGGTCGTGGCACAAAATATAGCCAAAAGCACAAATCACTAAATCCTAATGACAAGGTATTTTTTATTTTATTTTACAAGTTGCATGCATTCCAGTTTTCAGTCTTTCAATATATAAAAAATTTAATAGCTTGCTATTCAAATTGATTTATTCATTATGTGTAGGCTTATTGGGATTGGTCATGGGATGAATTAGCTAGTTATGACCTTCCTGCTTCAGTTCAATATGTGTACAACCTAACAGGTCAAAAAATGCACTATGCAGGTCATTCTCAAGTGAGTTCCTAAATTGTTTTGGTTTGTGTTTTATGTTTATTTATTATATTTCTAGTGTGAGAATTATTTATGTAAATCTTAACTGAAATTTCAGGGAACTTTAATGGCTTTAGCTGCATTCTCTCAAGGGAAATTGATGAATATGTTGAGATCAGCTGCATTACTTAGCCCAATAGCTCATATGAATCAGATTCCTACCCAACCAACAAAAATTGCCGCTGACCTCTTTTTAGCTAGTGTGAGAGTTGAAAACAAAACAATACTACTATTTAACTAGGTCATAAATTATCAACTTTACAAAACTTTGAAAATATTTTCCTTTTTGCTTAATTTAACAGGAATTATACTGGTTAGGCCTCCGCGAATTCATTCCTAATGTGTAAGTGAATAAACCTTTCCTCAACTTTTTACTATACCTTTCTGCAATATGTTTGAGTGAAAAAAAGAAAAAGGTTAAGACTTATTGGACAAATGAAAGTATGAAACACTAAGGAATTTCAATAGTAACAATATCATATGTTCTTCTAATGAGCAGGGATGTCGCATTACAATTTGTTGAAAAAATTTGCCACACTCTAAACCTGAATTGCTCAAACTTGATAACATTATTTACAGGTATTATAAATATTACAAATATGATGAGGAAATTTCACGTTATTATCTATCAGATATTGATTACCGCAATTGATGATTTTATTGTGGTATCCTTTCTTTGAAATTATAGGTCCAAATTGTTGCTTAAATTCTTCAAGGATAGATGTCTTGCTTGATCATGAACCACAACCAACAGCAACTAAGAACTTAATCCATTTATCCCAAAGTAAGTCCATTAAGTTTCAAGAAGCAACATTTTTATGTTACTAAATATCATTTGATTTTACAATTTCTATTTTTGGCCTTCCTAAACAATTTGTTATTGACCTAACTCTTGTGTGTTTATTCTTGTGGAATTTGAGTAGTGATTCAAACGGGAAAAATTGCTATGTATGATTATGGTTCCAAACCACTAAATATGCAACACTATAAACAACCATATCCTCCAAGCTATGACATGACCAAAATCTCGAATGAGTTTCCTCTTTTTCTCGCCTATGGAGGGAAAGATACACTATCAGATGTAAAAGATGTGCAGGTGTTGCTCAACAACCTCAAAGATCATGATGGGAACAAGCTCGTGCAGGTGTTCAAGGAAAATTATGCACATATTGATTTTATTCTGGGTGTCAATGCTAAACAAGGAGTTTATGATCCTATGGTAGATTTTTACATGGCTAATTAACGGATATTAGTTTACAAAGATTTTCGCATTTCGCATGATGTAAACAGTTTCTTTAGTAAGTCCAAATTCAATAGAGTAAATTACATTCTCATTTTAGTCACCAAAATAGTCATATGTTCTAAGCCTTCTACTATAAAAAGTGGATACCAACCCTCCACCAAAATTACTATTATGCCCTTCTTCCATTAGTTATATCACTAGGATAAATATGTCATTTAATTTCAAATTATTTTCTTTTACTTTTTCTTTCTCTCACTCACTATTCTTATTAGTGGGTCCCACTCTCAGATCATCTTTTATCTTTCCTATATCTCTCTCACTCTTTCTTCCACCAAAAAAAAAAATCTCTCTCACTCTTTCCACTTCTTTCTACTATCAACATAATCAAACAATCCACTACCAAATATTTTTATTTTAAAAATCAATAATTACATAAAATTAATTAAATTAATATGAATTTACTATTTACTACTACTATAATCTACTCAAACTACTAAACCCAATTAATTTGACCACTACCAATCGTCAAAAAAATGATACCGTTAGCAAAAAATCCAAAAATATTTTTCCTAAAAAAATAAATAGTTAAATCTCATCCAATTTTTTTGGTAAGCTGCACGGGAGCCGCAACGAGAGCAGCAATGACAGCACCAACGGGAACCCCAAAAAAGTAGCAAAAGTTGTCTGTCGCGCTGACACTCGCCGTCAATGTTTTTAAAAAAAATTAATTTATTTTTTCTAAAACGTCAGTAATTAAATAAACTTAATAAAATTAATATTAAATTATATAGAATTTATTATTTACTTTAATCTACTCAAAACTACTAAACCAAATTAATTTAATCACTACCGATTTTCAAAAAAAAAAGCGATACTACTAGCAAAAATTGCAAAATTATTTTTCCAAAAAAAAACAAATATTAAATCTCATCAACTTTTTTCGTCAGCCGCACTGGAACGGCAACGAGAGGAGCAACGACAGCGCCAACGGGATGACCAATAGAAGCGCCAACGGGAGCAGCAACGAGAGCGCCAACGGGAGCAACAACGAGAGCGCCAATAGGCGCACCAACGGGAGTGCCATTTATGGAGTTTTTCCTTTTTCTTTTATTACATTTTGCAACAATCATTTACCAAATTTTTTTTATTTTAAAAATCAGTAATTACATAAAATTAATTAAATTAATATTAATTTACTATTATCTACTCAAACTACTAAATCCAATTAATTTGACCACTACCAATCATCAAAAATATTTTTACTAAAAAAATAAATAGTTAAATCTCATCAACTTTTTTTCGTGAGCTGCACGAGAGCAGCAATAACAGCACCAACGGGAGCGCCAAAAAGTAGCAAAAGATGTCTGTCGCTCTGACGCTCGCCCTCAATTTTTTTAAAAAAAGTTGATTTATTTTTTCTTAAAAATCAGTAATTAAATAAACTTAATAAAATTAATATTAAATTATGGAGAATTTATTATTTACTTTAATCTACTCAAAACTACTAAATCCAATTTATTTAACCACTATCGATTGTCAAAAAAAGTGATACCGCTAGCAAATATTGCAAAATTGTTTTTCAAAAAAAAATATTAAATCTCATCAACTTTTTTCGTGAGCTGCACGGGAACGACAACGATAGGAGCAACGACAGCGCCAACGGATGACCAACAGAAGCGCCAACGAGAGCATCAACGAGAGCCGCCAATAGGCGCGCCAACGAAAGCGCCATTTATGGAGTTTTTCCTTTTTTTTATTATATTTTACAACTTTCAACGTATTTATAATTTCATAGCAAATTATAATAAATACAGTATCACCCGTGTGTATGCACGGGTAAAATACTAGTTATTTAATTGAAGCAACCAAATAAGTTTTCCAAATTTAGTGATACACCGTAGAGAGCGTAAATAAATGTCACAATACTAGTGTGTATAATAAGTTTTCCAAATTTGCATCGGATTTTCGACAGAATTTGTGAGGGATTTGCGACAGATTCTTTTGATACGGAAAAATACGTCAGAAATCGTTTGGGAGGAGCGTTTTTGCGACAGGATTTTGTCTGTCGGGAATTCCGTTGAAAATAGGTATTTGCGACAGATTTTCCTGCTTTTGCGACAGATTTTTCCCTTGAAAGTCAACAAAATTCTTGCAGTGAATAATTAAATTGAATTATATGACATTGTAAGATATTAGAACATAAAATTACTTGCGGTTCCATGTATTGAAGCAAAATATATTATATGCTTTATATCACAAAATGTTATAGTACTAAAATACTTTTGTACAAAGAAGAATCTACTAGTTTTATTTAAAATTCTCTCACAATTTTTTTAAATAAATTTATATACATAAGAAAATCCAATTCTAGAAAAAATAATGAGAAAAAAATAAAAGCCTGTAATATGTAGGCCCGTGCTATGCACAACATATTGTAAAACATTAAGTCTCCTTTATTCCATTATTTTATTTTACCAATCGACCATTTCTAAAATGATAAATTAATATACAGTTTTGTAATGAATATTTATAATTAGTATGATAAATATCCATACATATTAATAATTCCTTAATTACAATTATTGATGTTGTGATGGTTTGACTCTTCAAAACCGAAACTCGAATAACATTTCTAAAAATTAAAAATAAAACAAAAAGGAGAAGAAAATGTACTAATCGAGTTTACAAAAGAAATAGAAGAACACATTATTCATTCAGGTGATATTTTTACTTATAACTTCTCCAACTCCCCTATTCCATATCATTATGCTATCTAACCCAGGGGTGTGGTTGAGCGGTTGAGACTCATCCTCCCTTAACCAAGTGTCGAGGGTTTGATCCTCGCATTGGGTATGAAGCAGCTTTAAATCCCAATGCCTGCTGTCCCACCCTTCGAGGTGCCTCCAATTCAGCAAGGGGATTAGTCGCTACGTTCGGCGGTGGATACTCTAGTCACTACCTAATGACATGTAACTTGTCTTTGATGCAAATACAATCAAATGTGATACCTTTCTCATTTTCAACATCAATATTTCCTTTTCCCTATATGATAAATCAAACCAAAAGCGGAAATTTTGGAATTAAAACCGAAAGCAAAAATGAATATGAGAATCAGACAGACTTTTAGTTTAGGAATCAAGTTGGTAATAGTAAAAATCAACACTAATAAGCTCCGAAGCACGGACACTTCAACCAATCAACACTAATAAGCTCCGAAGCACGGACACTTCTACTAAATGCCGTGTCCGGGTGTCCGACACGTACCGACACCGACATCGACACCGACTCTTCAATCACTTGTATTTTTCAGAAAAATTAAAAATAAAACCGATGTCCGAGTGTCCGTGTCCGTGTCTAATTCGGTGTCTGTGCTTCATAGCTAATAAGTATATAAGGCTCAACATAAACAATTCATGTGCTATATCCGCCTGAGTAATAACACAACATATATAGTGTTGACAGATCTAGGACCAACAAATTCACAATTTTAATGATTGATATTCAAGGTAAAAATTATTTTAAGCAGATTGGATAATGATCTTGCCTCCTAGCTAAATCAAAAGTTTTGTTCCCAAAAATGGAATAAATGTATCACTTCCTAATTATTATTTTTTAGGCAAATGGATTCCTAAATCCCTCTGATATCGTATTAGTAGAAGAAAGAAAAAGACAAATAAAATATAAAACTACAGTTTATAATCACTAAATGTATACTTGAAATTAGCTATATACATTATTGATAAAATGACACCATTAAGCATCAACTTTCAATTTCTTAAGTGTGTGCGACTACCGGCCTATAGATTTCCTCAAGCTTAAATATATTTCCGTTATATATACACATTGAAATGGGTTAAATATATTTGAATGAGTCGCCTTCTAAGTTTTCCTTTTCAATGTGTATAACCAAAATATATTGATCTTTTGGAACAGTTCATGGACAAAAAGCTTAATTGGTTTTCAATGTGTTAAATAAAAAGATTGAAAAATTTAAACGTAAAACTATTTGTTATCAATAAAAAAAACGGTTGTATGAATTAATGACTAATGAAGTGTCACCATAGCCATTAATTTATTTTCCTATTGATTGAAAATATGTTAGACCATAGCCATAAAAAGATTTACGTTACGAAGTTATAGCCATTAACTTGCAGTATATTCTCCTCAACTTTGTTTCTCCCTGCAAAAATGTCTATATAATATGCCAGCATGCTTTCTTTGTTTCTAACATAACACATTGACAATGGCCAACAGTAAAGTTTGTCTTGTCTCAGTGTTCCTGATATGCATTACAGCAACACAAGGGGGAAAAACACGTTACCCAAGCAATGAGTTTCTAGCATCCTTTCCTGCTGCTAACGATGGTGGTGGTGTCTGCAACACAATGGTAGAGACACAAGGTTACACATGTGAAGAACATGAGGTATATTTTACTAGCCTGTCTGTTACAACTAAAGTTTTTAGAAAGACATATAAAAGAGGTTTATGTAACATCTTTGACAACAATATTTTTTGTGTGATCACTCAGGTTACTACAGAAGATGGCTACATCTTGAGCCTACAAAGGATGCCTACAGGGCGGTCCGGTAAGAAAGCAGACAAGCCGCCGGTTCTACTACAACACGGTCTCTTTAGTGTATGTTTTGTTACTTACATATACAAAATTACAGATACAAAACATGTGCATTATGCAAAGGGCAATAGTGTGAGTACTCAACTATAAGATACATTTGTGGTGTGTTTTTTTTTTTTTTTTCCAGGATGCTGTAACATGGATGTTAGATTCTCCAGACGAATCATTGTCGTTTCTATTAGCTGATTATGGATTTGATGTTTGGGTTGTTAACGGTCGTGGCACAAAATATAGCCAGAAGCACAATTCACTAAATCCTAATGACAATGTACTTTTATTTTATTTTATGAGATTCATGCATTTCAGTTTTAAGGCTTTCAATAAACAATTCAATAGCATGCTATTTTTCTTGGATACAATTTTTTTTTTTTTTACCATGTTTAGGCTTATTGGGATTGGTCATGGGATGAATTAGCTAGCTATGATCTTCCTGCTTCAGTTCAATATGTGTACAACCTTACAGGTCAAAAAATGCACTATGCAGGTCACTCCCAAGTGAGTTCCTAAATTGTTTGTCTGTGTTTTATGCATTTTATTCAAACATTTCTAGAGTGTGAATTTTTGTAATAATAATATGAAATTTCAGGGAACTTTAATGGCTTTAGCAGCATTCTCTCAAGGGAAGGTGATGAATATGTTAAGATCAGCTGCGTTACTTAGCCCAATTGCTCACATGAATCGGATTTCTGCCGAATCAACAAAAATTGCCGCCAATCTCTTCTTAGCTGATGTGAGTCTTGAAAAGCTATTTAACTAGGTGATTAATTAAATTATTAATCCTATAAATTATGCAAAAAAATTTGTTTTTCTTAATTTAACAGGAGGTGTACTGGTTAGGTCTCCGTGAATTCGCTCCTAATGTGTAAGAGAATAACCCTTTCCTCATACATTAATTCTACAATATGTTTTAGTGAAAAAGAAAAAAAATGTGGACAAAAGAAACTATATTGAATCTCATGTTCTTCTAATGAGCAGGGGTGCTGCATCGCAATTTGTTGAACAAATCTGTGGCAATCTAAACCTGAATTGCCTAAACTATATGACATATTTTACAGGTATTATAAAAGTTACTGAATATATGATGAGGAAACTTCACTTATCAGATTGATTACCACAATTAATGATTTTATTTTGGTCTTCCTTATCGTTAAATTTTAGGTCCAAATTGTTGCGTAAATTCTTCAAGGACAAATATCTATCTTGATCATGAACCACAACCAACATCAACTAAGAATTTAATCCATCTATCCCAAAGTAAGCCTTTTTGTTGTGACTAAATATCATTTGATTTTAAAACATTTTCTTCTTGTGTAGTTTCTACATAATTTGTTATTGGCCTGACTCTTGTGTGCTTCTTGTGGAATCCATGTAGTGATTCGAACAGGACAAATAGCCATGTATGATTATGGTGTTGAATTACTAAATTTTCAACACTATAAACAACCAGATCCTCCAAGTTATGACATGAACAAAATCCCAAATGATTTCCCTCTTTTTCTCGCCTATGGAGGGCAAGATGCAGTGGCTGATGTAAAAGATGTGCAGGTTTTGCTCAACAACCTTAAAGGTCGTGATGGGAATAAGCTTGTGCAAGTGTTTAAGGATGATTATGCACACGTTGATTTTATTCTAGGTGTCAATGCTAAACAAGTAGTTTATGATCCTATGATAGCTTTCTACATGTCTAATTGATTTTAGTTTACAACAACCATTTTTGCACTTCAGATGATTCCGAGTTAGAAATCAATAGGGTAAGTTACCTTCTCCTTTTAGTCACAAAAAGTTGTATGCTGATCAACCATAGTTATAGTTTTAAAGCTAAGAATTAGAGCTTTTTTAGCACAAATTTATTGTTCAATAATTTGTGAAATCTAAATATAAATCACTTTACATTCATGATTTTACTTTTAACCATAATCAACTTTACAAAAATAATTCTTCCAAAGGGGACATATGTGTCCACCTTGCAGCGAATCAGTTTATGGTTCTAGCTCTATAAATGGTAAAATGGTAAATACCAGAAAACGTAATAGGGGAATGCAAGTTCTCCTAATGGTAACAATGGTTCTGACTAAGAAGTTCAACAAGAACTTAGTTCACCAGAAAAATATAACCATGTGGATCCTATTTCCCAAAATGATCCAAGGTCGAATCCTGTGGTAACTCAAGTAGTACCAGACATACCAATTGATCCTGAGAGAAGGACTCTTAATGTAGTTCAACCACCCTATGGGCTACCATATGGTTTCGTTCCTCCTCAAAGGACAACAGTGGCTAGTTCGAGTATTCCTCCAGGATTTCAAGGAATAAATAATGAGAGTTGGTACTTTGAGATTTAACAATATAAACTCCCAAAACATGACCCTGAAAAATGTACTTAATTCTCTGTTAACTAACACGGTCATGTACTCATTCAGA
This sequence comes from Astragalus glycyphyllos, assembly GCA_963573325.1. Taxonomy (NCBI): domain Eukaryota; kingdom Viridiplantae; phylum Streptophyta; class Magnoliopsida; order Fabales; family Fabaceae; genus Astragalus; species Astragalus glycyphyllos. Next base: position 72,613,752 of record OY754307.1, read on the forward strand.
CAACAAATGAATGAGAGTAATCATGATATTGTAAACATGATGACTCAGCAAATAGCCACAGTGTTTAATCCTAAAATTGAAAATACTAATAACACTTATCAAGAATTGGCTACCCAAATGGGAAGAATTGTTGATGAAAACAGTGTTCAAAATAATAATGAAATAATACCAGAACAAGTCGTTATTCAACCGCCTAGGAATGTGATGGTCCCTCAAAATGTTATTGTCATTAGAAACCGAAATGTTGACAACATGCTGCAGCAAATACGACAAAATGTTGTAGGGCATCAAGTCGAAAATGTAGTAGAAAGGGTGTTGAATGAGTTTAATGTTGGCTATGCAAATAGGCCATATGAATAGGCCATATTTGTGTCTGCATTACCCCCTACAGTTTTACAAACAGAAATGCCTCGATGGATTAAGAACCCCAATTTTTTTGAAATTTGCTGGCAAGGCTGGCGAATCAACAGTGGAGTATGTGGCTAGATACCAGATAGAATGTGGTCATTCACTACAAGAATTTCAGTATTTACCGGCGGGTAAAATCTGCCGGAAAAATAGAATTTCCGCCGAAAAATGGTCATTGCCGGCGGATCTGGCCCGCCGGAAATTCACTCGTCGGTAATGGTTACCGGCGGATTTTTACATTACCGGCGGATTTTTCACATTACCGGCGGATTTTTTACATTACCGGCGGATTTTTCACCAGTAATTTCCGGCGGATTTTTTTTAAAAAAAATTAAATAAAATTAAACCTTTTTTTTCAATTTTTCCAAATTTTAAATTTTAATAAAAAGTAAGAAAAAATGAAAATGAATAAGAATGTAGAAGTAGGAATGAATGAAAGAGAATATGAGAAGAAAGAGAATATGTGAGAATCAGAATGAAGTGAGAAGAATGAACGAGTGAGAATGAAGAATGAAGGAGAGTATGAGAAGTATTAAAATTGGAGAGAATAAAAAAAAGAAGAATAAATAAGAATGAATGAGTGAGAATGTAGAAGAAAGGAGAGATATATAGAGAAATTTATGGAGATTGGAGAGTATGAGAAAGAAGAAGAAATATAAGATAGAGAAAATGTAGAGGAGAATGAGAAGGAAATAAAGAGTGAAATGAGAGGAGTGTAGGAGAAAGTTTTATTTATAGGTGGGTTTTTGAAATTACCAGCGGATTTTTGAAATTACCGGCGGATTTTTTACCCTCCGAATTTTTCCGGCGGATTTTGTAAAAAAAATTAATTTTTTTACAAAATCTGCCGGTAATGTTTTCGGCTGATTTTTTAAATTACCGGCGGATTTTTTAAATTACCGACGGATTTTGTAAAAAAAAATTGCAAAAAAAAAATCCGCCAGAAACATTACCGGCGGATTTTGTATTTTTTTTTTTTGCAAAATCCTCCGGAAATGCTAAAAATCCGCCGGAAACATTACTGGCGGATTTTGTAAGAAAGAAAAAATTTAAAAAAAAAATTCGCCGGTAATTTCAAAAATCCGCCGGAAATGTACCGACGGAAGAAATCCACGCGAAATTCATGTTTTTCTTGTAGTGATTTGGCCAATGATGAATTTTTGAAAATGAAATATTTTCCACGTTCTTTAACCAAAGATGTTTTCACTTGGTTTACCACTTTGTCTGCAAATTCTATTTTGAATTGGGCACATCTCGAGAGTATCTTTCTTGAGGGTCCTATATAGCCCGAGAACTTTTGGTGCGAAATCTTATTTTTATTGACTATTGTAAACTAGTACTACCTTCGTCTCAAAATATAAAATCCAAAAGTATATATATCAAGACTAAACTAGTTTAGATACATGCATGTACTTTAATTTTAATTTAATTAGAGCTTATATTTTGGGATGGTGGGAGTATGATTCAATAAAGTGGTAAGGTAAATGTCTGCTCGTGTTATTCGTAGGCTTCATCCACGATTACCCTTTTCTTATTATCAGGGAAAAGAAAAATGTGAGTAGAAATTGTGGTTTACCTTCCACAAAGTAGCTGAATATTCCACCAGTGTACAAATATTAGAATACAACTTATTTCATAAAGTATTGGTTTTTGGTTTTTGAATGTAGCCAAGCCAGCTACATAATCTTGATGTGTGTAGCTGCTTCAAATCAAAGGCCATATAATCATTATATGATATAAAACTAACTTACGTATATCACTCACTTGAAGCATTTGAGGTAGGAGCAGCTTGATCTACAGTATGAGGTGGCAATGATGAGATTTGTAATGGAGAATCTGAAACGATAGCACTTTGCTGAGGTGGGTCTGATATAATAATATTAATAGGAGGTGCTGGATTGAGGAATTTAGTAGTGGGAATGATGGAACATCTACAAAGTGGACAAGTGGAATTTGATTGTAGCCAGTGATGTATGCAATCTATGTGGAACACATGCTTGCAATAAGGAATTTGTAGCACTTCTTCTTTCAATTCAAATTCTCCCAAACATACACAACATCTGTAAAATTCCCACGTTAATATTTTTGGCAACTAGTAGCTTCATTCTAAAGCATGCATTTTCAAAGATTCATATTATAACCCGACAACGACTAAAGTTTTAAAATATTGATGGACACGGTACTCTTTCATATCAAATCATTAGAAAGAAGTCAAAGACTGAATATTGGGATTTGGAAAGACAAAATAAAAGGGACCATCCAAATTATAGAGCTTCCAAAATGCTATCTACCGTTTAGAATAAGGTTCAAATTAATTTTTTTTACAGCTTAGACGAGCAAATAAACATCACGCGCACACACTATCACTGAAATTGCAGAATTAGTCACTATGGTTAAATCTGCAGAATTTCTTTTTTTTCTTTGGTGATTTTAATTGGCTGGAGCTAAGATTTTAAATTACAATTGCAATTATGATTAGGTTGACATTATGATCTCAATTGCATAGACATAAAAAGTTATGATGTGCTGCCTAAACAGCTGACATTGGATTTTTTTAAAACCTTCGATGAGTCACCTTCAAATATCACTTCCTATCTACGATGTCAAAAAGAAAAGGTAATTAATCATTTTTCATATATTAATTCTACTTATCTCTTTTACTTTTTTTCATGAGGCACTTTTTCTCAAAATAAAATAAAATAATAATTAGTGGATGATATGAAATATTCTAAGTAATTTATGAATGGAAGATTCTGCTAACACTTTTTTAGCTTTCCAAACAAAACAGTCGTTGAGAATATTTAGTATTAAGTTAATGATCATTGATCACCAAGACATCCCAAGAGCTTAAGAAATTACAACAAAAAAAAATATACATCCAACCAAATTACGAACTGCATAGAGCCTCATCATATGTATAGTGGATAGATATCAAAGCATTATTAGCTGAAAATATCTTTCATAGAAACTATTCAAACAAAAAGAACAAGTATACACACACATATATATATACCATAAGAAAATAAAAGAAATAAATAAACTTACAGTGAATCCCTTGCTTGCAAATCCTCATCAAACAGAATTCTTGGAAGTTTATCCAGGAATTGCACAGCCAAATCCAAACGACAAGGCTAAGAGATTCACAACAGAGAACCCCATATCAGATGATCATACAATAAATAATAATATGGATAGTGCAGTGCATAAAGCAAGCCAATAAAGGAAGTGTGTGTGTGTGTGTATATATATATATATATATATATATATATATATATATATATATATATGAACTTACTGAGGAATGATAACGATAGGTAATTGGAGGATTGGTGCGGCGAGGGAGTAAGTGCGGAGAAGATGATAGAGAAGAAGCCCTTCTCTTGAGGTAGAACAAGTAAAAGAGGAGAAATAGAATAATGGAAAAGAGTATTGGAATTGAGAATATGAAAGCCTGATAAAGCTTAAGCTGAAGTTCTTCAGGATACATATGTGGAGAAGGAGGAGGAGGAGGACTTGTTGTTGCAGTTTGTGGAACACTTCCCATCATCATATCCAATCTCCTTATATTCATAATTAAACCTCCTTCCACTTCACCTATATATATATAAATAATTTAACCACTAATGTGTATATATTTATAGAGAGAAAACTTCTCAGAGTTAGAGTTGAGTATATATAATAACTTCAGTTGAGCATGTAACTGCTTACCAATATGTATTGGTGTGGTTTGCTATATTCTGAGAGACTCACTTTTCTTTGGTTGACAGAAAAGCTTGCAAAAAGAGCCGGAAAGAGCAAATATTTATTTGTATGTTGGAATTTTTAAATAGTTATTTCTTAAAGATAGATTAGGAGAGGTGTAGCATTTAGCTTAGTTAATTGTAGTGGCACTGGTACATATTCTATCTTTTTCAAATGATGATGGGACAAGGCCATCACTCTCCACTAGAATATAGACTCTGGCTTTTCCCACCCTCAATGATATAAAAACCCCTAAAGTTCAAAAAAAAGAAATTTAGCATCAAGACACTAGCATGCACTTGAATGCAATCGAACTAGGTATTGGGACAAGCTTACTTTCCTCACTACAATTCAAGTGCATGCCAGCTTACTTGTCTCATGAGTTTTAAGAGTAAGAGTACCTACAGCAAAATGGTGTTGGAGAACGTAAGAATAGTGGGAAAAGTAAGCTTCACAACCAGCAAGTGGCGATTCTTACGTTCTGCAACACCATTTTGCTGAGGTGTATTGGGACAAGATCATTGAGACAAGGCACATTTTTGCTGTTGGTACTCTCGAAACTCATGAGACATGTACTCTCCACGAGAATCAGAGCAAGGAAAACCGCCTTCCCACTTTAGGTCCCTTCGCGATCACTTTCCCCGACACCTGCTCCTGCACAAGACAACCAGCCTAAGAAAGATTAACATCACAACCGTCATCCATTAATTGACCAGCAGACAATATATTGGAAGCATGGCCAGGTGCTACAAGCACATTTCAAAACTTAGAGTTTATTTAACCAACATTATTTATAGGAAGGGTACTACCATCAATAATTTGAATTTTATAATTACCATGATAAGAATGTAAATTGTGCAAGTGTCCAGAGGAACCCGTCATGTGATTTGATGCACTCGAATCATGTAACCATGGACGATAAACGAAAGAAGACTTGCCATTAATGCCCAAGGTTGAAAAAGCAAAAAGCACCATTTGTTGAATCAATTCAGGCTGTAGAGCACCACCATCAGATGCACTTATTGTGGAAGAATTGCCAGCGGTGCTGGCAATGACGTGAAGTGCTTGCACCTTACGTTATGTTGGTCATGGGGGACGAGCAGGGCAGTCAGAGAAGATATGACCATGCTGTTTGCAGTAATTGTAAAACTTTTTCCTGCAACTACGAGTAACATGTCCAAACTGTTTACGAGAAAAGCATTGGACCTGTCGCATATAACGACCTTTGCCTTTACTCTAAGAAGCATATGCAACCGTCATAGGTTCAGAAGGGAAGACATCATGAGACATGGTTCCTTGGGTGATGAGACGTTGCTCTTCCTTGAGAAGTTCACCAACACATGTACTCAAAGAAGGAACGAGATTCCTATTAAACAAAGCACCTCAAACAACCTCAAATACCGTGCTAAGTTTCATGAGAAATTGATATCACAGACATCTTAGACCGTCGGGAGTGAAGGTTTGAAAACAACAACATGTATAATGGCAAAATGTTCTGTCCACATATTCAAAAAACCGGAATAAAATTCTTGAATGGAAAAATTACCATGTTTGTAATTGGCGGTCTCGAGCTCCAACTGAAAGCGCGCAAATTATTGATCAACTGAGGATCAATAGTACTCAGAACCCAAGAAATAATTTAAGCATCTTTGACTTCCAATGCATCTAAGGCGGTTTTATCTTCCAGTACCTTAGAAATCCCATCAAGGTGATTCCATAATCATTTCCCTTTGACATGCATGTTGAATTGAAATTCTCAAACAACATAGTTCTTATCGGTAAAGCGAACACAAATATGTTCTTTCTCTGAAGTCATCATAATTGCAAAAGGAATGAATATGACAAACACAATCCAACAACACAGGTGACCCAAATTTAGGGGCAAAACGGCAAGAGAAAAATTCCCAAAACTCACAACTTGCAAACAGAGATAGGATCAGGAAGCAAAAAAGCGAGGAGAAACACCAGCAGAAATCGCAAACAGGTTCTGAGCAAGAATCACAAGCAGAAAGCGATGAACACCAGACCCACCGAGATCGAAAAACGCACCACACCCAGTGGCTGGTCTTGTCTGATTCTCACAAAACTACTTTTGATCTTTTAATTATTATTATTATGGCCTAAAAAATTATTATATATATATAGGATTTAATTTATATACACGTATTTATATACACAATATGTGTATATGTGAACCCAAACTTAGATACTATTTCTTTATAAGTAATGTTATATAGACAAATTTTTCTAGACAAAAATAGCCAAAAACCAAATTACAATACCAATTCACCAAGTTTTTTAAGCAAATAACCAACCTACTTTTTCACAGTTTTCTAGGCCATTAGTTTTTAACTAATGGCCTAGAAAACTGTGAAAAAGTAGGTTGGTTAAACTAATGGCCTAGAAAAATGTGAAAAAGTAGGTTGGTTATTTGCTTAAAAAACTTGGTGAATTGGTATTGTAATTTGGTTTTTGGCTATTTTTGTCTAGAAAAATTTGTCTATATAACATTATTGTTTCTTTATGCCAGAGGTGACCAGGCCCTCTTTTTTGACAAGGTGACCAGACCCTCTTACTACCTCATCCCAAAATCTCTGCCCACAAAATAGGATGAATAATGTGAAAAGAGAAACATAATACAAGTACTATTTGTGTAGATTTTATTGAAAACTAGCCCCTCACCCGTGCGCTGCATGGGCCTAAAGACGAAAGTTAAAATGAACAATTAATAATGAATATTCGTAATCATTATTACATATAATTCTGAAAATATAGTAATAATAAGTAAAATCAGTAGTATTATTATTGGAACCATCTAAGTTACATTTCGGAAGACCTCGTGGTATACAACATTTGATGTAATTGTTGGTGATACATGTGTATCATGTGTGATCAACACTTTTAAACCTTCTTTGGACGTTACTCTAGAGAAAGCAACATACAACTGTCCATAAGAAAAAACCGGACTCGGTAAATAGACGCCTACTTGTTTCAAGGACTGACCTTGACTTTTGTTAATTGTCATTGCAAAAGAAACAGCAATAGGAAATTGTCTCCTCTGAAATTTGAATGGGATCCGTGTATCAGAAGGTGTGAGACTTAGGCGAGGTATATAAACCTTCATGCCAATATTATGACCAGAAATGACTTTTGCTTTAAGTAGATACTTACCGAGTCGAGTTATCATTAGTCGTGTACCATTGCATAACCCTGCTACTTGGTCAACATTTCTTAATAGCATAATTGGGACACCAACTTTCAAATGTAACTTGTGTTTAGGCAGCCCAGGAGATGATATTGTGTTCAAGTATTCGACCGAATGAACATTATCTACACGATCAGTTTGCATAAGATCAGCATGAGGAGAGTCGATACTTAAGTATGTTCTTGCTTCACCTGGAAGTTGAGCTAACATGTATTCATTAATGTAGTCCACAATATCATTTTTTGGTGCCAAGATTGCTCTATTTTGGTAATAGGTAAGATCCGTCAATGATGCTAGGAAAGATGGGTATGTGGAGTTTACAATTGATGTTATCGGATCGTCTGAAGGATTTAACATAATTTCTTCTGGTATTTGGAGTTTAATATCATCGTCAGTGTTATGCCCAATGGATCCATCCCCAACTGCCAAAATCCATTCTGAAAATTTCTTTCTTTCCAAATTATTATCAGAAGTTTCACCTGTTAATAACCTTGTGTTTGTGTGTAACGTCATAACCTCACAATGATTCCATAAGTAGGATGAGTTAATCGTCGAGTTGACAATCATGGATCTTGTACCTTTTGGTATCACTGGAAGTATTTGACGAAAGTCACCACCTAAGACAACGACTTTGCCACCAAATGGTAATTCTAAATTCCCGTTAGGTTGTAACCGTAAGATGTCCCTTAATGTACGATCAACAGCCTCAAAAGAATGTTTATGCATCATGGGAGCCTCGTCCCATATTATTAATTTGGCACGTATAATCAATTCAGCCAAAGGGGTCCCACTGGCAATGTTGCATGTTGAGTCCTCATTAACAATTAGGGGAATACCGAATCTTGAATGAGCAGTTCGACCACCAGGAATCAACAGAGAAGCAATACCACTTGAAGCTACGATTAGAACAATCTCACCCTTTGATCTAAAATATGCAGCCAGTGCACGCCACAAGAACGTTTTGCCTGAACCACCGAAACCACTTATAAAGAATAATCCTGGTTTGTTGTTTTGGATCCTTGCCACAATCTTATCAAAGATAGCACGTTGTTCACCAGTCATTTTGGAAATAAGCTGCGAGAACTCTGACGTCAATTGAACTCGATCATAATTAAGCTCATCAAAAATGAGTCTGTTTGGCTGCTCTTCATTAACCTCATAATGAAATTCAGGCATGGTTGTGAAATTTGTTAGTCGTTTGTTATGTGCTTGTAAAATTATGTCAATCTCTGCCAACCCATAGTTTTGCAACTCTTCATCGGTTAATGTTAACTCTGCACGAATAAATCAATTTTATACGTAAAGATAAATATAAAGTATGGATAAAGTTAGATGTATTTCAAATAGTCTATAATGAAAATAGTTACCTTGAGATTGATAAAGTCTTCGTTGCCTATACAACACATCATCAATTAGATGTCCCCATGTTTCTTCCCATACTTTTTCTGGTCTGGACATTTCATTAGCAAGCAATAAAGTTGCAAACAACATCCTTAAATAATGTGCAGAACCCCATGTACTCGCCTCATTGATTGCGTTGATGAATTCTTTGTCATCGTGTAGCAACCCCATAGCGAAACAAGCATCCCGAAATGTAAGATGCACATCGTCCTCCTACAGTTCGAATATCTTCATAGCAAGTGGGTCCTGTGACATGATTAAGGAGAGTTCTCATATAGTGCAACTCACCCGTACCTGGTGGAGTATAATGCATCCGACCGACACTAAATCCCCTCTTTCGTGGAGTCCATTCACCTGTTTATTTGTTCCACGCAAACTTATGAGGGAATTGTAGGTATGTTAGATTTCTACCCTCCATGTATTTTCTGTTTGCGTTGAACCAAGCAAGAAATTTGGTGTATGAGGTACGATCAGAGGATAGAACATCAGGAAGTGTACGGCGACTATCCCACGTGACATAATGTTCACCAGGCAAGTGAAACGTTAGTCTTTCAACTGAAGGATCTCTGTAATTAATGTCAAAACTGAAAATTCTCCAAACAGCCTCACATGGTGATAGGTACCTACAATCATAGTACATCTGTATCTCATCAACCATTTCTGTGCGGGAATCAGTATTGCCTGATTCATAAAAACTGGCAGTAACACGATCATGGCCTTTGTTGATATACTTGAATAGATATTTAATAGACCGAGATTGGTTACACCATTCAACATTGATGTGAGCATTGTATTTGAGTAGTAACGTTGGGTTGTATGGAACAACGTAACTGTTGTCTAGAACAGCATCACCCTTTTCAATAGTAACACCATTATCACGCCGACGGTAAACTGGATAGCCGTGTGAGTCAATTGTTGTGGAGTCCACAAATTTTTTGGGGAAGTACTTGGAACACTTTTTATTTACCATACAAGGAGATGTTTTACGCTGAGCACCACAAGGACCATGTATCATACAAGCTGATACAACCTCGTACAATTGAGGGTATGCATGTTTGTCTGGTATCTCGGCACATATGATTGCATCAATGTCCTTTGATTCGATGATTCTACTTTGTTGATCCAAGAACACCAATATATGGGCATGTGGCAATCCCCTTTTTTGAAATTCAATCGTGTATATCACTATAAAACAGTACAACAAATTTCTCATCAACGGTTAGGTACGTCAAATAGATAATTATAAATATAAAGTTTCTTTTAAATTTTATTGCATGAAGAATTGGTCATCTTATGTTTCTTTTGCAAAAAGATAATTATAAATATAAAGTCTGAAGTGTTATTTTAAGGTGCTTCCTATTAGTATAGTCATAGTAAGTAAAAATTCAAGCAGTACCTCCTTTGGCTTTTCCAAATATCTGACCCTTCCTAATGTCCTTGATTAACTGATCAAGTTTAATTTTGAACATCCTTGCAACCAGGTCCGGTCTGTCTTCAGGATTTAAATTCATGCTTGTGAGTAGACTTGTTAGCTCCGGCCACTTAGGATTACATGTAAATGTAATAAACAAATCTGGGTATCCTGCCCATCTGCAAATTGCCATTGCATCTTGGTAATTCTGTTGCATGGACCGTGCCCCACCTGTGAAAGACGACGGTAACACAATCCGCTTACCAACAGAAGATGGATCAACATCCCCTCGAAGAACTGCCTCAGACAACCCATTGTATAAATCAGCACGAATTTCAGTCTGATGATGCTGGACCCATTTTAAACGTTGAGCTTCAACCATGCTATATCCATCGGCCAAGAACTGTTGAAATAATCGCCTCCCGTAAAGCATGATAGCGTCTTCAGTATTACGCTGTTGAATTCTATAAGCAAGCCATTCGCGAAGGGTAACATGTTCACGCTTAATGGAGTTGCAACTTGAGTGATCATTGTATTCAATACATTCATGCCATCCATCTTCACCCCTTAGAAACAATATAGGGTATTGCAAGGGTAGATATGAGGCACTTAATGTTGATATTCTTTTCAAACGACCACATTGGGTTTCTACAATTATGTCACGATCATGGTGTGCAGTGTCAAAGTCACCAACGATAAGTGCCGCAACCTCTGAAGCAGAAGGTATATTGTACCTTCTTGGATCTGGAGTTCGTTTACCAGTGATGCGTAATTGTAGGCTTTGTACTGAATCACAAGAAACTCTGTCACGAACAAATCTATAGTTCTTAACATATGGGTTGTAAAGATCAAGAAGCAGACGAAGTTAATCTACAATGGTGGACTGTAGCTTGGCTTTATTGTCTTTCATGCTGATCATTTGTTACAAAAAACACGTTAGTTATATATTGTAATGAAATGTTAATGCAACTCGTTGAATAGGAAAGAGTAATGATGTTACCCGACAACTGACATCCTATGTTCAACCTCATTTTGTGTGTCATAAACATAGAGTTGTGCAAATTTTGGGGCTCCACCAGGCATTGGTAGCAAGCTACCTATCTGATGATAATTTTCTCCATTCATAACAAAGATCGGTGGTCCTCCGCCAGTATTGACTTCTCGATTAATTGTGCCACCCATAGATGTTAGAGCGAACATAGTGTTGAATGATCTAATATGATCCTGAAAATATTTGCTTTTCCTGTCAGTGTTGTGGTATAGATCATACATAGCCTGAGGTGGTTTCCTGTAAGGCGGAAGAAGAACACGACCATGTGAGCGACACAAGTGGAATACGGGGTTGGTGGATTTTTGGTCTTTCCGGGCCCGCTCTTCATACCACATCAACGCATGGCAATGCTGGCACGTTGATAAAGGAACACCAATGTTCCAATATGTAGAGTCAACACCTGTGAACGACAAACTGAGTTTATGTCCATTTTCATATAATAGTTTTCGAACATTTAGTCATTAATTTATTGGAATGAAACTATGGTTTGACAATGTGATAATCTTAGTGACATTATGGTTTGTGGTCGTACCTATTGATGTGGTCAGAGGTGCATTATGGAAGTGTGTAGTATCAAATGAACCATCATGAGTGTTTACAGTCGGATGAATTATTTGTGACGATTCCGGGCCTATAACAAAAAGGGTGAGAAAATATAATTAAATGTTAATCACATATAATTTTTTTTTTTGAAATTGAAAGCATTAACACATCATAAAGACTTCACCTAGGTGAGAGGTTGTTGCGATATGAGATTGTGGCATTTGAACAAATTGATAGTCGACATTTGATCTGTCATGAGCTGTTTGGCTGTTAGTGAAAAAAGCATCGTCATCCGTTCTTTTAGTTCTCCTTTGACGACAACCTGTATGTCATTTGATCAGGTTACATCATGTTTTTCCAGCAACAAAATGTACTATAATGTAAAACAAAAATGTTTATTAAAGTAATGTGTTTCTTACCTCCACGTGGGATACGGGCAGTAGTATGACGTGTGGACCGGTTGGTTGAGGTTACTATATAAAATAGAACGCTATTATTGTGAATTGTGCCTCTTGATTGCGAACTCTTAGGTAAATAACGTAATAATATAATATACCTATAGGTGTGCTTTTATCAATATTGCCGGATATTCCATTTGGTGTCGTGATAACTAAAGAGATCATAAGTAAACAATGATTAGTAACACAGATTTATGTGTGACTATTAGCAAGAATTAAAAATATGTATATGTCAGCATTATATAAGAATGTTTACCGTTTGTAATATCGGACAATGGAAATTACGGTATTGAACTTCGATCAATGCGGTTGAATATAGTTTGATGCTTGCGGGTACGTTTACTGTGGCTTCCTATATTATGAGCCATTAAGAAATGAAAAAGTGTATATTAGATATACTGTGTATAGCATATTTTGTATAAGATCATCTAGGTTTGAAATTATATAATTCTACCTTCAATAATACATGATAACGGGGTGCTTGAACCATGGGTGGGGGTATGGGAAATTCTCGCACGCTTCGTGCGGTGAGGACCTGTATGTTTATTGAATAGAATAAACAAATATTTATTGTCAGTCACAAATTTAATAAAATTGAAGTAGCAATAAAAAAGGGGGTTATGTGGATCCATATGTGAATAACCTGCAGCATCACCGGGTGTATAAGATGATGTTGCTTTCACGAGAGACCGGCCTCCAGGGTCCTGAATACTGTTATGTGGTGTGGTATGAATGTTGATTATATGATCAGTTGGGGTGGCAATTGTGTTTTCGTTGGAGTTCATTACTGTAAAAATATATCCTACTCAGTTTGGATGCTTGCGTCGTTCGTTCTTAGAGAACTAGCATGATTGAAATGATAACGCAACCCAAATGGTAAGGATGAGTATATGCTTGGTCAAGGCCCTCTTTATATAGTAGTTAAGTTGGCCACGGATCCTTGAGAGTTCCAATAATAGCGAAATGGGAGATGAGATATGTTAATGACGTCTGTTGATGGGAAACAATATTCTAATTCTTATTCTTATTTGTTTTATGGAGAAAGAATATTTTATGTTACGTTGCGGCGAATCTTTATAGTCCTTGGGCAATGTTTTTTAGTTCCAGTAACTTAGGGGAATATATTTGATGTTTGATATTTGACTAATGGTAGGGAATAAAGTTACTCTGTCTTCCGTAAAACTGGGTCAAGGTAATATATGTTATTATTATCTTACCTGCCGCGTTACGATTGGGTTGCAGAAGGTATGGGAATATATTCAGTCTTTTGTAAGATTGCCAGTACTTTACACTTTTTCATGGAATATATATTATTATTATTCCCTTACATGCGTCGTTAACATTGCCAGTACTTTACACTTTTTCATGGAAAGTGGGAAAACGTGTTATTTACTTAACAATGCACAGAAAAATATGATAATTTTTTTACGGTATATTATGAAATTAAGTTTTACTTTCATGTTTTGAAACTGTCAAATCAGATGGCTTGACTTTTTCAATAAAAAGAATTATTGTTTGGATAAGTCAATGGGATACTTTATATGACTATCCCCTCATGCAAAGTTAAATAACTTTTCTGATAATTACACGTGACTTTGAATTATGTTACAAATAAAAACTCCAAACGTATATACAACATCCATTTTATGTTCAATAGTTTCCAATTAAATTGAAAATTAAGATTTATTTATTAATACATAATTTAGTTTTACGCTATCTTAAATTTAATGAATAGATTATTATTATCATTATTATTATTTATTATTAATATATGATTACTTTAACTGAATTATATATATAGTTTAATTGAAATTGAAATAAACATATAATTATATATTAAAAATTATAATTATAAATATATATTAATATTCTTCAAAATTATGTATTAACTACTGTTTATGGCATCTGATCCGTATAATTATAATTATTAAAATTTTGTAATAATAATAATAATGAAAAACTCAATCTTGAAGTAATTGTACAGAGACTATTGAACATAAAATGTAAAATGATAGAGGTTATTATGATAGAGTATTATATAGTATAATATAATGACAATTCTAATATTAATGATATTATATTATATATTATATTATATATATATATGTTAAGATAGTTCACATTATAATTATTAACATTACTATTACTATGGAGGTGAAGATCAATTTATCCATTAAAAAACACAAGACATAAGTGGGCCATTGTATTATTGAAATATCAAAGAAGTACAAACAACACTGGTAACTCTTCTTGACAATGAGTAGAGAGGCACTAATAGAAATAAAAACTCACAGGAGACAACAACAATGCCAAAGATAATGGCTTTAGGGAATTGAAAACTAATTACAACATAAGTGAGTATGGCCCACACGAATATGCGAACAGTTTGAGTACTGGAAATCATTTTTTTCCCTCAATCTTGACGACAACTTCTGGTTTCTTGTTTGTTGGAGGTGAAGAGAAATCGAGGTTTGTAAAGTCAATGGATGAAGGAGAAGCGAAGTCTGGGCTAGTCTTTGAAACCTTACAACCGGAAGGAGAGATTAAGTCGAGGTCAGGGAATTGGATGGGATCAACAGTTGAAGAACCACGCTTGCCATTTGATTTGTTGCGTGGTGTATGTTCAGAATCTGTGATCATAACCACGGAAGGAGGGGTGGATTCAGAGTCAGTTACTTCGATAACAGGTGAGGGTGGTTCTTCAGTATCGTTGAGGTCCAAAACTGATGTGGGTGAATATTGGGAAGCAGTGTTACCCACGTCACCAGTTGGGCTACCTTGAGTCACTGTTTGACTACCTTGAGTGACATTTATGGCTCCAACAGTAGTTGGATTATCCTCCAATACAGGCAACACAATGACAGCACTCTAACTAAGGTTGATTTCTTCAAGACTGGCCTGAAATTATTACAAAGTAATATACTGAATCCATAAATATTTGATTAATAGAACTATCAATGGTCAGCGACCTAGCAAAAAAAATTTAAGAATAGAAATAGATATTTTAATATATTATTTGACTTACAATAGGTTCAGCCGTGGGTACTTTGTTAACCTCATCCCGATACAGAGCATCATTTACCTCACTTGTAATCTATTAAGTGTAAATAATGTTGTTAGTGTGAAATATAATTTGAAACTATGATTTTATATGTATTTTAGTTCAGTATGAAACCTCTATGTTATGTTTGCGAAGGAACTGTTGAATGATTCCAAAATCATGAGTGATCTTCTTAACTGTGAATGCTTGCCAACCCTTCAAAATATTCCCTTCAGAAATTTCTACCTTAAAGAGGAAATCCTTACCAATGAAAGCCTTAAACTCATCAGGGTTTGTAGGAGAAGAGTCCAGTTGCTAAAAAAGAGGAAGTTTATCAATATTTGATACATTTAAACAAATGATCTGAGATTTTGTCAAAAAAAAAAACAAATGATCTGAGATATACATAATAATGGTAGGTTGATACCTCTTTGATTGACCGAATTAGATCAGTGGTGGAACGACCAAGATACATGGCCACAATGGTGTTGAAGAGTGTGAAAGTGGTTGATCCTGTATGATCGATGACTTGCAATTGAAGCTTGAATCTAACCATGGTGGTGATATTTACGTTATTAAGTAGTCATAATCAAATTGTGGGTTTATTAAAATGTATGTGATTAAAAATACCTTGGAGTAGCAGCTACCATAGTGTCACAATGGTCACAGGAATATCTGTTTCCAGATTGGGTTACACGTCTTAGACAAGTATTGCATGAGTCATAGAGCCATCCATGGTCTAGCTCGATTTCAATTACTTTTGCAAAAATAGCACCAAATCCAATCTGAAAACATTAAAGTAATTTTTTTACTATAAGTTACATTAGTTATAGACTATTATTTTGGTGTGGTAAAATTAGTAGTCAATTAGTATTAGTAGTGAATATATATAAAATTGAGTTAGATTGATTACATCGGATGCCTCAAGTAAATCCCCAATAGTCATCCGTGGTGTCTGCAACATTTCATCAGCAAGTGTTATGGTGGTTGGTATGGGCATCTGTGTAACTGCTTGACTCATTGCGGATGTGACTTCAGCCATGCTAATAAGAAAAAAAGAGGAAATGAAAATCATGCGAAATATATACTATAGATGACGGTGGGAATATAATGTGTTGGTGAATGAGTTGCTGTTTTGTAGTCTCTATTTATAACCGTGATAAATATGAATGACTAATACATGCATGGATAATAGATTACCGAATTTTGTAGTCTCTAATTTCAGTAAAGTTTCATCATCAATTATGAGTTTTGTGCCAAAGAAGGCGGAAGATACAGCCATAACACCTGTTTTATTGATAAGTTTGTCAAACATTGTAACAAATATATATATATATATATATATATATAGGTATAATTGTTACGTTAATTATAAATAGTTGTTTCTGACAATAAAAATTAAATTAAGAAAATTAATACATTGGTTGACTGACCTTGGTATTTATTGAGACGAACCATTCGAAAAATTGCAGGCACAGGACCACTTTCTCCGACAGTTGAAAGGTAGGTGTTAACCCTCTCCGCATGTTCACCCCACAAAGTACATGTAAGCCTATTTTGCCTATGATGGTACAAACGTTTTAATGGTAAAACAGAAAGTTACAATATTTGAGCATTAGACATGTCAAATGAGTTATGCTCCAAAATAATCATGAGAGAATGTAGTGAAATTAACTTACTCCAAATCCTCCGTGACAACATCAATTAACAGCATGTTTCTTCCATTCTTTTCAATGTGTTTTAAGGTGTCCTTCTCAACAATGTGGCCAATAACATCTATCATTGAAACATAAAGGGGACATGATATCAGTTTAGTGAAAATAAATTGATTAACAATGGTCGTTGAGGTATATGGCACTGGAATGGTACTAAGAAGATCAGTGAGAAAATATTTACCACAATAGACATCTGGTTTCATCTCAAACTGTATTTTTGGAAATTCAGCAAAGTCAAAATGGTTTCTAGGAATTTCTTCTGCTTATATATTACATACTCTTGTCATCCCCATGAAGAACAGCTTGTATTTGTGTTCACACTTTCTGAATTTTGGGTCGTTTTGAGCCACCAAAAGCTTGTGGAAAATATAAGTACCACCTTCCTCAACATAAGCAGCTAATCTCCCCAGCAAGTGCTTTTTCATAGTAGCTTGTATCTTCCCAAACTGCCAACGATGACTTATTGTTAAACTCATGGAAAAAATTCAAATCTTCGATAAATAGAATATAGTGAAGTTGTATCTAGAAAATACCTTTTCATCGAGCAATAACATATCTATTTGGGTAACTTCGTCATTGTTCTTCACGTTTAAGACTTGCCAAATATGAATGACCCTCACTTTTAGAGTCCAGTCGATTTTACCGGGAACAATGTCTTCAATGAAATGTATCTCCGGAGCCAAAGTTTTGATTGAAGACACTGGGAGTTCATAAAAAATGTTGTGTTAAGTAAATGACAGTTAACTGAAATGATTATTAGACGATTAATTAACAACAATGCAGCTCTGTAATGACCTGCAGGAACGAATATTACTACTTACGAATGGTTTGTGAATTGGTAGTGAATTGGTGATTGAATGAGGAGTTCAGGTCTGCTATTTATAGTAGTTACGGATGTAACGTTAACAGGTGCAGCTCATAAATTAATACAAATTAATACAATTTATATTATATATATATATATATATTATATATATATATTATATATCTCTATATCTATGTGATATGTGAAATGTCAAATATGTGATATCTGTATATGTCAATGTCTGAAAAAGTGTAAATGTGATATGTGCTATTGGTAACTTGATTTCTTAGACGTGATCTTATACATCTAAAATTAAGATTTGATTGAAATTTTAATGCTAACTATTTATATATATTTGATATTTGTTTCACTTGTGGATATGAGATATGTAATATATATATATATATATGTAATATATACAATAACTTCGTCTATTAGTTAATTTATTTATTATTTATTTAATTAATTAATTTATGTAAGGGTTACCTTTCAATTTCAATTTCCATATATATATAGAATCTTGTTTGGATTATTATATGTATCTGTAGACATGGAATATATAAATATATGCAGATGCAGATTACTTTACCATGGGTGAGACATTAACTATTTCACTAAAAAAAGTTAACAATTAACAATGTCTTATATTTTAAAACGGTAACTTAGTAACGAAAGTTGTTGAGCTTCCATCAGATTTGAATAGAGACATCTATTGGTTACAACTGGTTTAGTTATAGCCTGTCATGTAGTATAGTGTAACTTTAAATTCCCAATGAGTTTTGTATTTGATGTGTCGTGAGTATAAAATTCATCATGATTAAATTACCAACGAATAGTGGATAAGTCTGGACACAAATATACGGCGCTGAATAACGATTTGAACCTACACGTTTGATTGCGCTGAATAAGGACACAAATATATGTTAGGCGATTTTGAATGCGCTGACCTACGATGTGTTTATGTGTTGGTTTAAGTTGGAAATATGCAATTGATGTGATTGGGTGTTGACATATATTACTAACTTTCGGTGTAAAGAAGGAATATATTCGTTTATTGCAGGCATGGGAATCTAGTAGGTTTAACCTTTAAGCCTAGACTGTTGAAACATCTATGTACTATTCTGCATATTCCTATATGTTTTCCTTCTGGGTTTAGTATCTTGTACGATCTGCTGAGTTTGTGTTACAGGCAATTAAATTTTACAAAGCGTGGAGTGTAATTCAATATTCGTTTACGTATGGTCGAATCACAAAATTGTAGAAACATCAGTATTTAATAATATGTAGACTGAGATGTGGGATTATATTCCCTCAAAGATTTAATGTTCTTTAAAGTAATGATTCTTTAGAAACAATGGTATGTTTCGAACTTAAAACAAACTGATGGTTATTGATATAAAGTAAAAAAATAAAGAATAAGAGTACGTATGTTTCTGAATAATGAAAGTAAACACATAGTCCCATTTTATTCTTACCATATTAACATGTCCTCTTCATTGGCTATTAGGCCTTAAGTTTAGATTAAATATGCGAAAATACTTTGAAAAATAAGGTGAACTGACAGTGGTAATAAAACACAAAGATGGAGCAGGCCCCTGCAATACATTAGGTCATTACTAATACAATACTTGATAACTACTAATTGATGAAATTAAAACATTGGACAGAATTAAAGGGAAAGGAACAAAGCGTAGATGGAAACAATGGAAGTTGGAAGTCCTTCAAAGTGGAGGAGGTTGCAATGATTATATTGAACTTCATATTTTTGTGGGACATGATTTTGCATAAGTTGTTCCGAACCCAACTTTAATCTTTCATGTATGAAATTGCCAATATGTTAGGGTTAGTGGATGGAACACCAAGGTGGACTCGGAGTCCTGTTTTAAGCCCTTTGAGATGACAAAAACGATACCACCCATCTGAAATACCACAAGATGCTGGGGAATCATTACGGAACTGTAAGAAACACGACGCTTCCGTTCCATAATCATCGTAGATGACAACTCTAACATCAATCTTCCGGAATGCAACAACACAGAAATCGTTGGGAATATGCTGCAATTAATAATTAATATTGTTAAAAATACTAAAGTTATGTGTTATTGATCCTCTAATGAAATTAATTGAATTATTAATTGAATAATTAATACTTAAAATTAGTTGCTAGGAATAATTAACTGACCAGACGTCCGGACCAAATATCCGCAAATGTTAAAGTTTTCTCCAACACATGAAAGAGATCAGGTTTTTGGCATATAGTTAACAATTGATTGGCCAGAGAGGGGTCTGGATTTGGATATGCAAGCATTTTGGGAGAATCTCCAATCCATAGGAGCTTAGGAGGAGATGGATACATAACCTCTTGATCAAGACGATCCCGCATTTTCATCACGAACCTATCGGGACGTATGTATACTAATCTTGCCCAACCACCTAACAGAAGACGATAGTACTTAACGACGTCGCTCCACCCTTTGACGAAAAACAACTCTCCATTTTGTACCTCAACAATTACTTGAAACATGTTACCGATGGGATCGCATAGTAGGACTGAGGAAGATAAGTCGTTGGCGTGTTCTTTGTTAAACAGATTCAGTAGTTTTGCAATCTCCTGCTAATTCGATAAATTGATGGAAGATTAAAAACAAATTTACAAAATGGTAGCATTGTATGATGTATTAATATATTAAGTAAACGATAACGCATATGAATAGTATGTATTCGAAGGCGGCTTCCATTGTTACCTGATCAGGATGACAGTCCATAAAGAAGGGTTCATATCGGATCTGCAACTCGTAACCAAACTTTAAATTCTTGTATGGAGATGCCATAGAGCAGTTTAAAACCATGTTGTTGGCTTTGATGGAAGCAGTGAATGAATAAGGAGAAAGGAGTTTCAGAAATCAAGTGAGAACTTAGGGACTGATAATGGGAGGTATGGCTTCGATATATATAACATGGATGTAACTAAATACCCCTATTGTACGATTAAATTACGAACGATATCGTTTACACATTTTTGAAATTTAGTTGGTGGGTCCAACAGTAAAATGCCGCAGAACAATGAGTACACAAATGTACATTGGCAGGGTCCTGATTGATTGGGATATAAGTGGTTTAAAACTTTGAAAGATTTCCACTTTTTGCGAAAAGATTTTTTCAATGACTGAATGAAGTATCTTGTCATAAGTTAAAGTTGCTTTATCCACTATTCGCAAAGTTTGTTTGCTAACATTCATGGAATAGACTAACTATAAGTTAGTAGCATAGGAAAGAATAGATGATTCTATTATTCTGACTTTTATAAGTCGTGCTTTTAGATGCGTGATTGATGCTGTTACTTTTCCAACACTACTGGTTCCAAAATGCAAGACTTAACAGATTATTACATAGATTTTAAAATTAAACATACTTTACAGCATATAAAATATAAAAAACATGATATTATCATGTTAGACCACCCCATGGAATGGGGGCATACCATAGATATTATACATAATCACTAAAATTTTGATACCGTAGTATCATGATTGAGCCACTGCTGCCAATATCACTTGCTAACAGGGTAGAGATACAAACTACTACATTAAATAAAAAAAACGAACATAATTAATTGACACAGATAATGCAGATATGCGCATTGCTATCTTATGGTCCCAAAAGATAGCAAAGTGTGTTTCCAATATAGATGCTTCACTGCATGTAGATATAGTATAGAACATCTGACTTGAGCTTTGTGACCCCTAAAAGTATGTTGTCACCTTCTTTGAATCCTTTCACTAAGTGAAACCTTGCCCAACCTCCAGTCAAGTGACAAAAGTCGCTACGACCAATCTCAATGTTGAGGAAACAATCCCATTCTTTATCAGTCTGATCAATAAGCTTGACCTCGCAGCTTTTTAATGGAAGTGCCCTAATACAGAAAAAATGTGGCAATGCCTGTTGGAAAAATCCCACATATAGTCATTAGTAATTAGCATAACACTAAGTGGTATTTATTATATAGTAGTGGTATTTATTATGTTTGTTGACTAACCAAAACATTTTTGGACATGTCATCAGAAGTTAGTGTGTGCATGTATTTGAGCTGGTACTCCTTCGGATCAAAGGTAGTTGTTTCAGTTGAGGAAGCTTGGTCACTATCAGCTGGTGAGGATATATGTGCAATATGATATGGCAACGGAGGATAGACAACCTCGACACCGTCGTGTGTGAATACCTGTATGACAAACCTACCACCACCAAGATAAATCATTCTAATATCCCCACCATTAGTCAAGTGATAAAAATTTCCCACATGCAACCATCCAGCAAGAATCATGGTTCCCCTGTGTTTTACAACTACAACATAAAACTGGTTTCCCATTGGATCAGTTAGAACAATGTTCTCGGGAACTTCATTGTAGAAGCGTTTGATAAATAGTGATGGCATTGTTGCAAAATCCTGGAAGTATAATATAAAGTTGTTAGACAACATTACAGTTATATTTGCGATGATGATAAATTCATTTTTATCTAGAGGTGGTAATCTATGAAAGCTCATATTGGAATATATCATTACATCATCTGTTTTATATTCAACAGTATGGACCTCGAAACGCATCGGGTTGAACAAACAACGAACAGCATCCGTGGGGGAGAAGTAGCTAGCCATCTAAAGAAGAAATGAATAAATTTTTTTATACATAGTGTTTGTAAATATTAATGTCATGGTTCATGTCCAAACATTAGGATAAGTTATGACCACTGGGATGAAATAACACACACTTAAGATGAATGTAACCCTAAAATGTGAACCTAATACGTGGTTTATGTTTTTCCAGTTAGTTCAAAAAAAGATTGAAATGGGACTTGAGTAAGAAAATAAACATTCCATGAAACGTTAGAGACACTTACAGTGTCTTTTCCCTTAACCATGCGTCGTTGAGAAAGGAAAAGAAGATGATGGAGAAAAATCTAGTGAATGAGTTGTGACTTCATGTGGTTCCTGTATTTATAGCGAAATACAGGGTTGGATTCATCATCAGTGTATTGTTCATTAAAAAATAGCTGGCAATCTAATTTATAATTAATACAAATAAGAAACTTCAAATTATTTGTTTCATGACTGTTTTTATTTTTCTGATTGTTATTTCTTATTTCTTATTTACTCCTTTCCCTATAAACCGTGTTTTCAAACAAACAATGGCTTCTAGGGTGGTTGAGGTGCATTAAATGCAACCAAATCGAATATTATGTCTACTTATTAGGTCTTACTTTACATACACCACGCCCTTAACACACTTCCCACTTACTTTGGAGGTGTAATAACGTACAATGTCCAACGTGTAACCAACAAGCCAACACAAATATGAAACGTGGCTGCATATTCCCATATCTTCCATATCTTATGCTGCAAAACAGATACTTGTTAGCTTTACTGTTAGAATTTTACTGGATTTAATCGGATTGTTTAATAATCCAAGGGATTTTCAAGCGTTGACATGCGCTAAAACTTTGCAAGATTCTTTTTCATTGAGCATTCCCCATGTTTTTGTCATGTCAAAAACGATACATGCTACATGCATCCTCTTCAGTCTAAAACATTTATCAGTCCCATAGGTTTATCCATGCGTGTTCCCATACATGATACATGATACATGATCATAATATATGCATGCTACCCCAACAAAACCAGTTCCTACATGACTATGATGTTTCATCTGTCATATAGACATGCATGTAGACATGCATGACCTTAGTTGTGAATTTGAATACGTATAGGAATACGAGTTTGTAGTTGGTACTGTGGCTTTTCATGGAAAGAAAGAAACCGTATATGAATAGTGATTTTTTAGTGTTATTTTTTAGTGTAGCTTTATAAAAGGAAGGGATTATGTTGGATTTGACAAGTGACGACATCTTAAATTAAGCCCATAAGTAACAAAAGAACAGAGTACAATACATTTTGTTGACGATGTAAATGAGTAAAATGGTATCAACAACAAACTTGGGGATAGAAATAAGATTATGTGAATTGAATCTAAGAACAACAACACAACTAATTTAGACGAGGACGAGAATAGCTAGTATTGATGAGTAGGTAGACGAGTGCATGCCATCCATGCATTAATCAACCATTTGGCATGAACCTCAAACACCATTGGGAGCCACACCAATTTTCTTATTGTTCTTGGTGTCTTGAACACCGTTACAAACCACCACCTCTGACAGATTCAACTCCCCTTTCGCATTCCTTGCTGCTATCTGTTGTTTAGTTGACTTGTAATATGTTGCATACAGAATCAGTTGTGCCACTGCAAACAGTGTTCCAATCCCATTTGGTATCTGACAATAACAAATTTTTATTTATTCAGTTTTACTAATTTTGGAAAAAGTAATTAAAATAAAAATGATATTTAAAATTATATGTGTATATATATATATATATATATACATATATTCTTACAGCGATGAATGGATCGAAAGGGATGATAGCATAAGTGGTCCAAGACACCCCGTTGCCAAAGGAAGCCAGAGAGAGGAAAAACGGCATGTACTCAACGCTTTTCGTCGTAATCACCAATTTCTGTACCCACCAATATATACATATATAATTAGTCCAAATTTTAGACCAAATACATCCATTTTCGTTGACCCATTTTTATTTATATTATGTAAGGGCAGGAGTATTTATTAATGATTACTTACCATGACGGATAAGGGGGAAGCATACATGGCAACATTGAAGAGCATGCATATAGTTCCAACAACAGCAGAGCGCTTCTTAACGGTGTGGATCATAGTCAATGAAACAAATGCGAGAAGAGCGATGAAAATGAGCTCTAAGAGGACGCCGAGGAAGACCTTGAGCCTCTTTTTCCGATCCGAGTAGATGATGAAGAGGGTGAGGTAGACGACCTCAATCACACACCCTGCACCGTTGATGGTCACCACGAGTACACTGTGCGGGTGCACCATGGGTAGGCCATAAAGGGTCCAAACCAAGCAGTTTATCAATGTGGCTAGGTATGGTACTGCAGAGTACTGCTCTACTGATCCTTTTTTACATATTTGGATAAAAGTTGGCCTGTATACATTTATATTTCAAACTTAATTAATTGATTAATTGATAACTATCATTGAGTAAAACATTTCTCTTTGTTGAGTAGGTGCTTGATTAGTTACTCAGTTTAAAAAATCATAAATAACTATCATTATTTTACATGAATCTTTTAATATGAATTACTAACGTGTCTTTTGAATGCATGTTACCGCTCGGGTTATTTTTTTTCCACAAAGAGAAGAAACTTACACTGGGGACAAGAACAGGCAGCCAGAGATAACATTTCCTGAAGGCAAGAAAAAAAATGTAAAAATTTACAAATCAATAAACCAAAAATAGCAAAAACAAAAGTACAAGAAAAATATGTATATATTTGATGAAATTCATAAAGCAAATTAACTCACCTATGATACCAACTACTGTTCGAGCAATCTCTGCTGTACTCATGTTTGCTAGCTAAAGCCTCAAAGAACTCAAATCAAAGACGAGAAGTGTGTCTAACTAACTATGCGTGAGAATAATGTGAATTAAGGTAAATGTGGATTAATGGTCTATCTGGTAGATCACCTCAACAACGTGTGTTTTGTTGTGAGAGGTAATCCGAAGCTACACCTGCTTCAAAGTGTGCGTCCTCTTACAAATATATATAGAATCATTTTGAGCACATGAGATAATTTAAAGAAACAAAAGTTGGCACTGTGTTTAAGATACTGTGAATATATCCTAGTCCTAGCTATAGCTAGCCAGACCAAAAATCCCAGTGGCTCGCCATTTGACACATGGGTGACGGTTTTGGCTCTGATCTCTGTCTCCCTTAATCCAAAACGTTAAAATGCGTGATTCTTCTCCTCTCCTTCTCATAGTCAAATAAATACCAATCTTCATTCGTGCGTATCTTTTATCTTGTTTTATCTTGTTGTATAGGAGTATAGTAGTACTAGTATTGTAAACAACAAATATTATTTTTAGGAGAGTACTACGGTCATCCTTTTTTCATGTTTTATTAGTTACATCGTTAGATATAATGTTTTATGAAGTACATATATATATATATATCTTGTTTTTTACAACTTATATATAACTCTCTGGTTTCTTATATTTGATTAATCATCGAATATTTCAGTTTGGCTCCTCACAATTGCTTCTGGGACAAGCTATGAGAGAGAGTAACAAAACAAAAAATTATCTATTTGTATGTGTCACTCTTACTTGTCCCACAAGTACTTCTGAGGATCCAAACTCCAAATATTTAACATTCATCTTTAGTTACCTATTTGTCTCAGTAACCTATCGAGTAATTAAAACTTTTGTTTGTAGTGGCAGATTTAGAGGGTGTTCCTGGTGTTAATTAGTGGTAATACACTTCAAACTTCGCACAAAAGGGGTTGTGTTCGAATCCATGGAAACACCGTTAGTGATATTACACCCCAAGTTGCACAAAATGAACACTCTATTTTTTAACATGGATCCGCCTCTGTTTGTTTGTGATATATTTATGAAAAGTGTTAAATGTTACTTTGCCAGAAAGAGAGAAGAACATCAAGTGGCAGTACGTAATACTTACAAATTATAACTTTTCACTGTCTTATGTATTGTTTGCCGGTTGTTGATTAGTCAAATGCCCTATTTTCATGCATTTTTCTCTTTCGCAAAAATTCTTCGTAACAAATGGCAATGCTCTAATTTTATATACCTCAGCACATCTTGGCTTGTCTTGTACTGAGGCACTTCAATGGAGTCCATACCGTGAGTCAGTGATTAGAATTTAGAGATCCAGTACTATTATTCATGCATTTAATGTTAGATTTCATATTAAAATGTGACATCTCATTCCAATTGGGAAATGGGTTTCATATACTATAGGCACAATTAATTTTCTGCCATTTGCCAATGAGGTTTTCAAGAAAACTCGATCTAGGCTGATAAGAACATTTATTTTGAGCCACTTGATATTTTACTAGGCTGATAAGAACATTTATTTTGAGCCACTTGATTTTTTCAGTGGTGCACAAAAGGAAAGTGAAAGTTAGACAGTTTATGAGCTTGTTGAGCTGCCTAGTAGAATGTAGGACTGTGAAAAAGTTTGATATATGGGTGATCAATAATCAAGAGTGCTTTTGTCCAAAAAAAAATATGCTCATATATAGACTAATTATCTCAAGAGTTCTCACTTCAAGCGTATCTGTGAGAATTATATTTATATGTTTGAATGACTGACCAAGTCGTATCAGAGAGAGATACATAACCAGATTACATGAAATGTCTTTAAGCATGATTACTACTGGTGCAGAAAAAAATCTTTGAAGTTATTAAATTGACGTTTTAAATTTGGTTGTGTGACAAATATATAATCTGCGAAGTAGTGTGAGACTTTTTAAATTGGTTATACTACTTTTTTTTTAAACAAAAGAAAGGGATACAGAGCCTCGTTAAAACCTTATTTTCTGATGCAAAACCCTCCTTAGGGAAAAAACACCAGGAAGGAAAGAGTACTCCCCCTAAATTTTATTGATAAAAAAAAGAAAAGGTACATAAAACATGGGGGACTAGGCCGAAACCCATGAGCATAAACGTCATTATAACTGAAAATAATAAAAGCAAACCTACAAAGGTGTGCAAAAGCATCACTATAGCGACTCTCATCCCAACCAGGTCGGCACCAGAGTCGCTAACAATCATCTACAGCATACCAAAAATAGGAGGCAATAAGCTCAGCATGAAGGGCCTAACTGTTACCTATCGGAGCAGAAAAACACCCAAGGACAGCAGCACTCCTGTCTCTAAAAATACTACCTCAAGCAGCTGGACCAGGACTCCCTTTAGCAGCACCATCTGTATTGCACTTAATCATGTAAGGAGAAGGTGGGTCCAAATTACCTCTTTGATGGTTGAAGAATTTCTGTAATTACCATTGACATTAAAAGCTTTAATAATCATAAATTCAGCAGCAGAGGAAGATATTGTAGATTTAGAGGCATTGCCTGCTAAAGTCACATTAGAAATAGTTAAGTTGATGGCAGTATGTAAGGGGATCACTTGATATCGAATCTAGCCTGGTTCCTGCAATACCAAATAACCCAAAAAATATTTACAATAGCAGCAGAGACGATGTCATTCAATTGAGGACTCCAACCATGGAAAGTTGAT
This sequence comes from Astragalus glycyphyllos, assembly GCA_963573325.1. NCBI lineage: Eukaryota > Viridiplantae > Streptophyta > Magnoliopsida > Fabales > Fabaceae > Astragalus > Astragalus glycyphyllos. The sequence goes on from OY754307.1 coordinate 72,641,722, forward strand.
GATAAAATGCTCTGGAAGGAAGCAGTGTCTATGTTGAGGCTTAGGAAGCCGCCGAGCCAATTCCAAATGTGTTTGGCAAATGGGCAGGCCAGGAAAAGGTGGTGAGAAGTCTCTGAATCACTACCACAAATGCTGCAAACAGAAACCACAGTGCAACCTCTATTCCAAAGTTGATCATCTGTTGGCATCTTATTATGAATAGCCCTCCAAAGAATAAATGATTTTGATGGCGGAATAAAATTCTTCCACACTGTCTTCGTCTAGGGAACAACCTGCCCAGCGGGAGCGTGAAAAAGGAAAGAATCCCTGAAAGTCAGATCTCCTGAATTAGAGCAATCCCACATCAATTGATCAACCACCGGGTAACAATTTTCTGAATGTCAAAGTAAATTTGGGGGAAGTGATTAACGAAATCGGTAGGGATAGACCATCTGTCGTTTACTATAAAATTACTAACAGTAGTAAATTGGTTATACTACTACTACTAGTAGAATTTCCAGGAATTTTCGTGACAAATTCGTAGCAAATTAATTTTACTGTAAAAATTTACTCTCAGGTAATCTACTCATTTCCATTTTCATACTTCCACAAATTACAGGATTTTCATACTTCTACAAAGTATAGTTATCCTCTATTCATTTTCATTGTCATATCAGAAATATCTCTCTCAAAATATGTAACGAGACAGTTATTCAATAATTCATCTCTCTTATGATTATGCAATTCATTCTTTACAAAACTCATTGAAGAGAACATTATTGTGGGCAAACACATTTTTTTATTGGGGGCATGAAGAAAATTACTAACTATATAAAAAGAAGCTTTTTTTTTTTAACGGGGGCAAGTGACCCCAAAGGGATACACTTGCATCCACTACTGTTGCGAGTAAATTCATAGATAAAAAAGTTTTTTTTTTCGTTTGTTTTTCCTGCTGTTTTTCAAAACAATCACGTTTAGTCCTAAAGTGTTTTTCATGTTTAAAAAGAATTATGCGACTTTTTTTATATTATGTGGCTAGAGTGTGGTGTCTTTTCAACTTTAAGTTGCAAAAAATAATAATTACAAGAAATAAATGGGGTGATTTTGGAAATTCCGTTGACAGAAACGATTTTTTACAAAAATTAAAATGAAAATTTGCTCTAAATATGAAAAAATTTGAATTTATTCATGTAATTTTTCCCCATTTACTATTCCTGTAAGTTGCTATTGAATTGACATGATGGTTTTTAAACCACTATACTTGGAATGGAGTGTTTTTTTTTTTTTTAGAAAAAGTGGAATGGAGTTTTGGAGGGAGAGATTATTCGGATGACAAATTTTAGGTCATAACTTTTAAATATTTTATAATCGAATTCCTCAATGTAGATACTTAACTTCATATTATTTAAAAGTTCATTAACCTAACTATAAATTATTTAAAACTTTCAACATGTATGACCCTAAGTAGCCAGTCACGACATGAACGTGGCAGACTACGAAGTAGCATCATACTTTAAACCTCTCATGTAATGAGTGTTGTTAGCGCATTACACTTCGATTGTGTAGTCTTTATATCTGTTGTTCACAACATATAGAAGTGTTTGTAGCCGCATCTTAATTTTTCGACCACTTGGATCTTCTTATTCGACCATATAGGTTTTGCTGGCTGTGAAAAAGAAGGAAAAGGAAGTTTTGTGAAGAAAATAGGGTTTGGGAAGAAGAAGACAGAATGGGCAACACAACTAGTGTTAATGTATTGGGCTTGGCTCAAAATTAGTGTAAATGACAACTAACTAGTTCGAAAAAAAAACTAAGCTCATATTTCTAACCACACACTTTTTCTCCAAAATACCTCTTTTTTTGCTAAAGAAAAAAAATTACTTCAACGTGATCTCTTCTCTCCACTTCTCCTTTTTCTCCTTCTATTTGCAATAGCGACCATCCCATTATCTGCTGTACTTCTTTAGCGGCTCGACACTATCCATGATTGACTACTTAGTTAGGAACCCGATTACAAAATATTGCTAAGTTTATTAACTGAAATACAATTTTTTTTAGTTTATATAAACCTATTTAAAAGTTAATAGTTGAAAAACTAATAAATAAATTGTTTAAAAGCACTCTCCATTTGTCTATAGAGCAAATATGGTAAGCAAAGAAAAGAAAAGATAACTAAATAAGAGGAAAACGTAATTTAGAAAAGTTGGAGGCGTTGTGTGTAATTAGGCCAAAACCTCTTACCCCTAAAAATTAACAAAGCAGAGCAGGGTGCAGAGGCTAAGGCGTCGTGAGAGTGAGAGTGAGATAGCTGAAGATGACGGAGGTGGCGAGATCAGTGGTGAATGAGGTTTTCGGAGAAAGGATAGTCGACGTTGATGAACCAATTGTCAGTTACATCGTCAACGTCCTCGCCGACGACGATTTTGATTTCGGACTTGACGGCGAAGGCGCTTACGATGCCCTTGGAGATCTCCTCGTCGCTGCCGGCTGCGTCGACGACTATCCCGAGTGTCGCTCAGTGCGTAAATCCTATTTCATTCATCTATTTCCATACCTTAATCGCACCACCAGCAACGAACTAGCTAACTAACTGACGACGATTCATTTCATTCAGGTATGCAGCAAATTAACTGACAAGTTTGGGAAGCACGGTTTGGTGAAGGCGAAGCCAACGGTGCGAAGTCTCGTTGCACCGTTTCGTATGAACGAGGGACTGGACGAAGGTCAAGCTCCAAAGAAGAAGCCGGAGCCTGTCGACGGTCCTCTCTTAACCGAACGCGATAAATTAAAGATTGAAAGGAAAAAGAGGAAGGATGAAAGACAGAGAGAGGTTTTGGAATTTAATTATTCGAAGTTTCATTCACTGTTTTTCTTCTTTATGCATATTTTTATTCCGAAAGTGATTATGAATAGGCAAAATATCAAATGCATTTAGAAGAGATGGAAGCGGTGCGGGCTGGAATGCCTGCTGTGTGCGTGAGGCACGAGAGTGGTGGAGGGCCAAATGTGAAGGACATTCATATGGAGAATTTCAATATATCTGTTGGTGGTCGTGATCTTATTGTTGATGGTTCTGTTACGCTCTCTTTTGGAAGGCACTATGGTAGAGTTTTCCTTCATTTTCTTTCTCTATTTGCATTGAAGTGCGAACATGGACTTGAGCAATAGAAAAGGATGAAAAAATGAATTGTTGTTTTGTTTTTGTTGTCTGTGATGTGCGTACAGGGCTTGTTGGAAGAAATGGGACGGGAAAAACAACTTTCCTGAGACATATGGCTATGCATGGCATAGATGGCATTCCCAGGAATTGTCAGATATTGCACGTCGAGCAAGAGGTTACTGGTGATAATACATCTGCCTTGCAGTGTGTTCTCAATTCTGATGTTGAGAGAACTCAACTTTTGGAGGAAGAAGCTCAATTAGTCGCCAAACAGGTTTCATTTAGTGTTCCAACAATTCTGGGGAGTTTCCTTAGTGGGACATTAGGATGGATAGAGTTATAGTAGTTGACCAGTGGTTTCGGTTGTGCATAAAATACATACAAATGTATAATAAACTATAAAATTGTTAACAACTAACAATGTTGTTCTGTGTTTTAGAGGGATTCTGAGGAGAGCACTGCAAAGGGCAATGGAAACGTGAATGGAGTGGTCGAAATGGATGCTATTTCACAAAGGCTTGAGGAAATATACAAGAGGCTTGAGTTAATTGACGCTGATTCTGCAGTGTCACGAGCAGCATCAATACTTGCGGTGGGATTGTTAGTGATTTGTATCATATTTTATTAGTTATTAGTTATTAAAGTTGCTTATTGGAAGGTCCTATTATTTTTTATTGGCAACTTGGAGTTAGTTGAATATCGAATTGTAACTTTATTTTCATGCTGACGTGTCTTTCACTTTGCCTTATTTATTGGAGAATCGGTTTCCAAAATCATTATCTTACTGATCAAGGGTATTTTCAGGGTTTGAGTTTCACTCCCGAGATGCAGAAGAAGCCAACCAAAACATTTTCTGGAGGATGGAGGATGAGAATAGCACTTGCTCGTGCACTGTTTATAGAGCCTGATATGTTGCTTCTTGACGAGCCTACGGTGACTCATCATTATAAGTTTCTTTCTTGATTCATGGATGTTTTAATTTATAGAATTTAGCAACATTATTTTATTTGTATTATTTTGTTGCAGAACCATCTTGATCTTCATGCTGTCTTATGGCTTGAATCGTACTTGGTTAAGTGGCCAAAAACATTTATTGTTGTTTCTCATGCTAGAGAATTTTTAAACACGGTAATATATTGGTTGATCTTGCTTCATTAGGTGTTTTGTTGATTAAGTGCATTGTCTAAATGTGTTCCCTACATGTTTTTATATTATTCTGGTCAACTGTATCTCCAGGTAGTTACTGATATAATTCACTTACAAAACCAAAAGCTGACTACTTATAAAGGAGATTATGATACTTTTGAGAGGACACGGGAAGAACAAATTAAAAACCAAATCAAAGCACAAGAAGGTCATGAACGTGCAAGAGCTCATATGCAGGTATTATTTTCACTGTAAAATTATTTTTTATATATGTATTTTTCTGTTTCATTTTACCTAACTCTGATGTTTTTTTCCCATTATATTATTTAACTATATTACTAAGGCAAGTATAGTCACTTCCATTGTGATTGGAACTTATACTCTTGGTTTTTTCATAATTGTTGCGTTTAGCCCATTGCATTTGACTTTTTTTTTCTTTAGATCATTATGATACTAGGAGGGAGTCATGGGGCTATAGTACTAGCTTACCGGCCTGTCATTTAACCATTGAATTACCGTAGTGTGTTAAAATTTTCAACCCATATTCTGCTATACTTACTAATTAGGCCAGTTTCTTGTGCTATAGTAATAAACTAATATGGAAGAACTATAGATTACTGGATTGATGGCGTGAGGTGTAGAATTTGGCTTCCAAAATTTGCTTTCTCATGCCATTTATAGTTTATAGTTATGTACAAACACTATGATGCAGGTTGCTAAGCTGGTGTAGAATGCCATTTGTATTTGTATCTGATTTGATCTGATACAGCTACTCACTGCACACAGCTACACTCATAAGTTTAGTATATCTTTTATTTGTTGATAACCCTCAAAGTATTTGCCAACCTCAATTATTTACAAATACTATCATACCCATATCTCTTTTCTTAACAGTTATTTATCATAATGTATTTGATACTTGAATTTGTACCAACCCAACATTGGAAAAAGAGGATTTGGTTAAGGTTTAATTGTGTTTTTGACAGTCCGCATAAGTGTTAGTATTAATGACCGACAATTATTCTCTTCTAATTAGATATTGATAGAGCATAAGAATGCTATGCTTCTACTGTTTTGTAAACAAGTATATCTGGTGTATTCAGTTACTTGTAGTTAATGTTTACAGCTGTGTGACTGCAGCTGACATAATTTGCTTGTACACTGTAGATGTAAGATCTCAGTTCTGACATCCTAAATTAGTTCCAAAGGCTGCTTCTAATTGATTCAATCTTATACACATGATGCGTTACTTCTAATATCCATAATATTGTAATTCCCCCCTTCAAGCCGGTCTGTATATATCACATGCACCAAGTTGTCACATATCTTCACATTTCTAGTTGACTGCAAGTTGGTCATTAGAATTCACAAAAGCTGTTGTGATCCGAAACTGAATTTTGGCTCATTCAAAATAGCAATAAGTCTGTGTGTTTAGTTCTTTTATGAAATACAAGACTTCAAGACATCGGTATACAGGCATCCCATTGCGTGTCAGTATTATAACCACACATCTTCATATGTCCCTTATCAGTTATCACAATGTAATAAGCCTTTTCTTGGTGCTCCTTAATGTATCAAAGAATTGGTATACAGGCATCCCATTGAGTGTCACACAGAAGAAATGAAGTGTTTTCTGATATTAGGGGTTTTGGGATAAGATCTAAAGTTTTAAGGTCAACGGGAAGTTGATTGATGGCAGAAACTTGATGGAAATAGTTGCAATGGGAAGGGCTTGCAGGTATTGAAGCACAACAAGGAATGATTTTGCTGCCAAAAACTGTAGCTGAGAGGGTTTTGTTGTGAGACTCTGATCAATTTAACAATATTAAGAACCACTTGATTAGGGATAAATTGTGTGTCTAGACAGTCCAAGCACGACCTCTATCAATGTTAGTGTTAGTTTAGTATCACTCACAATGATTGGATCTTAATTGTATAGATACACACTCCTAAGTTGGTTCCTAACATTGCTCCCAATTGATTCTGGGCGAGCATTAAAAGTATTAAATTGAAATTTTGGGTTCCTAGCAAAAGCTTTGAAAGAGTATTAATTACTTTGATTCAAACCTAGTTATATACATATACACTCTTAAGTCCCCAAGATCGCTCCTAAGTTATTCTGAGTGCACTTGGGCGAACTTTGGAAAAGAGCACTTTTATGATTTAGTTTTTCTAGAGCTTTTTGTCAGAAGCTAATCTTTCTGGCTTCTAAGAGAGGTATAAACTAAAAGTTTTGCAGTTCTTTTTTCAAAAACGTAACCAATTACCATTAAAAAATTTAGACATTTTTAATTAAAAAAACAACTTTTTTGGAAAAAACTTCAACATATATAAATGATATGCTACTATATTAAGATATTCCAACACTAACAGAGTTTTCCATTCATGATCCCATACAAAAATTGTTTTGCATATGGAGTATTTTATTCAAGATTCTATGCGACATCTGACATGTGCTGTTTTACTTTTCTACCAGACCTTCATTGACAAGTTCCGTTATAATGCCAAGAGAGCATCGCTTGTTCAATCTAGAATCAAGGTACTTATTATTCTCGGTTTTCGTTCTTATAAATCAAATGCCTAAAATTTTGTGTGCATATATACATGTTATATCATGCTTTGTGTTGTCTAGCTGCTCCCAGGTTTGATTGTTTATCATTTTCTGATTAAATCATTGGAGTTGATTTATTTCATATCTATAACCTTATTTCCTGGAAAAATATTTCAGGCTTTGGACCGAATGGGCCATGTGGATGAAATTGTTAATGATCCTGAGTATGAACTGCTATTCTTTATCACCTATTGCATCGAAATATGTTTTTCTCTTTTAATTAAGTGTTTGACTTTGTTTATTTTTCTTTTCTGGGGGTGATATAGCTACAAGTTTGAGTTCCCTACTCCAGATGATAGACCTGGCGCACCAATAATAAGTTTCAGGTTGAACATTACTCTCTTCTTTTACTTGCTTTATGGACAATATAGGTTTATAGATACCAATGAATACAAAAATTGAAAAATGTAATGTTCGTCATACACACAGTTTAGTCCTTATCCCTCACCTAATGTGGAATCTCTGATGTGTGTGTGCAGTGATGCATCATTTGGTTATCCTGGGGGGCCCATTCTATTTAAGAATTTGAACTTTGGGATTGATCTTGACAGTCGTATTGCAAGTAAGAATGCTTATCCTAGTCCTAAGAATGAATTTTCTCTTACCTTTTGGTTCAGTTTTTATTAGCATTTTTTAGTATTCATTTTTATGATTGCACGACCTTTTATCACGTGTGGGGGGCATGTCAATCTCAGGTTGCATCTTTTGGCAAACTAGTATTAATAAACCTATGTATGTGGGAGAATGTTATTTAAGTTATGACATGACTCTGCCATATTGTTTTGTGTTAAAGATTATATTCTCTATGTTTCCAGTGGTTGGACCAAATGGTATTGGCAAATCTACTATACTAAAGTTAATAGCTGGGGAACTACAGCCAAGTTCTGGGACTGTCTTCCGTTCTGCCAAGGTAATCTATATTACTGTGGTAAAATTGTCCTACAACTTTACTAATACTAGCTACTTCATTTCGCCTCACCTCCATTACATGCTTTCAGATGTTTTGTACTTTATTTCCTGCTTACAATCATTTTTTTGAATGTGTTCAACCACATTTTTAATCCATGATATTGTCAGCAGCTGAAGTCCAAGTCTTTGTCTTGTTTATGCAATTCAGATGTAAATTTTAAAACCATTTATGTATGATTTGAAAATGATAGTGTTTATGTTTTATTACACGACACTTGGGAGCCAGAAATTATCAGAGTGGTGGATTTTCTATCCTGAATGATGTCTTTTCATGTTTTAATATTATTTTGGATCATTATTTACACATCTCCACTGTCTACAGGTTCGGATAGCAGTGTTCAGTCAGCACCACGTTGATGGACTTGACTTATCCTCAAATCCTCTTCTCTATATGATGCGGTGCTATCCTGTGAGTTCCTTGTATTTAGAGATAATTAAGCTTTTTTCTGAGGAGTTATATTCAATTGAAATATTCTTGGTTGACTATAAACGGAGTTTTCTTCATTCTAATCACTGAATTCCTTTATGAAAAGATCAGTGTTTTAACATGGTTTCTGACTCATAGTCATATTGTGAACCAAAGCTGTCCACATTTGACTGTTAAGTGCTAAGGCAGTTATCGCAGTTGCATGTTGTGATGCAAACTGAGATCAGAAACCTTTTATATAATGCAAAGATGAACAGACTACTAGCTACAACCTTGTATATGTGAGAATTGATAATTTCTCTGATAGGAATCAACTGATTCAAGGGGAATTTTTATTGAAAACTTCAAGAATCAATGAACATTACAATCCACTGGTTTAGAGTTCCAGAGAACTAACTGAATGTAACTACTTTCTGTTTCTGCATAACTGTGCAACAGTGTACAGCAACTATTTATATCAACTAATACAAGTGTGTTTTGATTATTTTACCCCTCCTGAGAATCATTAATATCTTTCTTTCTTCTATAGTAAACTTTATTTACAATTGGTCTGCTATCATTCTCCTTTTTAAATTTTCATGGATAAACCCATGAGTGACTATTGTGGTTGCATATGTTATGATATTTGTTTGCCAAAGTGACGAGTACTCTTTTTCCTTTGGAGGAGGGGATCAGATCAAAACTGAGGATGTTAGGCTGTAATGGTGTTTTTAGAACTTGTTTAGTACCTCTGCATGCAATTATCTTATTGACTTTGCCTGTTGGAATTTTCTCCAGGGAGTTCCAGAACAGAAGCTTCGAGGTCACTTAGGTTCTTTTGGTGTAACTGGAAATCTTGCACTTCAGCCCATGTATACTTTATCAGGTATAGCATTATTCATAGTCCATGCTGCCATCATAAAATTACATTTGTCATTTGTTTAAAAAAATTGGTTGATGATTTTTAAGAACTGCGAAAATGTCAGGACTGATTATTGTTTGTTGCAATAATGTGTGTGTGTGTGTGTGTGTGTGTGTGAGAGAGAGAGAGAGAGTATATATATATATACAGAGAGAGAGAGAGAGAGAGAGAGAGAGAGAGATATCAAGTGAGAGGGCCTTTTGTATGACATAAGAGGAATAAATCACAACCATTAGATCAAACAACCATTGTGACCATTAAATTACTTTCAATCATGACCATGTATGGTTGCATGGCCAAGATTTATCCCTCTCATATATATAGGAGTTTTTCGAAGTGTTGTTACTCCACTTAAAAACTACTGATATTGAATTTAACCGATATTCCAATTTATATAAAATTTAGTGCTCATGATCATTAATATAATATGTTGATATTCAACTGTTAGAATGTTAGATTAGCTAAATTCATTGCCCACATTGAATTATTTAATGGAGTAATTATGCAAGAGTTACACCTAGAGCAAGTGGATCCCCACCCTATACGTGTGTGTATCTTTTATGCATTTATCTCCTGACTTTTCTAAGTGCTTTACTAGGTGGTCAGAAAAGCAGAGTTGCCTTTGCAAAGATAACTTTTAAGAAGCCACACATAATATTGCTCGATGAGCCATCCAATCATCTGGTAGGTTGCCCTGTCTCTCCACCACTGTATTACTTCTTATCAAGTTTTTGAGCCTACAAGGCTATGACAACTAGTTTACCATCGTATTTTGATGCAGGGAAAAAATGCTTAATCTACTATGAGTCTTTGTTTTTGCGTGGTTTTTGGATCATGTTTATTCTTATTTGTTCTCATCTAAATTGTGGTATCTGAACAACTTGTGTGCAATGTGTGGGGAAAATGGCTGAAGTTCCTATAGGGGGATTTGGATATTCTCTTTAGCTTCTAACCCGACCTTGTCGTTTTAAGGTGATAGACTTAATTCCCTGTACTAAGCCACTAACGTTTCCTGCAGAGGGTCCCACATTCTAGTAAGTTGTAACTTCTTTGGTTGTTTCGTAAAATGACGAGGTGATGTAAAAGCTTAAGTGAGAAGATCGAAAATTGTGGCGATATTCCTGAGCATTTTAATAATTGTTAATTCCTATTCTGGGGCCATTAAACCATTGAAGCTATTTATCTTCACCCGAGCATTTGCAAGCAAGTTGGGTGTGGGTAGATAATTTTAACTTCAAGAGGATTTCTTGGAAATCTACCTAGCACTAGGGTGGTGGATGCAAGGCACACTGACTGCTCAATGCATGATCTAATGAGATTAGACTAATGGACTTGTATAAAAGATCTTATACTATATTGTTTTATATAGCACTTCATTGTAATGGTATGACGACCCAGCTGATGGCAGTGACACAATAAAATCCTTTTAATATAGAGTTAATTAGTCTCCTTTGATAATCAAAGTCGATCCTTTTGAAGGTTGCAATACAACATGTACCATATATTCGACATCTAGATCAAGTGACTAAAATATAAATCCAAAATTGACTGGGATCTTATTTTAATGTTGTAGGACTTGGATGCTGTTGAGGCACTAATTCAAGGTCTTGTGTTGTTTCAAGGAGGCATTCTCATGGTATGCTGAGTGCTCAGTACTGCAGACATCATATTCTTTTAATACTATTTGATTGTTTGATCAGAATGATCCAAACAATTTTTATGTCTAAATTGATATTTCCGTATTGGCAGGTGAGTCATGATGAGCATCTCATCTCTGGAAGCGTGGAGGAGCTATGGGCTGTATCCGAGGGAAGAGTGACACCATTCCATGGCAGTTTCCAAGATTATAAGAAGATACTACAGTCATAGAAAAGTGAAAGTGAATCGTAGTCAATATATTTTTTGGATAGAGAGTAACAGGAAGATATATGGATGACATTTTTCTGCTTCTCATCTCACCAACATATTGGGAATACACAGTTTTGGAATTTATCAAACTATGTATAAGTAATATAATTTGAATGGTTTTTATCATTTCAGAGTAGAAATGGTTAGATACTTTTATATGAAATTATTTTGATGATAACTTTATATCGAATGTATCCTTCACCCAATAGAGCAAGGATGAGTTCGCTTTTGTAAGAAAGTATGGAACTAAACTGTACAAAACTAACCACCATCATTTGTAGTCGGCCTGCTCTTAAAAGTTTCAAGATAATAAATCAATTCAAAATTTGAGGATATTATTATCTACAATGGTCAAACATAAATAAGTTGATGTGTCGGCAGTTCCTATGATAGAAGTGCTTTAATCCTTGTTTATTGTTAGTCTTAAATTTGTTAATGTGTACCATCAGAAAAGCAGGAAGCTGCAAATTCCAAATTACATCTGTAATTATCAAAAGTTTGCTGTAAATATAAATTCAGAATGAGACTTGAGTATTCTATGTTGCGACCAAGATGAACTTCAATTAAAAAAGAGACATGCGAAGATATGTGAGGTCATCCACACTAACTGGAATGCATATAAAAAACATTTCTAACTGTAAAGTTGAAACAAAATAGGATTCGTAATTATGATTGGTGTAGCATCAAATTTAAACCCTGGATTAAGACTGATATTAGGACTGGCTAAGAAATTTGTAATATAAATATATAATTAACCCATGTATTTAGAAAAGCAGATTTTAAGCCAAAAAATGTGCGTTCAAGTCCCACGGTCAATGTGAGAATTTTGTTAGTGAATAATGTGAATTTGGATCTTCTCTTTCTATACTCTCTCAATCATTGTCTACAGTCTCTATCTCTTTCATAAATTCTTATCATCTCTCTCTGTCTAGAATATATTATTTTAGGTATTTTAAGAGAGAGATAGAGAGCGTAGAGGATGATTGAGAGTGTGTGGAAGGAGATGGTCCAAACCCAAATAGTATAACATATAAGTACATTTGTAAGCGTTTTTTGAGTCTTTCGACTTTCCCCAACCTGTTGAGTCTCCGAGATCCAACTCGATTAAGCTACTTTTTATCATTTATTTTATTTATTATAAAAAAAAAGTAAAGCAACTTTTGATAGTTCGATTGACATTTCAAGAGGCCAAAAAGGAGATAAGTGCTCCATATGCGTATCATTCCAACGTGCTATTAGCAGAGACAAACGTGGAATTCTTCTTTCCACAAAGTTGGCGACAAAATGTTTTTAAGCTTTTAAAATAGAAAGGTCCTATTCATGACCTAATTCATTCATTCAACTTATTAAAAACCAATATTATTGAGAGAAATTAAGATTGAGCTTCCTTAAGATCATATCACGATGCCCTTGTCCTAATTAATTCCTAATTTTCTTATCCTAAGCACTAATAAGCAGTACGTGCAAGGAATCTAATCAACTAGTAGCCACTAAGATTCAGTTCAAAATTCTTTGTGGTTTACACACGAGCAAAGCTAGTTATAGTGGACGAAGGCTGTAAGACACGAATGACGTTCAAGCTTTTTTAGTATACAATTGAATATTCAGCTGAACAAATTTTATTTAGGTCAGCATTAAAGGACAAGCTTAGTGGGTTACATAATTATATAATATGCAATTTCATATGCATAGTGCTACATGACTTGTACGGTATATGATCATCTAAAATAGGAGTGTGCCCACTAGTGTTTTTTTTAAAAAAATATCGGTTTTATCTTCGCGCAACTATATAGACTAATCTCTCGAGCCAGGTAGTACCACAAAGTACATCAAAGTTCTCACTCCCTCCCTCAAGAGTTTTAACACTATTGCATTTCCAGGACTGGATTCGAACCCAGACCCTTGGTCAAGCTGGAAGAGACCTGAACCACTAGTTGCTAAGTTTTTATATTTATTCATCCTCATGCCAGTTCAAAAATCTCTAGCGGTGAGTGACTACCGAAAAACTTAGATAGAAAAAAATTGAATTCCGACGACAGGAAAATTAGAGACGAATTTCATTTTTCTATCTCTAAATTTGGTCACTAATGGTGGTAATAAAGTAATTTGAGAGAAGGTCCCCCAACGTAAATCCACCCACACATGTCATTAGGATATTTTTGTATAATTAATAATTAATTTTTTAGAAAAATGTGGATTTTAAAATATTTCGATTTCTTTATGTGGTAAAGAAATGTTAGCAAAACATGACAGAAACAGAGGAAGTGCAAGTTACTTTTGTCCAGTGATCTGAAACCCTTACCTACTTATTAAAAAAAGTCTATTTATTTTAGAAAAGTTGACAAAAAAAAACATGTACTCTAGAATCTGTCCATGTTGTACTTTAATAATATGTTGTTTTGTCCTATTTCATAATAATGAGAGTTGCCACTTCATATAAATATGTGCATGCACAACAGTCAGTAGTGAATTAAGCACACTCCACACCTCTCAAACATATATCTACACTAATACAAATTTTAGTGTAGTAATTTATTCTACTTAGAAGAACTTGTTACCAAAAACATGGCGAATAACACTAAAGTAGAATGGAGGATTAAGATGGCAGATGGTTCATCAGAGAGAGCAGAACAAGCTAGAATGTGTGCACTTATATCAAAACTTAGTTTCAAGGCGTCCAATTTTTTTAAGAAAGCATGGCAAGTTGGAGTGAATGACCCCAGAAAAGTCATTCATTGCTTGAAAGTAGGAATTGCACTTACCATTGTTTCACTATTCTATTATATGAAGCCTCTATATGATGGACTTGGAGGAAATGCTATGTGGGCTGTGATGACTGTGGTCGTAGTTTTCGAGCACACAGCAGGTATACGCCGTCCTACTAGCTACCTAACTATACCATATCGACTATTAGAAAAAATTGAAATAACGACGTAAACTACAGATAAAAATAAATTTGGTCTCTAAATTTAGTGACAGATTTAACGATAAGTTATATTTCGAATTTAGTATATATTACACATTTGATTTATGATATATGATATATGAATTGCAGGTGCTACTATAAGTAAGTCTATAAACAGAATAAGTGGAACAAGCCTTGCTGGGTTTCTAGCAGTTGGAGTTCATTGGATAGCTAGTAAAGCAGGAGAGCAATATGAACCATTCATTGTAGGCATATCAGTCTTTTTATTAGGTAAGTTATTTTCTGTTTTCTTTTGTCATATATCTTTGTAATTATATATATATATATATATATATATATACATAGTACTGATTAGTTAAATTGTTAATTTGATCAGCTTCAACAGCAACATTCTCTAGATTCATCCCAAGCATAAAGGCTCGTTTTGATTATGGTGCAATGATATTCATCCTCACTTTCAGCTTAATTTCAGTATCTGGTTATCGGATAGATGAATTGCTTGATATGGCACACCATAGATTATCCACAGTTATAATTGGAACTTCTTTATGTATAATCGTTAGCATGGCCATTCGTCCCATTTGGGCTGGTCAAGAACTCTATACTTTAACCACTGGAAACCTAGACAAACTTGCCAATTCCTTGCACGGTTAGTATTCAATATTACTAATTTCATTCATAGCATATAGTATTTAACTATTTATTATAGCTAGCTAATAATAATGTACATAACTTTATATTTATATTAATATCTTTCAGGTTGTGTGGCTCAGTACTTCAGTAGTAGTGAAGCCTCAGCATGTGATGATAAAGAATCTTACAAAAAGTTGCTAGGCTACAAGTGTGTGCTAAGCTCCAAAGCAATTGAAGATGCCATGGTATAGTAATAAAAGATTGTTTTAGATTTGATAAATTATAAATTGGTAGATTGGAATTTGACTCAAGTAACTTGATGGACTGTAGGCTAATTTTGCTAGATGGGAACCTGCCCATGGTCGCTTCGGCTTTCGCCACCCATGGAAGCAGTATCTTAAAATTGCGGCATCCATGCGCAGTTGTGCTTCAGTCGTAGATGCTCTTATTGGATGCATTAATTCAGAAAACAAGGTAATATGTCAATTCCAAATCATAGATACTTTCTCTGGTCTGTCGTATTAGGTTTATTGAATAACAGATGTATCTGGTCTATAATCTATAAACAACTATATTTATATTATAGCAGTTTCCTATGTTTGACAGTGACACTAATCAGCTACAACCAATTCATTTATATAATTTCAGCAGGCCAACAATGACATGAAGAAACATATCAGCAACATCTCATTGAAAGTGGGAACCAACTCTGCTAGTGTCCTAAGAGAGCTAGCAAATACAATCAGAAGTATGAGGAAATCATCAAAAGTAGATATGTTAATTGCAGAGATGAATAGTGCAGCACAAGAGCTCCAAGATTTACTGAAATCTTATCCAAACTTGGTTACCACACCTCCATCACATAGTATCCAAGGCTCAGAAACAGAAACAACAACCTCTATAGAATTGCCTCAAAAGAAAGAACTCACACTCATGGATGTTATTCAAGTGGTAACTGTAGCTTCTTTGCTTATTGAAACTGTAGCTCGTGTTGAAGACATTGTGTGCTCTGTTGAAGAATTATCAGACTTAGCTGGATTCAAGGAAGAGAAGTGCAAAAAACCTAAAGAAAATATTGAGGACAACAAAGGACAGAAAGATGAGGAAGACATGAAAACACTCCAGATGGTTTAAAAATTAGAATATATTTATATTCCCCACATTCTGTGTATATTCTTTTATCCATGACAGAATACATAAGATTAGTGAGAAAGTAAAGTATTGAATTAAAACTGAATGAAAGGTGTTGAAATGAATGGAAATATTAACTAACTGTCGAAAAAGTACAATAGTGATCCAGAAGAGCAGAAATACGATGAAAGTAAATATCTGAAATAACTCATTTCTTAGAGAGATTGTGAATTAATGCAATATTATCTTAAGGCACTAGGCTTGACAGTGATGACTAGAGAAATCTAATGGAAAAAGATTGGATTCACCGATGAGTTAATGATAAGGACCATTGAGCGACTTTGACGTCACATCTCCACCCAAAAGCTTAAAACAGTGAGTATATGAGTCGCATTTCGTATATACCTTTCATACATGTAGCTCATTTCTAATCGATTTAAGACTAACTACTCACACTTGAATTCCTAACAACCTCCCCTCAAGTGTGAGTTTCCCACATCACTGGGTCAGGTCCAAATCAGGATCCACTTTCTACTTCCCACCAAGCGGAACCATGACTTAGATACCAATTAAAGCATCGATGACAACAAATTAATGACTAAGACCAAAAAAAACTTGGATCCTGATTAAGGTGGTGGTTGAAAATGGTGGAGAGAGGGGAGGTATCGAGGTGATAGATTATATTTTAGAAGTGGAGTGTTTTTTTTGTCGTTAGAAGTGGAGTTATCTTGGACATTTTAAGTGGGAGTGGAGGTATCGAGGTGATAGATTATATTTTAGAAGTGGGGTGTTTTTTTTGTCGTTAGAAGTGGAGTTATCTTGGACATTTTAAGTGGGAGTGGGAGGTGGCGAAATTGGTTTTGGCTTATATTACTAAGTCTTTTCCTTAGTAAACAAATAATAGTCATTGGATTCTCAAACTTCTAATGAAATTTAATCTAATGGTTAGTATTGAATAAGGGCATTGTTGTCACAGTTATTATTTGTTTTAATTAAATTAAATAATTAAATTAAATTAACCATTAAATTAGGCGCTATTTTTTAGGGACAGTTACAAAACTAAATCAGAATTTGTTTTCACGTTTTTCTATTTCACGTTTACTTTTTTTTCACATTCTTTTTTTTTTCACGTTCTTCTTCTTTGCACGTGATTGCATCACGCAAAGGAAGCCGCAAAAATGCACTCACGCAAGGAAATAGGCCGCGACGCACACCGTTGATGTAAAAACGGACACCGTTGAACCACACCATTGAAGCACGCTCTTCCTTCACATCATTGATGTCTCATTATGCACGTTGACTTAATGTTAATCTAGCAGGAGTAGACTTTACTCCAAATATTCCCCAACCTTTATATGAACCAGACAATAGGTCAGAATCTCCGCCTATGTCTCCTACGGCCTCTCAAATTCTTTCAACCATTACGTTAGAAGAAGAATTTGAAATTGATAAGCCCTGGATCAGGAGTGATTTTGAGGCAGATTATAACCAAGACAAGCGAGATTGGTATTTCACCACGTTCTCCAAAAAACAAACAACTGATTTCCTTCATGAGTTTTACGATTATCTAAAGGAAAAGAGGATTAATATGTATTTCTTCAATTGGTTTGAAGGATACTGTATAGAACAAAGCTTAGAAAACCCCTTTTTAAAGAAACACATAAATGTTAGTACTAGGATTACTAAGAAGTGGAATACGCTGTCTGACAAAGTTGTTGAGTCAATACATCCTCCCTTAGAAGCTGTTAAAATAGAAAGTCACAATGTTTCATTAACTGCTCATCCCTTTAAGTCGCCAGGAGAAAACTCAGAGATTGGAAAAGTTCAATCTCAATTAAATTATTCCAACACCATATTGCATACTATTGCAGAGCAATTAGACAGAGTAGAGGTACAAATGTCCACTACTCCTTCCTCTTCCAGCAAGATGGAATCTTATAAGGATTTTTCTTTGGATCCAAAAAGACCCATATATAAGTTAATTAATGTCCCTGAAAAAGAATTAAGTGAGGTAAAATTAGGACCAAACACAGATGACCTTATAGGACGATTAGCTAGATTAACTATTAAGGAAGAAGGCAAGGGAAAAGCCCAAGTTAATGTTCTAACCAAAAGTGACGAATTAGAAATGAATAAGATAGGCAGACAAAGAAACATGGGTTACCAGGGTAGAACTAGGAACTTCTATCCCAGGCCTAGTTTCCCAGACTTACAGTTTGAAGAAGCTAGAGACATGGTCGCTAGCTCCTATAGTGGCAATTCCATCTCAGAATGGAACATAGATGGTCATAGTGAACAGAACATCTTGAACACTATCCAAGAAATGACTATGGCTGCCACAGCTTTTAAGTCAGTAGGACATAACACTGACAAGAAAGCAGCTTTACTGCTTATTACAGGGTTTACCGGCCAGTTAAAGGGTTGGTGGGACAATATTCTTACCCAAGAGGATAAGAAGAACATCATAGAAGCCCAAAAGCTAGATCCCAATACAGGTGTCGCTTTAGAAGAAGACGCTGTGAATACCTTGTTATACACCATTACAAAGTATTTCGTAGGAGATCCCTCTCAGTTACAAGAAAGAGCTGCAGAACAATTAGCAAATCTCTACTGCCCAACTATGTCCGACTATCGTTGGTATAGAGACATGTTTTTGTCAAAACTATGCACTAGGCCAGATGGGGCGGCAGATTATTGGAAAGAAAGATTCATTGCGGGATTACCAAGGTTATTAGCTGAGAAAGTTAAAACAGACCTTAAAGCAAAATTAGGAGGAACCATACCTTATGCTACTTTAACTTTTGGACAAATATCCAGTCAAATTATAGAAACAGGGATTAGTGTTTGCACTGATTTTAAGATTCAAAATAAGATGAGAAATGAGTTAACCCAAAGCAGAAAAGAACTAGGTTCTTTTTGTCAACAATTTGGAGTGGAATCCATTAAAGCTCCTAGTAAGAAAACAAAGAAGGATTATAAGAAACCCTCTCGTTCTTATAAACCCTACAAGAAGCATAGGAATTTTTCTAAGGAAGAAAAAGAAGAAAAACCATCTAAAAGGCCTCGTAGATCTTTTAAGACCAAGAAAACCTTTAACAAGTCAGAAGTTAAGTGTTTTAAATGTGGAAGATTTGGACATTATGCAAAAAATTGCAGAGTCAAACAGAAGATCAACGAGATTAGTAAGTTAGAAATATCAGAAGACTTGAAAGAAAGTCTTATACACATCTTGCAGGATATTATGATTATGAATGATGACGATTCTAGTTCGTCAGAAGGATCTTCTTACAGTGAAGAAGATTATGTTGACCAAATTGTAGATAACTCAGATTCGGATGTAACTTCTGAAGATGATAATTGCCTAGGACCTGAGTTATGTACATGTGACAATTGTATTAGAAAGATTAATGTTATTACATGTGCCTTCTTCTTCTTCTTCTTCTTCTTCTTCTTCTTCTTCTTCTTCTTCTTCTTCTTCTTCTTCTTCTTCTTCTTCTTCTGCTCCTTCTTCTTCTTCTTCTTCTTCTTCTTCTGCTCCTTCTTCTTCTTCTTCTTCTTCTTCTTCTTCTTCTTCTTCTTCTTCTTCTTCTTCTTCTTCTTCTTCTTCTTCTGCTCCTCCTCCTCCTCCTCCTCCTCCTCCTCCTCCTCCTGCTTCTTCTCCTTCTGCTTCTCCTTCTTCTCCTTCTTCTTTCCAGCCTGATTTTGCTGCACTTAACCATTGTTATGCAAAACTGTGGTTAGTTTGGCATCTAACCACAGTTATGCATATCTGTGATTAGTGGCCACTAACCATTGCTATGCACATGTGTAGTTAATGACATCTAACCACAGTTATGCATATATGTGGTTAATGGCCACTAACCATTGCTATGCACATTTGTGGTTAGTGACATCTAACCATTGGCATCTAACCACATTTATGCATATCTGTGGTTAGTGCCCACTAACCATTGCGATGCACATTTGTGGTTAGTGACATCTAACCATTGTCGTACAAATCTGTGGTTAATGAATGATTTTTTTTTTGTGTGAAAAAAAACACCCAGAATTTTTTTGATAAAAGATGAAACGAGAGGTGCTTTAGCATGAACAAAAGAGAGATGAATTCGTTTCAGTGGTTTTTTTTTATAAGCAATTCGTTTCAGAAAATACGAGATAGATGGAACGAAAGTTTGAAGCGTGATAGTAACGTTTTGATTTTGTTACCGTATCTGAAGCAAAATTTTAGTCAAAAATAACTCCCAGAATTTAACCATATTTTTAATTATTAGATAAGTTACCTATATACCCCTTTAGTAAGAATTACTAAACATTTCTTTAGTACCGTAAGTTATACTTGGCGAAATTACCTGGGTAGGTTGTTACAAAATGTTCAACAAGTACTTCGGTCCAATGTGGTTTCCCTTGGGCTGCGTCCCATGTGGGCTTTTGAGGAAAAAAGGTTTTTTTTTTTACCCCCACCATTTCATCTTATACCACCACAAAGTATGATAATCCGAAAATGCTCCTGATAATTTGAATTTAACGGAATTACCTGTTTAACGGGTAAATCCGTTTGTAGACAAAAACAAAAATGAATTTACCTTTTAGTCATTTACTTCCGTAGGTTACAAAAATTGAAAAACGGAAGTAAGTGAAAAAACGTAAATCCGTTGTTTTAAAAACTACAAACCGAAAATACCTAAATGCTAGATAAATCTGTTTCTGTTATTTTTTAACAACAGATTTATCTATTTATTAGATAAAACTGTTTTAAATTTTTCAAAACGGATTTATCTTATAAATAGATAAATTTGTTTTGTAAAATAATTAATAAATGATGAAAGTGATAAATCTGTTAAAAAATTAAAAAAAATTCTAAAAAAATAAATAGATATGAATATCGATCGTCTTTCGGTTCCGTTTAGTGTGTAGACATTTGTAACATGTGACGATGTTGTACCAATTGTGAATAATTTAGGCTAAAAAATCGGTTTTCGGGCAACCTACTCTGACTGTAACGAAACCACAACCATTAAATCCGAAAAAATCAGGGTTCATGACTCCCCAAGAAGGGGCTTCTACCGGGAATGCGAGGCTCAAAATCCGAAATTCCATCGTTTACTATTTTTTAGTAATTTTTTAATTTTTCATAATCTCCAAAAAATCTAATTTTTTTTGCATAACTTTATTTTGGTTTTATTAGATTTTAGTGGTGTTTTTATAATTTTTATATTAGTTTTGACTCTTTAACGAATTTTTTAGTAGTGTTTTTATAACTTTTTTTAAAAATTAAAATAAAAAACAGTTATTTTTAATACACAACGGATTCACTTATTTATTCGTTAAATCCGTTTTGAATATTTTCAAAACGAATTTATTTAATAAGTAGATAAATCCGTTATTATATATTTACCAAAACGGAATTATGTGTTGCTTCGGTAAATCCGGTATGCAAAAATATAAAAAACGGATTTAAGTAATTTTTATTCTGAAAAACGGGTTTATCTAATTTAGTTATAAATCCGTTTTGGAAAAAAAAAACCAAAACAAATTTATTATTAAATTAGATAAATCCATGTGAAGAAATGTATATAGGTATTTTCAGAATATCATATTTTGTGGGGTATAAGGTAAAATGGTGGGGGTAAAAAAACCCAAAATGTAGTTATATTTGACAAAAAAATATAACTATTTTTTGACAGAAAAAAGATGGAAATAAATCTATAAAAGTTGACGGAAAAGTAAATAAAAAAAAGTAATTATCTTTTTGAAAAAAGTAATCATTGTTAATGTTTATTTTGACCAAAATTATTGTTAAGGTTGAATTGGAGATAAAGGTGTTGACAAGAAAAAATAGAAACAAATTATAAAAGTTGTCGAAAAATATGGAGATAAAGGAAATAAATTTAAAAAGAGATAAAACACTAATAAAGGTTGGTCTCGAGTTTGAATTCGAATCTTAAGGTGATAAAAATTCTATTAAGAGCCCATCAAAAACACGTTAACCAAAATAGTTGTAGAGTGGCTTAAAAAAAATAGTTAGAGAGTGTAAATATCTAAAATCAGTAAAGTTATCTTATCAATAAAACTGTAAAGTTAATGGTAAATTCATAACCTTTCAACTTTTAAAAATTAATTAAAACTTTTATTAAATTATATAAACTAATTGAATACTATTTTTTGAAAAAAAACTAATTATATTATAATTATTATTATAAGTTCAATTTATGTCGACATATATAGCGTATAAACTTTTACTATCACAACTAATAATAATTTATGGAATTGCTCACATTTTTTTTGACCAAAGGAATTTGGTCACATGTATAAATAATAAGTTGGAATTGGAATTGATTAACTTGTTTTTATTCTTGTCAAAAAAAAAAACTTGTTTTTATTGACGTGCCCGATAGCGTAAAACAAGAATGTTTACATAAATTAAATCCTATTATTATTGATTAAGTTGACTGGGAATATTAATCGTAGGGCGTAATTTGTTGGCATACAAAGCCGTTCCGATTGTATCGCACCTACCACCGCCTCCGATAGAGAGCTAATTGTGCTCAAGAATTCAGTTATTGTCACTTGTCAGCTGAAAACCCTAGACCTACAGTGAGAGATTGTATTCTTTCTCAATTCTGAATCGCTCGACTTAGGGTTCGGGTTAGGGTTAGGGTTAGGGTTAGGGTTATTCAGAAGATGCGGATCGAGGAAGTATGAGCTTCTATGTCTTCTCGCGTATGAAAATTCCGATGCGGTTTCGCCGTTCCCTTCATAATCCTCATTCCACCATGCAATTTCAATCTTCCAATATGTCTTCCGTCGGATGCCGATTCCGATTTCGTTTTAGATCGGCGTTCGATCCTTATTCAGCGGCTTCCGAAGCATTCTCCGAACACCACACCACTCCCTTTCTGCGAATTCTCACCTTGTGATACATTAATAATTCACTCAATTTCACTCTTTTCTTCTTTTTTGGGGATTTCGTTTGTTTTTTGCCGCCGCCATGAATTCCGAGTCCGATGACGTTGGTGTTGTAGAGAAAGATCCAACTTTACGATATTCACGGGTATGCTATTGTTCTTATTACTGTAGATAAATATTTCTGTATTGATTTTGTTGATAATTTGATATATAATATATGCGTATGTATAATCAATCTAATTTTCTTCTCCAGTATGATGAATTGTTGGGAAAAGGAGCCTTCAAGACTGTGTATGCTTCCTTCTTTATCAATTGGATAACTAAAATGTTTCTTTTCTTTGGTTTTTTATTTTATGTGTTTATTTATTTTGTTAATTGCCTTATTGTAGATATAAAGCGTTTGATGAAGTAAATGGAATAGAAGTTGCTTGGAACCAAATCTGTATTGAGGATGTAATGCAGTCACCTCAAAATTTGGAAAAGTTGTATTCGGAGGTTCATCTCCTCAAGTCATTGAAACACGAAAATATCATTAAATTGTATAGTTCCTGGGTGGATGAAAAGAGCAGGACTATCAACATGATAACTGAGTTGTTCACCTCTGGGAGTTTGAGGCAGTAAGTTTGTTGAACTGAGTTTCTCTCTGATTTCTACTTTTGTTTTGTGTGATCCTTCATGTTGCTTTTGCTTGTATGACAGATATCGGAAGAAACATAAGAATGTGGATATGAAGGCCATCAAGAACTGGGCAAGGCAGGTTCTTCGTGGCTTGACCTTTCTGCACAGTCACAGTCCTCCTGTTATTCATAGGGACCTAAAATGCGATAACATTTTTGTTAATGGGAACAATGGACAAGTTAAGATTGGAGATCTTGGATTGGCGATTGTCATGCAGCAGCCTACTGCACGAAGTGTTATTGGTAGTATGCGTGATCTTCTCTCGTTGGTTTGTACTTGATTAATTCATTAAAGCTTTCAAATTTAATGAGTATATTGTTTCTGATCTTGCTGGGTCCAGGTACTCCTGAGTTCATGGCCCCAGAGCTTTATGACGAAGAATACAATGAACTTGTTGACATATATTCCTTTGGCATGTGTATTTTGGAAATGATCACTTGTGAGTACCCGTATAGTGAATGTAAAAATCCAGCGCAGATTTATAAAAAAGTTACCTCTGTAAGTCTGCAAACATTGGAATTCGTTGAATTTTTAATGTCTATTTTCTGTTCCTTTATAAAAAGATTTATTTATGCTGATTTGATGTTTTTAGCTTTTGCTCATGAGTTTTTTTCCTTACTTTCAGGGTATAAAGCCCGCTGCTCTTGCTAAAGTGAATGACCTTGAAGTGAAGCAATTTATAGAGAAGTGTTTAGTTCCAGCCTCTATGAGATTGCCGGCATCCGAACTACTGAAGGACCCATTCCTTGCACCTGAAAATGCGAAGGAGTTTTATCATGATAAATGGCTGCTGCCTAATCCACCCACCAAATCGATGAATCCACCTACAAGTGAAGCCCGTCCCATGGAGATAGATTCAAACTCCAGGCATACATCAGCTGGCTCCTCTATGGAAAGAATTAAAGAAACTTCCCAAGTTTCTATTTTTGATCTCGTGAGGAAGACTGAGAATAATGAGTTTAGGTTGAGAGGGGAGAAAAGTGCTGAAAGTACAATTTCACTTACACTGCGAATTGCTGATGTTCATGGTGAGTGCGATTAGGTTTTTTTTTGGGGGGGGGTTAAAGATGTTACTGTGTGCTAAATGTTATATTTCTGTAGGTGCAGCAAGGAATATTCATTTCCCATTCTATATCGATTCTGACACAGCAATTTCAATTGCTGAGGAGATGGTGGACCATCTGGAACTCAAGTATGATGATGTAGCTGTCATTGCTGAGCTAATACACAACATGATTGTTGAATTAGTGCCTACCTGGAAACCCTTATGTGGGAACCTCTCTTCTGGAACAGATCATTTGTACAATCCTTCTGAAGCTCAGAATGGTGAACAATTAAACTGCCACTGGTCTTTAGGATCAAGTGATTTTGGTACGAAGGCAATTTATGAGGGTTTAGGTCACCCACAGCTTGTTGATGGGGAAGATCAGGACAAACAAGAATCATTTTCATCAGATATTTCAGCGGAGTATGGGATTACAGTTGTCTCGGATTCCAAAGGCGTAAAGCCTGATTGTTTTATTCTTCATGAATGTTGCGAGGGATCCAATGGCTTAAATTCCAATCCAGATGTCAGGTTTTGTGGTCAAGAAAATGGAAGCCATAATCAATCAGAGAACTCAGCAGGCTCTTTAGACGATTCATGTTGCAGTCCATCCAAAATTTTTGACGTGTCAAGAACGTGTTCTCTTACTCGACTTGACAAGGATCATTTAGACGACCTGCAGTTGGAGCTTGAAGCAATTGAAACACGGTATCAGCAATGCTTTCGTGAGCTTCTGAACATGAAGGAGGAAGCCATAGAAAATGTCAAAAAGAGATGGATGACAAAGAATATATCAGTTATGTAATGCATTAGGGCAGTTTTGTTTTTCTGATTCTCTCTTTTTGTATTGGTTTTCATCAATTGATTTCTGGCCGACTATACCTTGCTTTGCAAGCTCTTGGATAGATTCTTATTTGTTTTTTATTGCAATTGGCCTTGTGATTTTCGTGTAATTATTATTATTTTTGACAAATTAAGGCGTGCATTTTTTTTTTTACTGAAATAAAACCTGATTTCAAAATATAAATAGGAATGGTATGGCCACTCGAGCAGAGCTAAGCTTATTTATGAGCAGCAGCGTCTTCGTTCACTATAGCCAGCCCTCTTTGATTAAGATTTCTTCTGCCCCGGCTGTGCCAAAATGCTTCATTCGAAGGCCAAGCTCCCATCAAGTTCCTTTACTCAAATGTGGTTCACATATTTATTAGACACTCTGTATAATGGTGAAAAGCCCTCAATTGTTCCAAGGGGTCTACATTCCTCTGAATTTTTCATTCGCATCCTCACCTCCTTTTCTAGTACTACAGTAAAAGTAACTCCTCACTTTCTTAGTAGCACACACTCCATCTCCTTTTCTCATCACACTCTCCATCTCCATTTCTTGTACTTCACCAATACATTCACCAATATTTCTTGTACTTCTCCATCTCCATTTCCACGTTTGTGTAGAAGCTAAGTTTTGTTGCTTCTGAACTATCACGAAAGGAGTACTAATAGTTATGTGAGTTTGAAGGCTCAAACGCCAAACCAAACACACGTTTAGTGTAATCCGTTTTATGGATATGGTTTTTTTCTTTCTGGCAAGCAATCCCCTCTTTTATTTACAACTCATATTCGGCGCATCCTTTTTTGCGGTGTTGGGAAAAGTAGTTTTTTCTGTTGTTCTTCATCTTTTTAGAAAGCTAATTTTTGAAAGATTGTCTAATTGAGTTTTGGAAATTAGTTTCCCGATTAAGTACTTTCTGGAAGCTATTTTGGAAAGTGAAATAAATAAGCTTCAGAAATTAGTTTCTGAAAATACATTTCATCGGTCTCGAAAACTATATTCGGAAGTTTATTTATTTAATTGACATTCAAAAGCTAGTTTTCAACGAACATCATTTGACACGATGGGTAGGTACTTGGTCTATTAACTATTTGGTCTTGAGTTGGATCTTTGCATGAAAAAACATTTGTTGGAGATCTCTGATACCTCGAAGGATTAATCTCCACACCATGGAGGATACATTGGTTTAGAAAAAAAAAAACTAGTTTTCAATATGTTGTTATGGAGTGGGAAACTAAAAAAAGAGGTAGAAGCAATGACAGATCTTGACTAAAAAGTTCGGGTGGGTCACTAATGAAAAAGACATGAAAACTCAGAAACACATGGACAACAACACAAAAATGCAAATACAATTAAAATAAATAAATATAAATTAAAATTATTTATATAAAAATTAAATGACTAAAAATGTGATTTCGTTTTCACATAAAGACTCAATTAAATTTGTTTGTAAAAAGATAAATTTAAAATTTTTTTATTCTAATTTTAAATTGCTGAAGATGTTTTTCAAAATTTATCAACTATCTAGTCCCAATTTCTATTTTTAATATAAGAGATATGCTAATATTCAAAATATGGATAAAATTTTTACTGAAAAATAGCATACATGTATATTTGCGTGTGTGTGTCTAAATAAATATATATATATATATATATATATACACACTATTGTATATTACCTATACATATTAAGTCAAAATATTATTAATACATAAAAACATATTTTGATTAGGTATTATATATAATTTTAATTTCTAAATTTGATATCGGAACCAACTTGTTGCTTGTTTGTGGTGGATATTGCCTTAGTCATGAGTTCAATTCCCATAACATTCAAATTTTGGCAAGAATAAAAATAAGTGAAGTCGCGCTTAAAATAGCTCCAATGAGAATCGAAATCAAAAGCCATTAGTGAATTGTAGGCACCACGTCGTGTTATACATTTATTTGATTTTGCATAAAACCTAATATATAATTAGTAGTTGCTTTTAAAATAGGCGTATTATAGTAATTTCACATGATTTTGTTTTGGGCGGACCATGACCCTGCCCAGCCCATTCAAATATCCTCCCCTAGGTAGAAGCATGAGGGAAGGGAATTTGGGAGAAAAAGAAGAAATATATTGTGGGAAAGTCTACCATTAGATTCAATGGAACAACTTTGGTAAAAAAAATAGATTCAATGGAGCAACTTATGGTGTGTTTGGTTTCGCGTCAGACTTGATGTTTTTTGCGTCTCAATGCAAGATCACTCAAATGCTAGAATATGAAAAGTTCAAATTGACGCGCTTTTAGGTTATCGACTGTGAATGATATTTCCAGTTTTTACCTTTTGTGTACCATATAGTTTAAGTGGTCGTGTACGGTATACGACGTCCAAAAGTGAGTTTGGATAAGTTAATTGTTGTTTAATCATCCCTACAAAAGAAAATAAATCAACGAACGCAATTGTGGACATTAATATTGGATTACAAAATCATTCTAATATAGTAGTTAGAATGAAGCCCTTGAATAGATTTAAATTTTCTATTGTTTGCTAAAGAAAATATTTATATGAATCAATGGAAAATATTTTGCTGTCCAATTATTACAACCTACAACGGAAAACAAGTCATTTTTGTTAACAAATTAAACATAAAGAAAATATACGAGGTGTGAGCACATCTCTTTTTAAAATTAGTTTTGATTGCGAATAATTTCTAGAAAAATATCTTATCTCGTGAAAATTATTTTAAGAAACAAAACTATATTGAAATATGTACTTTTATTTTTGACTAGATTGAAATATGTTTATAAAACCGTTAATAAGAAATAGTTAGGAATTTACTTAATATTTAATGTCCACTTATATTCGTAACCTTTAAGCAAATCTTATATATAAAGGTCCAACTAAGGAAGTGATAAATGGTTAGTAAAAAAAAAGAATTGTGTTGAGTCAAAAAAAAAAAAAAAAGAATTGTGGAATATATTTTTAAAATAAAACTTAATTAGGTACAATTTTAAAGTGGTTTGAATAAAAATTTTCTAAAAAAATAATTTTCATACGTTTGATCTTATAATTCTTTAAAAAAATTACTCTTTGATATATAAAACATATCTAACTATGATATCATTATCTAAACTAAAAAAGCTTTATATTTAAAGTTTCATAAACCATTCAGATTTCAAGATTGGGTTGTGATGTTACGTAAGTGAAAATGCCAACTATTTCCACCTCATTTTTGAATCCGTATTAAAATCAACATTATCTAACTTCCTAGCTTTTTACTTTCTTTTTTATTTTATAAAAAAAGAAATTAATTAGGTTACATGTCGATCTAAGATATACAATATATACCTATGTTAGTTTCCACTTTTTGAATCCAACAACAAAAGAAAAATTATTTAGTCTTGATCTCTTCTTTCTCTTTTCTCCTCGCTTTATTTCCACCATGTCAAAGAAGAAGTCAAGTTTAGGCCGTCAAAAAATTCCTATTGAAAAAATACCCAAAAAGAGTCATTTACAAGTTACATTCTCTAAGCGTCGTTCAGGACTCTTCAAGAAAGGAAGTGAGCTTTGCACCCTTTGTGGGGTTGAGATTGCGATCGTAGTTTTCTCCCCAGCTGATAAGGCATTCTCTTTTGGCCATCCAGAAGTTGAGTCCATCATTGATCGCTACTTGACTCGAAATCCTCCACAAGAGTCTTGTGCTCACCAAATTATCGAGGCTCATAGAAATGCTAATGTTCGCGATCTCAATGTGCAACTGACTCAATTTCTTAACCTTTCAGAAATTGAGAAAAAGCGAGGGGAGGAATTGGACAACATGCGGAAAGCCAGGCAAACACAATTTTGGTGGGAGAGCCCTATTGATGAGCTTGGCATGCAAGAATTGCTCCAATTTAAGGTTTCTATTGAGGATCTGAAGAAGAATTTGGGAAAGTTTGCTGCCAAATGCATGATGGAACAATCCAATATGTTTTCACCAAACTTAGGGGCTAATGGTTTTGGGATTAATACCACTTCCACACTTCCTAATGTCTACTTTCCTGGTTTCCGACATGGGTATCTTTGATTTTTTCCGATTTGGTTTTGAATCCTCGCAGTTATTTGGCTTCTTTTCTTACTAACCATGAATGTGACATAAATAATATGGTTGGGAATAATTTGTCCTTTCAGCAAGGACTCATTGGAAATAATTAAAAGTTTGCATTCTCATTGATTGTTTTGTTGTTGTTCTTGGATACAGAGACTTCTACATTCAAATAAATGTTTTTCATTGATACACATACATGGTAGGTAGTAGTCCTGTTCTTCTAACTAATTTTAGTTATACATATATACCATTTGTATAATTAATTATTGAAATATTCTATAGAAAATGAACGTTTTAGTTATAGAGTTTACTTCTTGTGCTTCACATTCTAAGTCTTCTTTAGAGGTAATAGAGGACTGTTAATATATATATGCATATGTACATTAATAATGTAAACATGTTAAATGAATCGTATATGTGCTAAGGATCTTGGATTAGGACTCGAGATTCAAAGGTCGAGGAAGAACCAAAACCAAGAGTTTTGGTTATTGTTTCTTCGTTGCGCGAACAACTAAGTTCGATAGAGCTAACTAGCACTATCCCCTTGCATATACTCAAAAAGACATGTGGGTCTAACTTGTCATAAAGATTTGGACATGTAGCGCAGTCATGGTTCTCTCTGCAGACCCTATTATATTCTAAGCGAACATGACTTTGAGTGAAAAAAAAATTGTAAAATCGGGTTTCACAAATTTTTAAACCCCTTCCTTTAACCTTTAGACATGTAACTCGTGTTTTAATGTTCCAGAAACCATAGTTAACTACTGTTAGCACCTAAACACCCATATTCGATTTGGAAACCCTAAATCTGTTAGTGATTGTGTTCGTCACTAATTGGTAGTTTTGGTAATAGTTAGTTTCATCACTTCATGATCAATTTGGTAAAAAGGTAGTAGCTTCCTAGTTTAACTTTGGTTTCTGGTTGAGGTTTGCATACTATTTAATTTATGTTAGAAATCTCTCTCTCTCTCTCTCTCTCTCTCTCTCTCTCTCTCTCTCTTGCTATTACAACTTTGCTGGTTGTAGCCATTTCTTGGCATTAAGTACAAGTTGTACTAATTGTCCTCAATCAAATATATTCTTTTGTTTATCGAAAAAAACAGAAGAAATAAACCCAGTGAAGTTTTTTTTTTGGCGTGGAAGAAATTTCATTAGAATCCTCCTAAATCGGAGGCCAAAGCAAAAAAGTTACAATGAGGAATTTACTCTAACCACACACTGTCAGAATTAGAGATAATGTATCCAACATAATATAGTATTGCAAATGATAATGTATCCAGAGCATTCTCATCCATTACATTGGAGAACCATGGGCAAGTATTTCAGAGACAAAGTTGCAGAGGTCGGTGTTCTTCCATAGTGGAGTTCTGGTGGATTCATCAAGGTCCCAAATTGGAAGTTGAGTATAGAATGCTTGATCAGCGTAGGTGTCTTCTTTTGTCGTCGTTTTGGGAAATTTCTCAAGTATATGGTCCTTGAGCGGTTCTTTGTATGGGCATTGTTGTATATGTATCAATAGATATACTAGTTAGTCCCAAATTGGGCGTGTTCTCATCTCAATCAAATTTAGTCCTCGTATTGTACACATTTTTTAAAATAGGTATCTTATTGGTGCAGGGAAGTAAAACTATACATGTCACATTTTAGTTCTAACTCTTGTATCATATTAAGGGAGCATCATGTTTCAAAAGTGCTACAATTCTTTGATTGTTTTGAAAAGAATTTTAAGAGAAAAAAAAAAATATACTCATGTTTTGAGAAAGCATGATAAGTACTTTTCCAAAATCATATCATATTAGGAGTTGAGTTCGCATAATAACGCTCCGAAAACCGGGGTGTTACATAGCTATTAAAACTCACTAAGTAAAATTATCTAGACAGTAATATAAGAACAAATTTTAAGTATTACAATTATATGATTTCTGACTGCTTGACAAAAAAATACGAGTTTGGTCGCTTTAGTAACTCATTAAGAGAACATGTAAGTGTTATAATGAGAGTACACAAGTCATAAATACATGGATGTGACTCTAATGTACTTCCTCTCTATCATCCATACCCTAGGAATCTTTCAAAAACTTGGGAATATCTCATTTAGACTTTGAAATTTTGAGGACACAATTTATTTGAAGGGAATAAGAATGCCATATCCCAAATTCCAAAATGCTAATATATGTATATGAGCAAATATACGTACTAGTGTGTGATTACATGTTAAATTACCCATGTCTGTTTAGGATCGTAGATTATGACTTAAGTCTAGGGTTGAGGAGGAACCAAAATCAAGAGTTTTGGTTTTTGTTTGATCATTGTCGAATAGCCTTGTCCAAACTTACTTTGAGTCAGTAGATATGTTGCCATTTTACACACATCTAAATATACATGTGAGTCCTAGGCTTGGACAAACGATATTGGTTGGATGTAAGCCCAAAACAGGCATTCCGCCCCAATCTGTAATCCACCAAGTTAGGCTCAGTTTTGACCATTTGGGTTGATGATTAGGGAGAGTTCGGGTTAGGTGGATCGGGGTTAGTTTTGGTTGGGTTATGGTGGTTGGTCGAGGGACATGAATGAGGGGAATGAGAGAGCGAAGAGATCGAGAGAGGCGAATAGATCAAAAGGCTAAGAGGTTGAGGTAGATTAACAGATCTAGAGGTTAAGGGAGATCATAGATGAACGAGGTGAATGAAAGGGGAAAGAGAGGAGAATGAAAGAGATGAGCAACTCAAGGTAGCTAGCTCAGTTTGGCGAGCTAAAGGACATAAAGAAGTTTGAAGAAGGAGGTCCTGGATTCAAATCCTAAAAACTAACATTTCCACCAACCTTTGACTAATAACTAACAACTAACATTCGAATTATAGCAATAACATGTATTATTTCTCAGTCAGAACTTAAATTTGGAAATAATTATTTATAAATGATAAAAGATGATATACCGTAGGGTCTCAGAATGGTGATTTTGATATAGAGCACCAAATTGAACAATTTATTTTGCCTAAAATGCTCGAAATTCAACAAAAAATCAGAATATGGCTAGTATTTTGTTCATAAAAGTGCTTAAAATGCAAACATTGTGAAGAAGCGATTCACATCTACAAAACGTGTTTTGACTCTTATTTGCTCATTTCTCAACCTATTTCCATCAAAACAATTGTGTTCAACTCGTATTGAGCGCAAAATCTGTACTGTAGCAAAATGTTCAGTGAAAATTATGCAAATTCAAAAACAATGTGAAAGCAGAAACATGCTTTGGCTTTCATTCGTCTTTCTCTTTTTCACATCGTTCGCGAATTTGCACCATTTTTGCTGAAACATTTTCTAAAGTTCAATTTCTGCACTGAATACAAGTTGAACACAATTAGTTTGACCCAAATTGGTTGAGAATGAGCAAATAAGATCCAAAACACGATTTATAACTGCGAATCATCACTTCTTTAGAGCATCTGTGTTTTAAGCGTTTTTCTGAAAAAATACTTGCCATATTTTGATGGTTTAAATATGCGTTTGGCCCCTGCAAATACACGCACAATCCAAACAGGCCCCTGTAAAAATAAAAACTTTAAAATAGCCCCTGCAAAATATAAATCGTTTACGGTTAGGCCCCTCGGTCAGTTTTCCATCCAAAAAAAACTTTAAAATAAAAATAATTGCCACGTGTCATCATCTCATTGGACCATTATGCCACGTGTCACTGACATGCCACGTCAGCACCCCATGTCACCATGGACACATGGCACTGACATGGGCCACGTCAGCATCCAATAGATGGATGCCACGTGGCGCTTGGGTGGCAAAGAAGAGAATTGTGTTTTACTAAAAAAGAATACAAATTCTGGCAAGCATGGGACTCGAACCCGTGACCTCAACATGATAAACATACTCACTTACCATTGCAGCACACGTTCACTTTATGATATTAAGCAAACAAAAAACATATATTACATAAAAACGAAAATCATCATCATCTTCAACCCAAAAACAGATCTGCGAAAATCAAGATGGTGATGATTTTGAACACCAATCACAGCATGATATCCTATTGTGTTATTGCTTCCAATGACAGTACATCCAGGATAATCATCACCAACAACAGCACCACTGTCAAGACAAAGTTCCCCAAATAAACATGAACATTTGATAGTTCAAATAAAAGACCCAGACGACAATTTGGTAGGCAAAAATGGAAACTTCCTAAGCAAAAATGCAGGAAAGCCATCACCACAAAACATTAAGTAGTGAAATGAAAATATGGTAGATAAATGTACAACATTATTAGGTCCAGACGACAATTTGCATTTATATAATCATTCAAAAGAAGACTGCATCTTAGAATCATACAACATAATAAGTACACAAGGAGTGGAACTGGAAAACAAACAGATCTGCGAAAATCAAGATGATGATGATTTTCGTTTTTATGTAATATATGTTTTTTGTTTGCTTAATATCATAAAGTGAACGTGTGCTGCAATGGTAAGTGAGTATGTTTATCATGTTGAGGTCACGGGTTCGAGTCCCATGCTTGCCAGAATTTGTATTCTTTTTTAGTAAAACACAATTCTCTTCTTTGCCACCCAAGCGCCACGTGGCATCCATCTATTGGATGCTGACGTGGCCCATGTCAGTGCCATGTGTCCATGGTGACATGGGGTGCTGACGTGGCATGTCAGTGACACGTGGCATAATGGTCCAATGAGATGATGACACGTGGCAATTATTTTTATTTTAAAGTTTTTTTTGGATGGAAAACTGACCGAGGGGCCTAACCGTAAACGATTTATATTTTGCAGGGGCTATTTTAAAGTTTTTATTTTTACAGGGGCCTGTTTGGATTGTGCGTGTATTTGCAGGGGCCAAACGCATATTTAAACCTATTTTGATTCTTTGTTGAATTTCAAGCAATTTTGACTCAATTAGAATCGTCCAATTTGATGCTCTATAGAAAAATCACCATTGTTGATATTGACAGTTTTTTGAACCTAATTTCAATTCTAGAGTTGACTCTGCGCATAAACACTTTTTTGAGCTTAATTTTGATTCCGTTGAATTCCTTGCGAAATTTTATTTAAGTTAGAGTCTAGTTTCATTAATTTGGTCACGTATTGCATGTGTTATTCTAGAAACAAGAAATTGAAGTGTTCTATTGTTGTTGTTGTTGTTGAACACATCCATAATATTCTTTATTTTTCTGTCTTTTTTGTTTTAAAAGACCAAACGAAAACAGATTTGAAAGATAAAAGACCAAAGTGGGAAAAATAAAATATAAAGAACCAAACTGACACATGTACAAATATGAAAGATAAATGATCAAAGTGGGGAAAAAATAGAAATGACCAAACTCAAATTTTGATCAGATAAAAGACCAATATACAACTTTTTTTTTGACAGCTTAATCGAAAACAAAATAGTGAAAGCAGTTGCGAAGATTAATACCCGATTTCAAATCTTCCTTATAATGTATATGGCAAACTTGGAATGAAGCCCTTGAATAAATATAAATTTTCTCTTGTTTTCTAATGCAAATATTTATATGAATCAATGGAAAATATTTTGTTATGCAATTATTACAACCTTGAAAGGAAAAAAGCAACCATTTTGGTTAGAAAATCAAACATAAATAAAATACATGAGGCTCGGGTACATCAATTTTTAAAATAGTTTTGATTGAGAATATTTATAATCTTATGTCATGAAAGTGATTTCAAGAAATATATGTATATTGAAATATGCATTCTAAAACCTACATAATGAGAAAATTATGTAAGGATTTGAATTTACTTAATTTCCATTTACGTATGTTCATAACCTTTAAGCAAACATGGTGGATAAAGAAAAAATGGATGAAAGTTTTCTTGATATTAGACTTAATAACTATGCGGTTTGGAAATAACATTTTTCAAAAATAATATTTTTATTTTAATGTTCATATAGATCTTTTAATCAATTAAAAAATAAATTAAAATTACAATTTTATTAAAACTTAATATCTAAATGTATATAGTTTTAAAAACATGCTTTTAAGTTAAAAAATACTTTATATTTAAAATATCATAAGTATAGACCACCTTAATATTGAGATTTCAAATTCATGTGATACATATTACGCGAGTGAAAATCCTTTTAAAATGCCAACTAGTTCCACTTCATATTTCAATCGGGTATTAAGATCAAGATTGCATAATTTCGTAGTTTTGGACTAATAATAAAAAGTAATAAAACATATAAAAAGGAAATTAATTTTGTTAGATGTAAATCAAAGATTTAGCAATATATATACTCATGTTAGTTCCACTCCTGGAATCCAACGACATAAGAAAAATTATTTGGTCTTTGTTCTCCTTTCTCACCTGCTTACTTCCCAATTCTTTTTGCCATGTCAAAGAAGAAGTCTAGCTTAGGTCGTCAAAAAATCCCTATTGAGAAAATACCAAAAAAGAGTTATTTACAAGTTACATTCTCTAAGCGCCGTTCGGGACTTTTCAAGAAGGCTAGTGAGCTTTGTACCCTTTGTGGTGTTGAGATTGCAATTGTAGTTTTCTCTCCCGCTGATAAGGCATTCTCTTTTGGCCATCCAGAAGTTGAATCCATCACTGATCGTTACTTGACTCGAAACCCTCCGCAAGATTCCAATGCTCACCAAATTATTGAAGCTCATAGAAATGCTAATGTTCGTGATCTCAACGTGCAACTAACTCAACTTCTGAACCATCTAGAAATTGAAAAGAAACAAGGGGAAGAGATAGATCACATGAGGAAAGCTAGGCAAAGGCAATTTTGGTGGGAGAGCCCTATTGATGAGCTTGGCATACATGAATTGCTCCAATTAAAGGTTTCCATTGAGGATCTGAAGAAGAACTTGGGAAAACTTGCTAGCAAATGTATGATGGAACAATCCAATGTGTCTTCAACAAATATGGGGGCTAACCGACTAGGACATTATGATACCCTTGAGAACAAATCTAGTGTCGGGATTAATATTGCTTCCACACTTCCTAATGCCCACTATCTAGGTTTTCGACATGAGTACCTTTGAATTTATTTTTTCTACATTCAAATAAAAGTTTTTCAAGGATAACATTCATTCTTACTAATTTGTCCTTTCACGTAGGACTCTAAGGAAATAAAAGTCTGCATTCTCATTGAATGTTCTTCCTTGTATTGGATATCTGGATTTCTACATTCAAATAAATCTTTTTCATTGAAACACATACATTCTTCTTACTAATTTGAACTATATGTACACTACTAAAAAATGGCCGGTTTTAGCTACGGTGCATTTTTACATATCGTCTGTCGGTAAAAGTTAAAATAACATTTAATTAAGGCTTAAATATCGTTTACCCCCCTGCAAATATCATGAAAATCCACTTACCCCCCTGCAAACAAAAAACTTTTAAAATTAACCTCGTAATTACGATGTGTTTTTAGTTGCCACCCTGCTGTTTATTTTTGTTAACAGCGTTAACTTAAGGTGACCTAGATTGCCACGTGGATAACAAGTGGATAACATGTGGATAACAGCGTCAACATCCAACAGCGCCTGTCTCTTCTCTTCTTCTTCTTCTTCTTCTTCTTCTTCTTCTTCTTCTTCTTCTTCTTCTTCTTCTTCTTCTTCTTCTTCTTCTTCTTCTTCTTCTTCTTACATAGTCTTCCTAAGTACATTAACTACTTAGTCTTCAGTCTTTAGTCTTCAGTCTTCAGTCTTCAGCAGAAACACCAGTTGCAGCAGCAGATACATCAGTTAAAGTTGGAGCATTTGGAGCAGTTACATTTGGAGCATTTGGAGCAGAATTTGGAGTAGTGGCAGAGACAGTAGGAGCAGCATTTGGAGCAGTGGCAGAGACAATAGGAGCACCATTTGAAGCAGTGGCAGAGACAGTAGGAGCTGCATTTGAAGCATTTGGAGCAGTGGCAGAATTTGGAGCATTGGCAGCAGCATTTGGATCACTTGCAAAGACATTTGAAGCATTGGCAGCTGCATTTGGATCACCTTCAACCAAAACCTTCTTTGGTTTTCTCTACAACCAACAATAACAAGACCAAATTAAATTCAGTTCAGTAAAAAATTTCATATCATAAAACCTTCTTTGGATCACCTTCAACCAAAACCTTCTTTGGTTTTCTCTTCAATGCATGCTCAGCTATTTCTAATGCATCCTCATCAGTCAACAATCTCTTAAACACAACAGCTTCATTAACTTTCCACCAAATTCTATAACTACCAGATTGAAAACCTAATTCCTTCAAGATACCAACAGCTTCAAAGTATGACCATTTATCAACATCTTGACCTGCCACTGATGACTCTGAGCCCCCTTCATACTCAAGTATCTCATTCTTAACAAACTTCCCACCATGATGAAACACAATAGTAAAAGACATCACTGTAAAAACATAACAAAAGGGCTAAGTCAGACATTTCAAATCAAAACTAGGGTTAAATTGGACATTTCAATTAACATAATAACAACACTAAAACCAACATATTCGTCCAGTAAAGATTCCCTAGACAACTCAACACTAAACCCAACACAATCAATATTCGTCCCTACCCACATGGTGGTCCCCCAACACCAAAAATTTTCAATATTAAACTCTGAAAGTACAAAAAATTAGTGCATGTGCAAACCTGAGCTAATTTCTCTTCGTCAACACCTTCTATTGTAGGTCACCAGCTTTTAATCTTCGTCCTTCGATCTTCGTTCTTCTATTGTAGGTCACCTTGCTTCCTTCTTCCTTCGTCTTCTCAAATGTTTCAATCGTGTTCGTCAAATACTTCTACCATCGTCACAGTAAGCTGGTGCTAGAGTGATCTGAGAGTGAGCAAAGACAGTGATGCGAGAGTGAGATGCCAGAGTGATGCGAGAGTGAGATGGGAGTGAGGTGAGAGTTTTAGGGATTTTGACCTAATTTTGACCTAATATCCACATGTTATCCACCTGTTATCCACGTGGCAATCCAAGTCACCTTAAGTTAACGCTGTTAACAAAAATAAACAGCAGGGTGGTAACTAAAAACACATCGTAATTGCGATGTTAATTTTAAAAGTTTTTTTTTTGTAGGGGGTAAGTGGATTTTCGTGATATTTGCAGGCGAGTAAACGATATTTAAGCCTTTAATTAAAATAACACACATTACAATACTTGAGAAGCCTCACACTATTCCCCGCACGCTTGTTCGCCTCACGCTCGTTCTCATAGGTTCTCTCGCTCTCTCAAGTTCAATCACTCTCTCTTCCTTAGTAATTACATGATAAAAGTATAACTTAATTAGATAATTACTCAAAAAATAATTTATTCAATTAATTTTATCACTAACTAAGGCTTAGCTGCAGTTTTGGTCCCCTATTTTATTAAATCCAAAATTTTAGTCCACACTTTTTCCGCAACTTTAGCCCCCCATTAAGTTGCAATCTAATTTTTGACAGAAATGATGACGTCACAGTAAGGTGGGAATGTGGAAGTCACATGTCACGCTGACGTAATGATTGGGTGTTAATGTTTTGTAGTTTATAACAATTCATCTACTTAGCGTAATAGTAGATGTGTTGATTTTGACCCTTTACTTTCGGGTATAAACCCCATTTTTAGAACTTTTGGAATATCCCTGCACAACACAAGAGTGGCATGTTACCACATTACTGCCACACCATCATTTTCTTCAAAAAATGGATGAAAACTTAAAGAGGAGACTAAAATTGCAAATTTAATTAAACTGATCGATTAGAATTGCGAAAAAAATTGGCGAGCTAAAATTACGGATTTGATAAAGTAGGGGATCAAAAGTGCTCTTAAGCCTAAATTAAATAACTTCGCGTTTAAACAAACAGTTTATTCAATTAGACTATTATGTCACAAACTATTTAATTAACTAAAACACTAACTAGTTAACTAACACTATTGGCTATGTGACTCTTAATCTACTCTAAACACCATAACTCAGAGACTCTCCTCTCATGGAACCTCCCTCACTGCCCCACTTCCTCCCACCCAACGTACTCTTTCAATTTCATTCTATTTTTTTTTTTTATCTTTTACCTCTTTTTGTACCTTTTTTTAAATTTTTTGTTTCTACAATGCTTCAATTATTATGTTAACCGGATTTGCGTGGTTGTTAGACTGTTAAACTTATTGTTCCAAGAAACACAACATATATTGTTTATTGATGCAGCTAAACTCTGTGAAGATGAAACTAAAAATATGGACTGTAGTTTTATAACCTGATAATATATTGTTTATTAATGCAGTTTTAGGGAAGTTGAAAGACTTCCTAGGAGTGATGTCAGAAGCAAATAAGTGTCTGGAAAATGATGCAATGGTTAGAACTTGATTTCTGACTGAAGATTTAATTAATTTGTACTGCTTGGCAACAATTTTTTTTCTTTTCTATTTTCTTGTAATTTTAGTTTGAAAAAAATGTAGGAACATCCTGAGAAATATGATATTGAAGAACTAACTGGAAATGAATCCGAAGTTATTGAAATGGTCACTTACAATCTCTAGAATCAACAAGCCAAAGCTAAAAACATCTGATTTCACGGAGAATTGTCCTTGCATTACATACTCAGGTGCCATATATCCGCTGCATGTCAATATAGCCATGCTCAATTAGCACAAGATGTAACTCCATTTTGGTTGGTATGGACCGAGTAAAACTATTACAAAATTTTGCTATATATTTTCTGTACTTACTATGTTCCAACAATTCTTCTAGTGTTTCCTTGAGTTTGATCCACGTCAAACAATCTCGCCATGCCAAAATCTGCTATCTTAGGATTCATTTCTTTAT
Source organism: Astragalus glycyphyllos (assembly GCA_963573325.1). Classification (NCBI taxonomy): domain Eukaryota; kingdom Viridiplantae; phylum Streptophyta; class Magnoliopsida; order Fabales; family Fabaceae; genus Astragalus; species Astragalus glycyphyllos. The sequence continues at coordinate 72,681,831 of OY754307.1, forward strand.
CTAAACGAATGTTGCTTGCTTTTAAATCTCGATAAATGATTCGCAATCTGGAATCCTCATGAAGGTAAAGAAGGCCTTTGGCAATGCCTCCTATGATTTTCTACCGTGTTTCCCAGTTCAAATGTCCACGTTTAATTGGATCTACAAACCCAAGCCGAGGTATAGTATTTTAAACCATGTATACTGTAATATTTATGCACATAACATTCAATAGAAGTGAGCTATTAGTTAAGTTACAATACACTCAAATTGAGCATAGTTCTGACTTACCAAATATGAAGTAATCAAGGCTTTTATTTGGAACAAATTCATAAATCAGTAGCCTTTCTTTTCTTTCCAAACAGAAACCAAGTAGTCTGACTAAATTTCGGTGTTGTAGTTTGACCACTAATTGCACTTCATTCTTAAATTCTATATCTCCTTGTCCGGAATTCATTGACAACCTTTTTACCGCAATTTCTTGTCCGTTGGAAAGCATACCCTGAAAATATATCAGGGTTAGGTACATTAAATTCGGGGGCAATCAACAGTCAACAATCAACATAGATTGAAAATTAAGCAATATTTATCTACAATGACCTCACATATTTGCCTTGTAAACAGGTCCACATCCTCCTCGTCCTAGCATATTTGTCTCGGAAAAGTTATTTGTAGCCATTCCTATGATGTCAAAGTTGAATTGCAAGGTCTCAAGAGGTTCAATATCATTGTCATCTTCAGCTACATATGGAAAGTAGTTTAATCAATGTTAGTTCTTGAGAGATGATTTAAGTTAGACAACTGCATATCAGTAAAAGCACGATGGATTGATAGCTAGAGCTTAATTTGTCTTCTTTCTCTTGATGCATACTCTATTGTTTTGGTTTCTATTTTGATTGATAGCATTTGTATTGAGGAAAATTCTGCTAAGCCAAAACAGAAAATTCAGAGAACTTTGTTCTTAATTGTCAACAAGAAACCACATAAGAAGAATTTCTGGTCTTACTATCAATGTCAATATTTTTCCTTTGCTTCTTCCTTGGTTTTAAGAAGATAAACAGAGAGATGAGCAATACAAGGATGGCAACAATTGGCACAACTGCTGCAATTACAGTTGTTGATGTGTTGCTCTTTCCTGTAAACACCATAATTCCATGTTAAACAAATGTCAAATATAGTTTAAGCTGTTGTGGGATAAGCGATATTTGCTAAAACTAAGATGTACCTTCTGTGGAAGTAGTATTAGTAACCGGAGGAGGAGGAGGAGGCACAAGTGCTGGGGATGGAGGAGTGGCAGCAGCATCATCAGCTGTAGAGTCATAAAAGGGCCATGAATCAAATCTGAGATTACAACTCGGTTTTCCTATTTTACCATTTGTCTTGCCAGCACAACAACTTGGGATAGTTGAGATAGTCTTAACCAAGCAATCACTGCACTGATTCTCCGATAAATCACGTGTGCACTGCAGAAGAGCAAATATAGTCTGAAAGCTAGGACCGGCCGCACTTCCAGCAGCATACTTTTTAACTGAATCACCAGATGCAGCTTTAATTCTCAAGCTATTCACCAAATCCATAAGCACTTTGTTAAATTGATCCATATCGGCTGGATCATCTGTACTCCACCTAAGGTACATAGGTTCAGGTTCCATAACACCAAATATTGAACGGTTTGAGTAACGGAGCATGCAGTTATCATTCTATCCAATGGCTTCTTTCTGATTTGGACAACGCCATGTGAGAAGGGCTTTGGAATCATTGAGGCAATTACGACACACGTCTGGCTTAACGTCTCCTCTGCACAACCCTATGGCATTGACTTTATCAGAGTTTTGACCCTCAGTGAAATTGTAGAAGCCAGAATTGATTTGTGTGTTGGAAGATAAATTGGATAAAAGAGTATTGAGGTTGGTTTGATAGGCGCTGTTTGCAGTATAGTTGCCTTTTTCATTCATGCAGAAATGGTATAACAAGCTTGGTTGTGGAGTGGTGTGAGATACTAGTATAATTACTGGATAAAGAAGGAAAATTATTCTTGGAAGTGCCGTTGTGGCCATTAGAGAATGTCCTCTAGGATTAGTTATATTGGTTCTATGTTGTAAAATTATGAAGACGTTCTTGGAAGTTGGAAACAATCAGACTGTGTTTTAGGTAAAGAGTGGATCTATATAATTCTACGAGTACTAGGAACACGTTGATGATAAATATTCCAAAGAATAAGACAAAGTCGGCAAAAGCCCTCCAAATGGCACCATTCATTCATTCACGCATTTTCTTTTCATGTCAGTCAATGTTGACAAAAAGATAATGACAAAAAACCAGTGAGGAATATAATATTGGTAACTTTGCAACACTTGAGATAGCCCCAACCAAGCAATCATTGCACTGGTTCTCTGATAAATCAGGTGTGCACTGCAGAAGAGCAAATATAGTCTGAAAGCTAGGACCTACTACACTTCCCGCAGCATACTTTTTAACTGAATTACCAGACGCAGCTTTACTTCTCAAGCTATCCACCAAATCCCTAAGCACGTTGTTAAATTGATCCATATCAGTTACATTATTTGTGACCCACCAAATATTAGAAGGGTAATCTTTCATAACACCAAACATTGAGCTGTTTGAGTAACGCAACATGCACCTGTCGTACCAACCAATGGCTTCTTTCTGATTTGGACAACGCTGTGTAAGAAGGACTTTGGAATCATTGAGGCAACTGCGGCACGCGTCTGGCTTAACATCTCCCCTGCACAGTCCTATGGCATTGACTTTGTTAGAGTTTTGGCCTTTAGAGAAATTGTAGAAGCCTTGTGTGTTGGAAGAGAAACTGGATAAAACTGTTTTGAGGTTGTTATGGTAGGCACTGTTAACAGTGTAGTTGCCTTTATCATTCAGGCAATACATGACATTTGGTGGTTCTTGCGCGGGGGTGTGAGATATGAGTAGTAGTAGTAGTAGTATAACTAGGGAATAATAAAGTAGGCAAAACATTCTTGAAGGTGACATGATTATGGTGGCAATTCTATGTTGTAACATTATTATGAATTGAACAAGACAAGAGCTGACCTAATAATACTTTTCGCTCACACCTCCTTTTGGGAAAGAAACAATCAACTATATCGGTAGGGATGGCAATGTGTACTCTATAGGCAGGGTACTATAGTGCCCGTACCCGAGCCCGCACATGTATGGGCAGGGTACTATAGGTGTCTGTCCCCATACTCTATGGGCACCAATGCCCATTACACGCACTTTAACAGCAAAAAACTAATAAATAACATAAAAAATATTAAAATTCAATTTAAGAAGTCAATATCTTTTTTCCGCATCTACTAATTAAAATATTACACATGATAGCATTTATTGAATTAAAATCATCCAAAATATTAGTAGTTTGAATTTATTTTTTTATAGTTGGATATTCTTAAATTCGTAGTAATAGTAACCAAAAAATTAAAAGGGAATTGATGTTAAAAATCAAAATGTGTTTCACACCAAAACAGACCACTATACAGGTGTAACAAAAAAAAAGTCCACTATAGTTAGGGCAAACAGTCAACTAGTTAGGGCAATGAAAATCAAAATAAAAATCTGTTTGAAAATAATTACCAAAAATGTGCTTCACACAGAAACAATGACGGTGAGCATTTATGCATCTAATCTAAATTGGTATACAAGTATTCTTTCCTCATTTTTACTAGAAAAAGAATATTATGATTTTTCATGTCTCTTTCCCATAATTGTTCATTTTTACTAGAAAAAGAATATATATATATATCATCTTCACTTTAAAAAGTTGCATGTTTTTTTGGTTTGAATCATTGTTGGCTACTCATGGAATGTCCTAATACTTTCAAATAAAGACTAATCTTCGCTCGTGTTTAGGAGCAAATTTTGTACTGGCCAACACTATGTTTGTCCACGGTTTGAATGGAACCCAAGAACACAAGGATGACCCCTCATTCCTAGAATAGCTTATGCCATGATGCCAATGGTTAAAATCACATATATTATAGTATATGTTATCATGATATATAGAATGAAGTTTGGCTAAATTGCAGTTTTGGCCCTTTATGTTTGGGGTTTGTGTCGCTTTGGCCCTTTATGTTTTTTCTCGTTTTAGCCCATCATGTTTTTTTGTGTGTCAAATTAGCCCCTACCGTTAGTTTTTCCTAACGGACGCCACGCTGGCAGTTAACTGCTGACGTGGCGTCCAGCTGACATGTAATCATTAATTGACGTGGCAAAAAAAACTATTATTTAAATCTAACTAAAAAGCCACATCAGCAATTTAGTTTTTTAAATATTTTTACAATTATTAAATAGAAATAAACATAAAACTGAAAACATTAAAACACAAATTGAGGGTTTTAATCTTCAATTGAAATCAAATCTGAGTTTACATGAAGAAAAGGGAAGAACAGAACCCTAAATCTCCAAAACCCCCATTGTCATCTTCTCCACTAACTCGCCATTTGAGTAAGTAAAACTCGAAATCGAAAACAATAATCTGCATCTTCTTCCCCACTCAATCAATGGCATCGTCCAATTCGAACAATTATCCATCATTTGGTCCTTCCAATTCGCGAAGTACAAGTGAAACTCCACTTAAGTGTTTCTGCAAGTTATTCTGTGTTGTGCGCACTGTGAAAAAAGAAAGTCCAAACAAGGGAATGAAGTTCTGAGGCTGTAGAGATTTCGTGGTAAGATTGATGGTAGTTGGTTCAAGTATTTCGCCATTTTTGAAGTTCTGAGCAGATCTGTGTTTCAGATCTGGGTTTTCTCTTGAAGAACTATTTGTTTCGTTTTGGCCCTCAATGTTTATGCTTAGTTTCATTTTAGCCCTCAATGTTTTATGCTTAGTTTCAATTCTGTATTTGATGTATGTATGTTTGTTTGGTTGGACAGAGTAAAGAGAATCCTGGTTGCGCATTTATGAAGTGGACTTCAAATCCATGGCCTCCTCAGACACAGAGTAAAGAGGATCCTGCAGAGACACAAGTTGGAGAGACACACCGTGCAGAGACTGAATGTGCACATTTTGTTCAAAATTTTTTGGAGATAGCTGAACTTAGAAACACTATTAAGGAGATGAAGAAAGATGGAGAGTCCACAAAAAATTTGTTGAAAATTGCATTGTACTCTATTTTCCTTTTGGTTGTAGCTTGTGTAATGCAAATTTTGAAATCTGGAAATTCTGTCTAATGGTCTAACTTAGAAGGATAATTAGGTCTATGGGTTTTCAATATGGTTAATTTTGTGTAAGGGTTTATTTAGTTAATGACGCTATTTTGATGTAATCTTGAAATATTAATGTGAAGAACACTATATTATATTGATGATCTTCTATTCAGTGTCAATTGACATTTACCAATCTCTACATGTAAAAATAGAAATTAATAAGGGACCAAATTGAAACATTTTAAAATCATGAGGGGCCAAAATGAAACATTTTAAAATCATGAGGGGGTAAATTGAACCATACCATATCAACTTAATATTAACCGAAGATGACCAAATATGTTCTGTCATGAGGTCTATTGACTATTAATACATAACATCCAGTCAATTAAACATCAAAAGGGGGAATTAAAACCCCATTAAACATCCACATCCAAAAAAGAAGATAACATAAAGTTGCAAAAATAAGATAAAGTAACATAAAGTAGCACGGATTCACTGCCTCTTCCATGTTGGAAGTTTAGCCCTTGTAGATAGGTCTTTTGGGTACACCAAGTGTTTTCTTCGGCCTTGCAGTTGCTAGTTGAGTCTGTGCAGCTGGTTGTGCAGTTGGTGGTGCAGATGGTGATTGAGTTGGTGCAGCTGGTTGTGCAGTTGGTGCAATTTGTGATTGAGCAGTTGCTGCTGCAGTTTGTGATTGGGCAATTTGGGTGGATACACTTGGAGCATTTTGGCAAGATTTTCTATTGTGCCCAGATTGCTTGCATTTAGTGCACTTTTGAACCCATCCCCTTTTACTTATATTTTCAGAAGGTGTCTTCTTCTCATCCGCATATTTGTTCCTAGCCTTTTTGGGTCTACCTGTAAAGCACCATCACATAACACAAACATCACATAACACAAACAGCACCTAACACAAACAGAAACTACATGTGCTATATTGACAACTCAAGCATACCTGGTAATTTTCTGTGAGGAGGAGGGAGGATGTCTGGATATGGAGTTTGTTGCCATACATTTTAACCATTTGTTGGATAGATTACTGACTGGTAGCATGCCTCATAAGTGGCTTTCCTGTAGTAGTTAGGAACCAATTCCTCAGGATCAAGTTGTCTGTCATTGTAAACAGAAACTACATGACAACATGGCACCCCTGTCAGCATCCATTTTCTACAAGAACACTCCCTCCGAGTAAGATTGACTACGAACTTGTCCCCAATATTGTGTAAGTGCCTCACATCATAAATGTTGTCAGTAGCAAACCTGCACAACCAGAATTATAAACCAGAACTATGCACAACCACAATTATACTATGAACCAGAATTATACCTGCACTGTAACACCCCCCTTTTTACTATCACAACTAAATAGACAATTATCAGAGTCACCTCGAAGGGCGCTACATTTTTCACCATTTTAAAAAAAAACACCATTTATTCCAAAAAAAAATCTCCAAAATAATTTATATAAAAGAAATCACCAAGCAGCGGAAATATTAACCAGTTTAAACATCTCCAGAATTAACAATTAGAGACATCTCCAAATTTTAATTAAAACAATTTCCAATAACTAAAATAATAGTTCAAAACGATAACTAACGACTCCCCGGTGCTACATATCAGAGCTGACACAGACCCAAACGAGAGAGGAAGCAAAACCTAGCAATTCCTCCACGAGCACTAGCGATCACCTGCAGCGTTGCCGCATGAGAGCAACATTCCAAGCAGAAGGGGTGAGTCTAACAGAGGTAATAAGCAGATGATAAAAATATGCTAGCATCAGGTAACTACAGCAACACAATACAATTACACCATATCACAGCACCAGATACCAAAGGAAAAGTCCATTTGACAGTGAACCACCAAAGTTATAACATTCATAGACAATGGGATGATATGCAACCCCTCCAGTGGGCATATGCATGCGGTACCGATCACCAAAATGAGCCACGACGGGCATATCACCAATAAACACCAGAGGCAGAGCCTATATCACCAAAACATGCATATGACAATGCGACACCATGATTATGCACCAACTCACCATAACAAGTATTTAAAATAAATACTATATCACCAGAATCAAAACAAATGATTTCACCAAAAATAGCACCAAGTTGTAGCATCACAGCTACCACTAAACTCTCCTGAGCATACCAGCACCGCACCTGAAATATTAACACCAGACGGCTCCACAACGCGGACATAACGCACGCACACCACGCACAAGACTGGCGCACAGCGCCTAGGCACATCGCACCTACTTCAGCGAATTAATTAAAATAGCAAACGACATCGGATTTCAACAAATAAATACTTGTTGGAAAGCCCTATGGGTCTGGTTATCATCCCTAAGTTCAGTTTTTGAAGGAGAGTGTCCAATAGGTACAGTTTTTGAAAAGCACACAGGCTAGTTGCAAAAGAGGACAGTTTCTGTCCTTCAAATTCAAGCAATTCCAAAGTGACCAAAACTCAATCAAATTGCATGAAACTTGTGCATAAACTGGGGCAAATTTTGTCTAGTTTTCAAAGAAATTGGATTCGTTCGAAAAGGAGTTCTTTTGAAAACGTGGTAACCAAAACACTGACCCTGTGTCCAGATTGTTTCCAGAATCTTACTCTAACTTGTGGAATTCATATCTCGAGCTACACAACTCTAAACGCAACCAAACCAGTGCCAAATTAACAAGCATTAAGTCTATTTTCCAGAAAAATGAACCACATAATTTTTCGGTCAATACAACGTTCCCAGTCACCGAAATACCGAATCTATACCCAAATCGTTTCCAGAATTTTAACCTAACTTGTATCGCCTATAACTCGAGCTATACAACTCCGAATTTGACGAAACCAGTGCCAAAACGACCGGCGTTAAGTCTATTTTCAAAAAAAATCAACCTCATAATTTTTGGATCAACCAAACAGCGCCAGTTTTAGAAAAACCGAACCTGTGTCCAGAATCGCTAAATTGCCAAACACCAAACCCTAACGGCAACGACACCGCAACCACCACAACAAAAACGACAATTCGACAACGCGACAACAACAATCAACCACGCACAGCAACAACAAAAACACGAACAATAACAACACCATCATCTTGATACAACAATCACGCAACAACAAATAACGAAACAAATCACAATAACGTGCAATAATCATCAAAGCACCAATCTCAACGAAAACACGATATGCAACAACACGAATAATTCAACAAAACCCTAGACTACCCACACATAATTATCATCAACCCATTATCAAGGTTAAGCCCACCCTTACCTCGAATAACGTAAGCTCCGGAACAAGACGAACGAGACACGAACAAAACCACAGCAACACGAACGATCTCCTTTTGAAATTCTTCGCGAAACCCTCCTCTTCTCTCCCTCTTTGCGCCGCGTGCTCTCTCTCTCACTCTCACTTTCGTTTTTCTTTTGCTTGCTGCGAATGAGGGTTTGGCTTAAACCCCCAGGGTTTAAGTTGAGGGCTCAGTAAACACTGGGCTCTCTACGTCACCACCTCCTTTACTCGTTTCACCTCCTACGCATATAAAATATTAACCTTTTAATTTATCTATATCCCGCCTCCAAATTATTTTAATAATTCAATCAACTATTTTAATTAAATTATTTCCGGGGTGTTACATGCACAACCAGAATCTTGACTGCTCTTTCTCCTTTTCTAACCTCATCCTTATTCTTGGTAAGACATCACCAGTGTAGTTCTGAATTTTAGTTCTATTTGTGGCTCATCTTTCCATAAGGTAATTCCTTATTTCTTCGATCATAGTGACAATTGGTTTTGCTCTTGCACCAACTATGACACTGTTGAATGTCTCACTCATGTTGTTCACAAGCACATCACACTTTGAGTTAAATGGAAATCTAGATTTACTCCAAAACCTAGGAGGTGTCCTAATTAAATCCTTGTATGCATCTTCATTTTTGGCCCTTATTTCCAACATCATCCTCTCCCATTCTTGATGGTAAGTTGCCTTTGCAGCCTTCCACATCAACTCTTTAAGATACTTTGCTGGATGCTTCTTTCTAAAGTTTGCGTATAAGTGCCTTACGCAAAACCTTTGTTCAACACCTGGGAGTAACTCATCCATAGCAGGCAACAATCCCTACCAAACATAACCAGAAACTTAAACTTATCCTAACATATTGAGGGACTAAAATGAAACTACTTAAAAACTTCTTGAGAGATGATTTAAGTTAGACAACTGCATATCAGTAAAAGCACGATGGATTGATAGCTAGAGCTTAATTTGTCTTCTTTCTCTTGATGCATACTCTATTGTTTTTGTTTCTATTTTGATTGATAGCATTTGTATTGAGGAAAATTTTGCTAAGCCAAAACAGAAAATTCAGAGAACTTTGTTCTTAATTGTCAACAAGAAACCACATAAGAAGAATTTCTAGTCTTACTATCAATGTCAATATTTTTCCTTTGCTTCTTCCTTGGTTTTAAGAAGATACACAGAGAGATGAGCAATACAAGGATGGCAACAATTGGCACAACTGCTGCAATTACAATTGTTGATGTGTTGCTCTTTCCTGTAAACACCATAATTCCATGTTAAACAAATGTCAAATATAGTTTAAGCTGTTGTGGGATAAGCGATATTTGCTAAAACTAAGATGTATCATTAATAAGGAGCTGCAAAAACCAAAACCATGAATCTTTATTTTCCCCTTCAACTACGGCCAAAGCAATAGGAAGCATCTGGTCATTTGGGTCTCTACCCACAGCTGCTAGAATCTGACCACCATAGTATCCTTTAAGGAAGCACCCATCTAAACCAATAATTGGTCTACATATCTTAAAACTCTCTTTGCAACCCTCAAGGCACATATACAGCCTTTGGAAACTTGGCAACAAAGGTCGATCTACATAGTCACCACCTTCAACAGTTGCTTGCACATTGAGTTTAATTGTGCTATTGGGATTGGATCTAACTAATTCATGACATTAGTCATATAACCTTTTATACTGCTCCTTAAATGATCCATCAACAAGGTCAATGGCTCTCTTCCTAGCTCTATATGCCTTAGACCTACTAATTCCTGCATTCCATTTTTCATGTGTCTTGTCTACAATATCAGTTAACTTGATTCTGGGATTTTCCTTGATAGTCTTGTATAGCTTATCTCCCAACCAACTTGACTTAAGTGCTCTCACTCTATATGACCTGCTGCATTTGTGTTCATCAACCAATGTCCTTAGCTGCCAAGTTTCACTAGGAAGCTTTCGACAATAAGCAACCCATGGACAAGACTTCTTACACACAGCTCTTGCCCTCTGTGATTCATTCCTCAGAAATGTTATATCCCTACCATTATGTACAGCATAAGTTCTGCATGCTGTCAGGAACTCTTCCTTTGATGGAAAAAAAGTACCATTAACCCACTTGTAATCCCACATGTTCTATGGCATCACAAAAGATGGATATTTAGTGCTCTTATCCTCTTCATCAGACGAGTCTTTGGAATCATCAGTTTCAATAGTTTCACTGTAATATTCTTCATCGGATAGACCCCTATCAACCTTAACAGTTTTCCTCTTTCTCTTTTCACCAATAATTAAGTCATCACTATCTTCTTGAAATGGCACTTGATGTGTTTCTACATTTTCAGTAGTAGACTCTTTGGTTTTCCTTCTCTTTTGCCTACCATTTTTCTTCTTTGGCCTACCCTTTTTCCTCTTCATACTTGTCTCAGCCACTCCCTCTTCTGTTTCATCAGCCACTCCCTCTTGTGTTGGACTCACTTGATCTTCTTGTTGTGGTGCAGCCACTTCATCTTCTTGTACCGGATCAAAACCATCAAACTCACCTTCCTCATCATCAGAATCATTGAATCTTTCCTTCTGGGCAGTATCACTATCCTCACTACCATACCCATCTTGTTGTAAAAATACAGTTTCATCTTCAACATCGATACGAACATGAACAACAACAGTTTCATTTTGGCCCCTGTCACCTTCACCAGCTGTTTCGTTTTGGCCCCTGTCAACTTCACCAGATGTTTCATTTTGGCCCCTGTTACCATCACCAACAGATTCATGTTGACTAGTAGTTTGGGCTTCAGGGTCAGTTTCAGGTTGAGTAGTCATTTGGGCTATTGGAACAGTTTTGGGTTGAGCTGGTTTTTGTGGTTTGGGGTCATTATGGGCTTTTAAAGATGATCTCAAATGTGTGGCAGGTTCATTAAGTTGGGGCCCAAGAGGTATATCAGTCTCATCATTTACTTCAGGTTGAGATATGGGGTGGATTATGTACATGTGAACACCTCCATTAGTTTCAGCCCATTGGCACATTTCCATGGCTCCTTTGTCATTTTCAAGCAACTTTTTGACACCATTAATGTCATACCAAATACCAATCCACTCTAAATAGCCCAACTCCTTGAGAATGCCTACCACTTCAAAATAGGACCACTTATCAGGATCAAGCTCCCAAGTAGTCAACTGCCCTACATAGTTGGTCATCCCTTCATCCATAAAATATCCCTCCTGGTGAAATTTAACACAAAGTGAGGCCATTTTCCTGTTACCAAAAACAAACAGAAAAGCAAATGACTTAAGTACCCTCTTTGCACTTGAATAAACAAACAAATAATTCACTTTCAGCACAATAAACAAATCAGGACCACAATAAACAAACAATATCACTTTCAACACCACTACACCACACAATAAACAAATCAGAAACCTTCAACCCCAGACACTAAAAAACACTAAACCAAAACATCAATTAGAAGCAGTAACAGTAACAGAGGAGCGATTTCAACCCATTCAACACATTCTAATCAAACTGAAAAAATCCATTCAACACATGCAACCCAACCCTAAACAGTAACAGAGTAAAGAGGAGAGATTTCGCAGCATTTTCGAGTAGTATTGACTAACAAGAACACGAAATTTTTCAAAAAAAGTAAAAGGGAGCAATTTCAAAGCATTTCGAGAATTTCTTACCTTCAACGATGGACTTTCTGGACGATTGAGGGTTTCCTTGCTTCCAAATGACCGATTCTTGCTTCCAATGCTACGATTACCCTTTGATTCGCGTTCGAGTAGCCTTCAATCTTCAGGAACATCAACCCTAGGTCTTCGCCATTTTCCTCTCAACGAAACTCTGGGTTGAAGTTTATGTCTTCTGGGTTTCTATTTCAAACACTTTTCAATTGATATTTCTGCTAGTTTTTTTTTTAATTGTTAAATGTTTCAGGTTTTTGTGTTTTAATTGTTAAATGTTTAATAGAAATAAGTTAAATGTTATTTAAAAAACTAAATTGCTGATGTGGCTTTTTAGTTAGATTTAAATAATAGTTTTTTTTGCCACGTCAATTAATGAGTACACGTCAGCTGGACGCCACGTCAGCAGTTATCTGCCAGCGTAGTGTCCGTTAGGAAAAACTAAAGGTAGGGGCTAATTTGACACACAAAAAAACATGAGGAGCTAAAACGAGAAAAAAAAACATAAAGGGCCAAAGTGACACAAACCCCAAACATAAACGGCCAAAACTGCAATTTAGCCAATGAAGTTTCAATACCATGTATGACAATATAAAGTCGTAACAGTTTCTGTTATACAAGTTTGGAAAAAAAATATATGTAATTGTTTCATTGACATTAATGCCAAATTTTGAAAAAGAAATTGATTTCGAAAATTTAACACTATTCCAAGGCAAACGGTCCACTAATTAGGGCATTGAAAATCAAATTTAAAATGTGTTTCACATCGAAACAATTTTTTTTGACAAAAACATACCGAAGATGGTGAACATTGTTATTCTTATCGAAAAATAATAATGGCGAACATCTATGCATCCAGTCCAATCCAAAGTATATACAATTATTCTTTCCCAATTTTTACTAGAAAATTATTCATGACTTTTCTTTGCAAGTTCGAACTTTTGCTGCACTAATTTGATACATTCATTATAAATCAATACTAAAAAAATCTGTCTTTAAGAAATCCCTCAATAAAAAATACTAAAAAAATCTACACAAATATCATCATTTCCGCTTTAAGAAATCATACATAGTATTTTAACATGATGTATATTTTCATTGTCCATAAAATTTCCAAATTTTGTTTTTAGTTTCCTATAAAGTTTTTCATTAACCCTTTAGGGACTTGAATTGTCTGTGGTCATAATATCACTGTGTGAATGCAGTCACACTAATTAAGGGTCAGGATTTTATAAGCTCATTTTGTTTGTCCAAAAAACATTGTAAGGTCACGATCTCATGCAGTCATATTAATCCATGTTCCCTTTTGGGAATGACGATCCAACAATACTTTTTGGCGGAAAAGTTACAGTAACTTCGGACAAAAAAGGGGCAAAATAGTAATTAAGATGGGGAGAAAAGGAAATTGTAAATGAAAAAAAGAGATAGAAGAAAAATGTAAGAATCTTCGCAATACATTTACACATGGGGTGTTGGAAGTTACTACTGTAATCATGACTCTTGCTGAGTGTAAGAAGTTCAGAAAATGTCTTTTTTTCCATGTCACAGCCAACAAACCGTGAAATGCTATTTATCTGATCTGCACTAGTTTCTTGACACACTATGAAATTCCTTGAAACAAACATAAAAACTTGAACAAGCATAATACGTAAATTCAATCATATCATGTTAATGTTGAACAATTGTTCTATCCTTTTTTTTTTGGTCAAATTGTTCTATCCTTTAGATAAATGGCGAACATCTATTATTTTGTTTGTACAATTTATTGAAGTTGTCATTGTCACCTCAGGAAGCAAAAATTTGATTCATAGCTAACGAGGATATAGACTACTAATTGAGGCCTCATTCACAGATGCTTCAGCTGAGTTAGTTTTATGTTCATATCCTATTGCCATAGAACTACACTCTGAAGAATATTGGATGTCTGGTGAACGAAAACCTTTCATAAAAAATGCAGGTTGCAAGGGACCTGGGAGAGAGAAAGAGTAGCTTTCTAGCATAAGCACAACTGAAGCCATCGTTGGTCTGTCAGCAACCCTTTCTTGAACACAAAGTAACCCAATGTGAATGCATCTTTCTATCTCACTTCTTAAAGCATAATGTAAATTGGTATCTATAATATTAGCAAGTGTCCCTTTCTTCCAGTTACTCCAAGCCTGCAATAAGTAAGTAATTCATCATAGAAAATATTAGCTTCAGTTCAAGTGGATTAATCAGTGCCTAATTGTTTGTCTAAACCTTATGAAGATAAGGAAGATAAAGAAGGTAGACTTACAAAGCTTATTAGATGCTCCACATTCTCCCCATCACAAAATGCACTATTTCTTTTGCCACTTACAATCTCTAGTATCATAACACCATAACTAAATACATCTGACTTCACTGAGAATTTTCCATGTCTTGCATACTCAGGTGCCATATATCCGCTACATGTTAAGAAGGCAAGCTCAATTAGATAACATAATTACCACTTTTCTATAATGTGATTTTTCATGTTGTTCTTGTCAAGGATACTAATAAGGAACTAATTTCCCTTTTATTATTTTGATACTCACATTGTTCCTGCAATTTTAGTTGTGACAGCCTGAGTTTGATCCAAATCAAACAGCTTCGCCAAGCCAAAATCTGATATTTTTGGTTTCATTTCTTCATCGAGAAGAATGTTGCTTGCTTTGAGATCACGATGAATAATCCTCTGTTGAGAATCCTCGTGAAGGTAAAGAAGACCCCGTGCAATGCCTTCAATTATTTTGTATCGCGTTTTCCAATCCAAATGTGCACGCTTGCATGGATCTACAAGCCAAAACATACAATACTATCATTTAAACCAGCCAATATATACGTTTCTTCATTCAGTCATGCAGAAATGAAATAATGCAACAGGCTTTCTGTATTTGAGAGTAAACGAGCTAACTTACCAAACAAGAATTTGTCAAGGCTTTTGTTGGGAAGAAACTCATAGACAAGTAGTCGTTCATTTCTTTCAAAGCTGAAACCAATAAGCCGGACTAAATTTCGGTGCTTAAGCCTTGCCATTAGCAACACTTCAGTCTTGAATTCTTTTTCTCCTTGGCTAGAATTCGTAGATAAACGTTTCACTGCAACTTCTTGTTCATTAAAGATAATTCCCTGAAGATATCATGTAACAATGTTTTATGCATGTAAAAATTGTTCAAGCTACAGATGAACTTTACTTGTTATTATATCATGATTACCTTGTAAACAGGTCCAAATCCACCTTGTCCAAGCTTATTTGCATCAGAAAAGTTGTTGGTAGCAACTCTGATGGTGTCAAAGTCAAGCTGTGATGAATCTTGTTCATTTTCATTGACAACTTTAGCTTCACCTAGTTGGCAAAGTAAGAAATCAGAGGAAAAATATTGCCTCTTACATACAGGCTGAAGCAATAAATAAATAAATAAACATGAAAACTTACTGTCGATATGTTTTGTTGGTTTCCTCACTATAAAATAGATGCAAGTAAAGATAAGGAGCCCAACAAAGGCACCGGTAGGCACAACTATGGCGATAACAGCTCCATCGTTGTTTCCTGCATATAATCAATATATCTTCTGATTAACACTATCCACAGCCTAAGAATCTGTCAATATTCATTCTGAAAAATACAATACCATGGGAGGAAATTATAGCTGCAGATGGTGTAGGAAAAGGAGATCCTTGCGGGGACAATTGTAACTGTAGTGTTAACTCATCAGGAGTATGCTGATAAAAGCTAGAATTCTGATATCTAATATTACAGCTAAGTTTAATAAGTGCACAATCTGATTTTTGATCGCAATATTTTGGTATGTCTAAGATAGCTCCATTCAAACAATCGTTACATTCTGCAACCGTAACATCAGGTGAGCACTGAACAACAGCATATATAGTTTCATTTTGAACAACAGTAACTGCTTTCCCAGCAGCAAACTTACGGTTAGGAACTGAATCATTTGATGAAGCTTTCACTTTCAGTCTCTGCATCAATTTCGTGAGCACATCACTATACTCATCCCAATTCGTTATGTTAGTTTCTAAAGGCGCGTAGTAACG
This sequence comes from Astragalus glycyphyllos, assembly GCA_963573325.1. NCBI lineage: Eukaryota > Viridiplantae > Streptophyta > Magnoliopsida > Fabales > Fabaceae > Astragalus > Astragalus glycyphyllos. Next base: position 72,698,022 of record OY754307.1, read on the forward strand.
CTCAAATGTATATTCATATGAATCGTAACCAAATATTGAACGATAAGAATAGTGTAACACGCATTTATCGTATAATCCAACTGCCTCTTGTTGATTTGGACACTGGTTTAGTACAAAGGAACCGATGTTGTTGAGGCAGTTACGACATGTGGCAGTGGTGATATCTCCCCTGCAAAGACCGGTTGCGTAGACTTGATCGGAGTTTTGGCCGTAGGTGAAGTTGTAGAAGCCATAATCAATTTGTGTGTTGGATGTGAGGTTTGAAAGAAGGGTGTGGAGGTTGTTTTGGTAAGTGCTGTTTGGGGTGTAAGAACCGGATGGGTAACAGTACGTGTATTGGTATTGATATTCTGGTTTTTCAATGGCTTCACATAATACAATAGCAAGGAAACACAGAGAACAACAAAGCATTTGATAAGCCATGAAAATTTTAATTTGAGAACTAAGAAGTTATTTTATTTTTTTAGTGTTTGTTTGCAATGATATCATATGTCTTCTAGTTTCACAGGTTGACCCGTAAGTTTCAATTGATAGTCAAGTGTATGAATATGTGGCAGAATTTGATTCTATCTTTTGGTCTTTGCCCTAGTCTTCACGATGGGTTAGTTAGTACAAAAAAGTCTTTCGTTTTAGGCAGCTGGAATATCATCACTGACTCATCTATGCATCCAGAAGAATGTTGTTTGCTTATGAGAAAAATGATGAAATCAGTACCATTTGTTGTTTGCTTTTACTGAGAACAAAACAAACCCATAGACCAGTAGCCTAACAAATACAACACTTTATTAGACTAGTAGCCTAAGAAATCAAATGCTTTGTTGTTCTCTGTGTCTCCTTGCTTTTGTGATATGTGACCTGCATGTACGTTCGAGTAGCATTTTCTGCTAAAGAATGAGAATCCACTAGGGGAAGTTGTGGGACTTGTGGCATAAATTTCATTATGTATCCCATTAGCACAGGACCACACTGTGGTGACCCCATGTACCTCAGTTTTCACTGCAACACTTCCACTGGTAACTGGGTGAGCTTGTTATCCTTATCGATTAAAGATGTATTGTGATATTAGAAAAACACTACTTAATATTTACTTTGTGTTATATTGGTTTAATAATGTTGCACAAATTATTGATAACAATAATAAAGAACCAGAGTAAAACCTGCCAAACAAGAAAAGACTTTCATAAAATATCATATCACAAACATAATACAAGCCTCAACAGATTGTATCACTAAAATCTATGGAGGGTGAGAGGCTCAGTAGCTAAGAGTCTAAGACCTCGGTTGAGTATGGTTTGACGAATTTGTTGTAGTTGCCTCTGAAGAATTGTACTCCACTGATTGAATATCTGACAAACCTCTGCTGTTCATAAAAAATGCAGGCTCTGAAGGGACTGGGAGAGTAAGAGAGTAGCTATTAAGCATGAGCACAGCAGAAGCCATTGTTGGTCTATCAGCTAAATTATCCTGAACACAAAGCAAACCAATGTGGATGCATCTCATTATTTCATTTCTTGAACCTCTATTTAATGTCGGATCTACCAAATTTGATGCTGTTCCCTCCCTCCAACTTTTCCAGGCCTTCGAAAATTTGCGCAATTATAGAAAAGGTTAGTTCATGTATTCTTAACTTTAGCAATATCATCTAGACTAGTATTAGGTAACTTCTAATCTTATACTTACAAAAACAAAGAAAAATTACAAGTATGAAAACTTTGAAAAATAGGAAGAGACTTACAAAGCTTAATAGATCCTCCACATGCTCTCCGTTATGGAAGCCACTATTTTTTTGGCCGCTTACAATCTCTAGAATCAACACGCCAAAACTAAAAACATCTGATTTCACTGAGAATTTTCCTTGCATTACATACTCAGGTGCCATATATCCACTGCATGTCAATATGGGCAAGCTCATTTAGCATAAGATGTAACTCCATTGTGGTTGGTATGGACCAAATAATAGCAAAACAATTTAAAAAACTTCTGGTATATATATTGTGTACTTACTAAGTTCCAACAATTCTACTCGTGTTTCCTTGAGTTTGATCCACATCAAACAACCTCGCCATGCCAAAATCTGCTATCTTAGGATTCATTTCTTCATCTAAAAGAATGTTACTTGCTTTTAAATCACGATGAACGATTCGCAGTCTTGAATCCTCATGAAGGTAAAGAAGGCCTTTGGCAATGCCTCCTATGATTTTATACCGTGTTTCCCAGTCCAAGTGTGCACGTTTAATTGGATCTACAAACCCAAGCCAAGGCATAATATTTTAAACCATGTATACTATAATATTTATGCACATAACATTTAGTAGAAGCGAACTACAGTTAAGTTACAATACACTCTAATCGAGCAAAGTTCTAACTTACCAAATATGAAGTAATCAAGGCTTTTATTTGGAACAAATTCATAGATTAGTAGCCTTTCTTTTCTTTCCAAACTGAAACCAAGTAGTCGGACTAAATTTCGATGTTGTAGTTTGGCCACTAATTGTACTTCATTCTTAAATTCTAAATCTCCTTGTCCTGAATTCATTGACAACCTTTTTACAGCAATTTCTTGTCCATTGGAAAGCATACCCTGAAAATATATCAAGGCTAAGTACATTAAATTTTGGGCTAATCAACAGTCAGTGAGCAATACAATTTGAATATTAAGCAATACTCATCTAAAATGACACCACATATCTTACCTTGTAAACAGGTCCAAATCCTCCTCGTCCTAGCATATTTGTCTCGGAAAAGTTATTCGTAGCCACCCTTATAATGTCAAAGTTGAATTGCAAGGTCTCAGCAGGTTCCATATCATTGTCAACTTCAGCTACAAATGGAAAGTAATTTAATCAACTTTAGTTTTTGAGAGATGATTTAAGATAGACAGCCGCATATCAGAAATGAAATTAAGAAAACTCTGGTCTTAATTGTCAATAAGAAACCACATGAAAAGAATTTTTGGCCTTACTATGAATGTCAATATTTTTCCTTTGCTTCTTCCTTGCTCTTAAGAAGATACACACAAAGATGAGCAATACAAGGATGGCAACAATTGGCACAACTACTGCAATCACAATTGTTGATGTGTTGCTCTTTCCTATATAAAACACCACAATTCCATGTTAAACAAATGTCAATTATAGTTGAAGCCGTTAAGGGTGTTTGCTGGTGTTTTTAGCGAACAATCACTAGTTTTATTAGAAGGTTTGTGAGATCAAACTAGAAAAATCTCAAAGCAATTGCCTTTGAATTGCAAAAGTTTTTTGTTTCAGAAAATGTAGAAAAGGGGACGATTTGCAAATGATTAACAGAATTGAAAAGAAAAGAAGCAGTAAATGGTGCAGGAATTGTAAAGAAAAGAAGAACAAATTGCATTGAATCATAAAAATGGTACACGATCACATACAGGGATTCTTCCACTCGTTTTTCGCTCTGGCTTGGAAGTTAGAGTTTCAGGAATCGGGTGTGTATTGTGATTTTCGCGACCCCTGTTTCTTCTCAGAAACAGTTATTTATACAAGGGAAAAAGGGGGGGAAATTCGAACTAGGTAACTGCCTAACAATTTGAAAATAAGTAACTGCTCCTACTTTCGGCCAAGTAACCGCTCCTACTTTCGACCGAAACTGCTCCGTCACGCTTCGACCAACTGCTAGTCTTCAACGCATAACTGCCCTGATTTCTGTCTTTCGAAAGCCTGTGTCGATTTTCCTCTCTCTTGCTTTTGCTTCCCTGGAAACTTGTCGAGTTTACCTTGCGCATGACCATTTTCTTTGTCGAAATAATATGGTCTTTGTGAAATAAATATAAATCAAGCCATGTTGACCATCTTTAATGAAGCCTGTCGAAATTACAGGCTAACAAATTGCCCCCCAAAAATGTCTTTTTCGACTGAACTTGAGGAGGAAGAAGAGAAAGACATTTTTTGAATTCACCATCGAAATAACTTTGCACTTGAGTAAAATAGCTGTATACCTGATGTCACCACTGTTAAGTGTTGTTTCCATATTCAAACCTTGAACTTGAACAGCCTGTAGTTTCGGCCTTTGACCATGTTTTGGCAACTTAAATGCCATGTTTTTACGCTTTCTTTATATTTATTCCAGCGTTATTTTAACTTCGTGCAACGTTGGCTTATACTTTTTCAAGTATTTACCATTTATACGCAAAATCCTTTCATGAGTGCCAATCTCTTCGACCTCATATGCGCCGTTTGAAAAAACTTGTAAAATTTTAAATGGTCCTTCCCAACTTGGGGACCATTTACCAAAGACTCTATCTTTTTTATCCATAGGCAATAGGACCTTCCACACTAGATCACCTGAATTAATGGCTTTAGACTTAACCTTTTTGTTATAAGTTTTAGCTACCCTCTCTTTCTGTCGAATAAGCGTATCTAAAGCTAATAACCTTTCTTCGTCTAAATCAACCAATTCATCAAGCATCATATTCCAATAATAATCAGAGGGAATCTCCCACTGTCTTTGAATTCTTGTTGATTGTAGACAAATTTCAACAGGCAACACTGCATCGTGTCCAAATGTTAGCCTATAAGGAGTAGTGTTGATAGATTCTTTAGGTGAATTTCGACAAGCCCATAACGCTTGATCAAGGGTATTATGCCAATTCTTGGGTTTCTGCCCAACATGCTTTTTTAATCAAATTAATAATAACTTTATTGGCAGCTTCTACTTGTCCATTGGCTTGCGCATAATATGGTGTCGAAGTTAATAACTTAAAACCAATTTCGGAAGCAAACTCTACCATTTTTCTACCAGTAAAAACTGATCCCTGATCTGTAGTAATGGTTTCTGGAATTCCAAACCTATAAATGATATGATTTTGAATAAACCTTATCACTGCTTTCTAATCAACATTGGCTAAAGGTATAGCTTCAACCCATTTGGTGAAGTAATCAATTCCCACAAGGATATATCTATGGCCCTTCGACGAAGTTGGCTTTATCTCTCCAATCACATCTAGAGCCCAACCTCTAAATGGCCAAGGTTTGACTATGGCATACAATTCATTTGCAGGTACATGTTGTATCCCAGCATGCTTTTGACACTCTTGGCATCCCTTAGCAAATTCTATGCAATCTTTCAGCATAGTTGGCCAATACATTCCTTGTCGAAATAATAACCACTTCATTTTCTGGCCTACTTGGTGTGAACCACACGCTCCACTATGTGTATCGGAAACTGCTAAATATGCCTCATTTTCACTAAGACATTTTAATAGTACTCCTTCAGGAGTCTTTTTAAACAATTCGTTTCCAATTATCACATAGCTCAAAGCTCTGTATTTTACCTTTTTATTGGTATTTCTTGTGGGATTTTGAAAATATTCCGCAATAGGCCTTCGCCAATCATTATTGGTCATATTGTCAAGAGCAAGAATTTCTGCTAAGTCAAAGTCACCAAAAAATTGACGTTTTTCGACAACAGCTAGTTCCTCGTTTGCATTTGTATCTGTTGCCCCCCCAGTTGTTGGTGTTGACAATAGTGACGAAGAATAGTCATTAGAAATGATTTTATCCTTTATTTCAATTAACTCCTCTAGGCTTCGCTTTGAAACTTTATAGCCTGAAGCGATTTGTGCCAATTCATTTGCCACTTGATTATCAATTCGTGGTAAATGTTCTAAGTGAACAGACTCAAATCTTTTTAACAAAGCATTGGCAACAACAAAGTATCTGATAAGGTGCTCTTTAATGCATTTGTACTCTCTTGTCAATTGTTTGACAACCAACTTAGAGTCACCTTTTATTTCGACGTGACTTGCCCCCAGCTCAAGTAAAATTTCAAGGCCTACTATTAAAGCCTCATACTCAGCTTCATTATTGGAGCAAACATCTCGAATCTTAAACTTATACTTTGTTGGAATGTTAGTAGGAGATATTATTAAAATACCAATCCCAACTCCATGTTTATGGCTTGAGCCATCAAAATACAACCTCCAAGGATATACGTCTACAAAACTTAATGTTTCTTCAACAACAGAATGGTCTACTATAAAATCAGCAACCACTTGTCCTTTAATTGATTTTAGAGGTTGATAAGTTAAGTTGTATTCTGACAAAGCCAAAGCCCATTTACCAATTCGGCTATGCATTATTGGTTTCGACAACATATGCTTAATAACATCAAAATGCGAATAAACAGAAACATCAGCTGGTTTTATATATTGCTTTAACTTTGTACACGAGAAATACAAACAAAGGCACAACTTTTCTATAGGAGTGTACCTCGTTTCGGCATCATTGAGGACCCTACTGAGGTAATAAATGGCTCTTTCGATACCACTATCATCCTCTTGTGCTAACATGCTACCTATTGTTCTATCAGAAGCTGCTATATACAATTTGAGCACTTTGTGTTTAATAACAGGCGAAAAATTGGTGGTTTCATCAAATAAGACTTGATTTCGTCGAAGGCTGCTTGATGCATTGGTTCCCATTTGAACTCTTCTTCCTTCTTCAGTCTTAATAATGGCGAAAAAACTTGTGTTTTGCCACTTAGATTCGATATAAATCTTCGTAGGAAATTGATTTTTCCCAGCAACGACTGAAGCTCCTTTTTGGTCGAAGGGGCCTTCGTTTCCATAATTGCCTTAGTCTTATTTTGATTGATTTCAATGCCTTTTTTGTGCACTATAAAACCCAAGAAATCACCTGCACGTACACAAAAGGCACATTTTAATGGATTTAATTTCAATCCATATTTCCTCATTCTTTCAAAAGAACGGCGAAGATGGTCTAAATGACCACTTTCTGAGGAAGATTTAACCACCACATCATCTATGTATACTTGCATAAAATCATCAATAAAATCATGAAACATAGAATTCATGGCCCTCTGATATGTAGCACCAGCATTCTTTAAGCCAAAGGGCATTACTACCCATTCATAAACACCCAATGCCCCTGGACATCTAAAAGCAGTTTTCGCCACATCCTCTTCAGCAATGAAGATTTGATTATACCCAGAATAACCATCGAGCATACTAAGATAATCAAATCCTGCTGCTGAATCTATTAGCATTTCTGCCACAGGCATTGCGTATTCATCCTTGGGAGATGCATTATTTAAATCCCTAAAATCTATGCAAACTCTAAGAGTCCCATTTTTCTTTATTACAGGAACTATATTGGCTAACCATTCGACATACCTGGCAGTTCTGATGAATTTGTTTCTGAATAGCCTTTCGATTTCCTCTTTGATCTTAGCCAACACTTGAGGAGCAAATCTTCTTGGCACTTGCTTCACTGGTTTCTTCCCTGGTCGAATTGGTAATTGCATTTCCACTACTTCTCGACTTAACCCGGGCATCTCGTCGTAATCCCAAGCAAAACAGTCTTTGAACTCCCTTAGCAATGTAATGACTTGGGCTTTTAGAGAAACATCAATATTTGCACTAATATAAGTTGGCCTTTTTATTGAGCCATTTCCCAAATCAACTTCTTCTAACGTGTCTTGAGCTTGCATATGCTTTGTCAAATCTCTAGGATCCTTTTCAAAACCTAATGGATCATTATCATAGATACAATCAAGTCTTTCATCTATGACTATGCCATTTTCTTCATGTAACTCACTGGCTTCGACAGCCATTGTTTGTTGAATAATTTCGGCCTCCATAGCCGCTTTAAACTTGTTTTCGGCCATATAAGCCGTAATTTTGTCCCATGCATTGGGCACTGTCATAAGAACACTTTCAAGAACCAGTGTTCCACCCCGTTGGTCGAAAAACACCATCAGGATAGACACTATCATCTCCCATTATTTCTCTTTCCCAAACAAAACCATAATTCGGGTCAAGATGAACTGAGGCAAAAACATTATCCGCAGGAACATATGCCTCATTAGAAGATGAACATGGCGCAATCTTCGCCATTTGTTTCTCAAAATTTTCCTTGGTAACTTGGTTCACATCAGCACGGAAGTAGCTCTGATCGGCTTCAACATACTCTACCAAACCATCTTCCTTCCACATTACTAAACGTTGATGCAAAGTTGAAGGGACAGCACCAACTCCATGGATCCACTCTCTACCAAGGAGTAAATTAAAATTCGTTTTAGAGGCTATCACTAAGAACAATGTAGTCCTCTTTATGGAACCAACAATTAAGTCCACCTCAATGGCCCCCAAAGAGTGGCCAGTTTTGCCTTCATAGTTGCTTAAGACAATGTTATGTGGCCTGAGGTCAGTATCGAACTTACCAATCTTCTTCAAAAGACCATGCGGCATCAAATTCACTGCAGCTCCACCATCCACTAACACTTTGTTAATTCCAACACCATTGACCTTGGCTTGGACATACAGGGGTTTCAAGTGGTTTTGCATACTCATATCTGGCTTCTCGAAGGTAGCCATTTGGTCTTCGACACAACCATCGTTCATCACATAGTAACACATTGGCTTATGATGAGCCATGTCCTCTGTGAAATCTTCTTCAACGTCATTTGGTACCGTGATAACATCGTACTCAAGAGGCAGTATTGATACCACATTGCAAACAACGTCGAGGTCATCTTCAGAATCATTGAAATCAGACTCCATGTCTTCATCCATGTCGAAATCAGCATTTCTTTCTTTCACTGTTGACAATGGAGGAAATATTCTTTCAAGAGCAGGCCTTCTTGGCTTTTCTGTTACCACAGCCTTGCCTTTGGCCTTATTCGCTGCACACACATGACTAGCAGCATCAGCATTCCTCTTTGTGGCAACTTCAGCTTTGTGAACCTCACTCTTTGCCACTATCATGCTGCGTGGAACTTGATTATTAGCCAAATGACTTGGAACCTGGTTAATGTCAAAGTGTGCCTTCTTCTTCTGCTGTCTTTGGTAACGACGCCACTGTGTTCTAGTCATGGGGTTCTTACCCTTATAGTTATTCTTATAATTAAACTTAATAGCATCAGTACCTGGCTTAACAGCTTTAGCACGTTGATTATTGGGTACCCACGCTTCGACAGGAGCACTAGCACTTGGGACAAAGGATTTACCTGTTGACAGCTTCAAATACCCTGGTGCTGAGAACTTCTCCTTAGCAATTTGTTGTTTACTTGTTGAAGGCTTTGCTGACACATTAGCCTCATAGCCAGGAAGATCTCCTTTTGCAAAGTCAAATTTTGGCCTGTTATCAAGCCATTTTCTTTTGCGTTGTTGTTGATCCTGATAACCTTCGACAGCTTTAGCTGCTTCTTTATCGAAGACAGCACTACACCTTGGGCAAAGCATAACTTCAGAGTTATTCCACTTACACCGATTGAGGAAATCTATCAACTCTTCCTCAGCCTTTGGATACACAGCATGTATCTTCCCATCATAATCTTTTAGGGTCACTTCCTGTTTCTTACCTTCAGCATACATAAAACCTTTTAATTTCTCGGTGGCAGTCTTGACACACTTAGGAGGGTCTGCCATTTGAGCATCCACCATTCCTACATCAGCTTCGACAGGTTCAGAGTACATAGCTTCAGCCTTAGGCAATGGATCAACATCAATCTGCATAGGAGCTTTCATTTTCTTATCAGCAAATTTGAGTCTTCCTTCGTCAATTGCTTTTTGCACAATATCCCTGAAGAGCACACAACGGTCAGTGTTATGCCCCAAAAAATTATGGAACTTACAATAACCCTTTTTCTTTCTTTGGTCAAGAGTTGGTATTTTAAGGCCTTTAGGCACTAATATTTGACCATCAGTTACTAAAAGATCAAAAATTTCATCACATTTAGTAACATCAAAAGTATAAGTCTTAGGCATAAATCTATCATTCTTAGGCTCTACAGGGTTATTCCCATTCGCAGGCCTTAATAATTTACAGGTATAAGGAGGACTAGGCTTAAGTTCAGCCACGTCTATCTCCTCCTCTTCGACATTACTATATGTAACGTCAAATTCTTCTTCGACATATGCCACTTTTTCTTTTTTATGATACCTATTCGCTCTAGATTTTTCCTCTCTAAGCCTTTCAACTTGTCGAACTCTATCAGCCAAATGAGCCATATCTCGCAAATGAGATGTGTCTAATTTCTTTCTAATTGAGTAATCAAGGCCACCAGCAGCCATTTCGACAAGCTCATGTTCAGGGACTTGTGTGAAGCAACGAGATTTCAACAGCCTGAATCTGTTTAAGTAATCATCAATAGTTTCAGGCATTTTGCGCCGAACACTAGCCAATTCTTTAAGACTAATCTTCGACTGGCCCATGTAAAACTGTGCATGGAATGCCTTTTCTAATTGCCCCCATGTGTACATAGAACCAGGGGGTAAGGTCGTGAACCAAGTGAAAGCATTTTTAGTTAGAGAATTTGGAAAGCATTTCATCTTCAAATTTTCATTTTGTGCTAAGTCCCCAGCCTCAGTCAAGAAACGAGCAATGTGTTCGACTGTGGACTCATTTGTATCACCACCAAACTTAGTAAACTTGGGAACTTTCCATCCCCTTGGTAACTCAGTTTGTAATACATATTCACATAATGGTGATACGAAGTTAGGCCTTTGTAGACCTATGTTAAGGCCATTTTGCGCCAACATAGTTTCGACTAAAGTAGCTATATTGTTCTCTGCGCCAGCATTGTGTTGTTGCATTTGTCGAACAACTTCATCAGCGTTCTGGTGTCTATTTACCACAACTACTTCAGGGACGTGGTTTACCGTCCCTTGTAGTTCGCCTACAACTGTCGACGCTTCGACTGCAACTGCTTCTTGGGGATTAACTGGCGACGCATTACCGACGCTTCTTGGGGATTAACTGATTTGCCAACATTTGGTAACTGTTATTAGTATTTTGAATCAATGGATTGAAAACTGTACCAATTTGTTGGGTAAGCATATTAACCATATCGTGATTACTCTCGTCTACTTGTTGTCTTAAGGCCAACAAAGACGTATTGGTTAATGCTGGGGGATTTCGACCAAATACGCTCTCAGGAGAGACATGTGTAGGGGAAAAGGTCGAAATATGTGGCATTCCAGTAGGCATGCCATACATTCCCAGAGGAAATGGGGGTAGATGCACGTTATTCAAACGTGGGTCTAAACCGTTTCCCATTGCCATGTAAGGGCTATGAAGCCCTGCACTTAACGGCAAAGACATAGGCAGAGATGCCATTTCTGACTGCGTTGAACCAACATTAGTCATTGATAATGAAGGAACGGCTATCGACGATGATGGTCCTGCGCTAATGTTTGCAGAATCCATTGTTGTTCCTTGCCCTTGTGAAACCACAGGGTTGGAACTAGATGCATTATTCGTACCAGAACGAACCATTTTACCACTTCTTAAGTGCATACAACAGCGAACACAAATAAGAGAGTACGAGAATGAACAAAATCAAAGGCAAAGTCCCACTGGGCGTGCCAATTTGTTTGCTGGTGTTTTTAGCGAACAATCACTAGTTTTATTAGAAGGTTTGTGAGATCAAACTAGAAAAATCTCAAAGCGTGCCTTTGAATTGCAAAAGTTTTTTGTTTCAGAAAATGTAGAAAAGGGGACGATTTACAAATGATTAACAGAATTGAAAAGAAAAGAAGCAGTAAATGGTGCAGGAATTGTAAAGAAAAGAAGAACAAATTGCATTGAATCATAAAAATGGTACACGATCACATACAGGGATTCTTCCACTCGTTTTTCGCTCTGGCTTGGAAGTTAGAGTTTCAGGAATCGGGTGTGTATTGTGATTTTCGCGACCCCTGTTTCTTCTCAGAAACAGTTATTTATACAAGGGAAAAAGGGGGGGAAATTCGAACTAGGTAACTGCCTAACAATTTGAAAATAAGTAACTGCTCCTACTTTCGGCCAAGTAACCGCTCCTACTTTCGACCGAAACTGCTCCGTCACGCTTCGACCAACTGCTAGTCTTCAACGCATAACTGCCCTGATTTCTGTCTGTCGAAAGCCTGTGTCGATTTTCCTCTCTCTTGCTTTTGCTTCCCTGGAAACTTGTCGAGTTTACCTTGCGCATGACCATTTTCTTTGTCGAAATAATATGGTCTTTGTGAAATAAATATAAATCAAGCCATGTTGACCATCTTTAATGAAGCCTGTCGAAATTACAGGCTAACAAAGGGATAAGCAATATTTGCAAGAACATAAGATGTACCTTCTGTGGAAGTGGTATTAGTAACTGTAGGAGGAGAAGGCACAAGTGATGGCGATGGAGGAGGCACAAGCAATCACTGCACTGATTCTCTGATAAATCAGGTGTACACTGCAAAAGAGCAAATATAGTCTGAAAACTAGGACCCGCCGCGCTTTCAGCAGCATACTTTTTAACTGAACCACCAGAAGCAGCTTTACTTCTCAAACTATCCAGCAAATCCATAAGCACTGTGTTAAATTGATCCATATCAGTAGCATTTACTATGACCCTCCAAACGTATGTAGGATCAGCTTCCATAACACCAAATATTGAACGGTTTGAGTAACGCAACATGCAATTATCATACCAACCAATGGCTTCTTTTTGATTTGGACAACGTTGTGTGAGAAGGACTTTTGAATCATTGAGACAACTACGACACACGTCTTGTTTAACATCTCCTCTGCACAGCCCTATAGCGTTGACTTTATCAGAGTTTTGACCCTCAGTGAAATTGTAGAAACCAGAATTGATTTGTGTGTTGGTAGATAAATTGGTTAAAACTGTATTGAGGTTGGTTTGGTAGGCGCTGTTTGCAGTGTAGTTTCCTTTATCATTCATGCAGAAATGGTATAAGAAGCTTGGTTGTGCAGTGGTGTGAGATATTAGTATAATTAAAGGATAAAGAAGGAAAATCATTCTTGAAAGTGCCATGGTTGGCATTAGAGAATGTTGTTCTATGTTGTAAAATTATGAAGACAAGAGTTGTGCTTATACTTTTCGAAGAAGACACGTTGTTGGAAATAATCAGACGTGGAGTTAGGGAAAGAGTCAATCTATATAGGTCCCGTTTGGATAGAGCTTATTTTGAGCTTATGAAAAATAGCTTATGCAAATAAATAAGTTTATGGAAAACAACTTATGGAGATATAACTTATTTTGGCTCAAAAATAATTTTTGGAGATATAACTTTTGTTAGTGAGAACTTATGGGTAAACATGAAAACTTATTTATCTCCATAAGTTGTTTTCCATAAGCTCAAAAATAAACTCATCTAAATGCGCCCATAATTAGAAAGTACACGCACTTTTTGGTATTGTTGATTGCCGTGATATATTTTCCATAGAACAAGACAAAGTCGTGAGATTGAAGTTAGATACTTTACGAACAGCTTCTATAATAACACTTAAAAAATTGGAAAAGAAAAGGTGATCTGGTTTGATTGATACTGGAGTTGTAGACGACAAACGTGGAAATCCTTCCATTGATTTGTTCATCGTCAATCAGAGTGGGCTTGACTTCCCCAACACGTACGCTTTTCTTTTTATTTCAGTTTTATGTGTAAGAATGATTTGCAATTTATTTTTATAATACTAAATGTAAATGTGTCACGACCCACCACAGGGTATATAAGCTAAGAGACTAACTCGTCATTGGCAAGCCTAACTTACTTTTAAAGTTACAAAATATCTACAAAAGGTGTGGAAGGAGGTTGTTAAATTATAGAGGGATTTCGAATGGGGGTGGCTTAGGGGTTAGGGACTTACGAATTGCCAGTGTTAATTTGTTAGGGAAACGGAGGTGGAGGCTTCTCTTGGATGGTAACGCCTTGTAGAACCAGGGTCTCCTCTCCAAATATAGTTGGAACATAGGGTCCTCGTGAAAGCAGTTTGGTGGAAGGACTTGAGTCGTATAGGGTCTTGGGAATCTATAGGCGGGGATTAGATCTCTAGTAATACTAGCATTTAGGTGGGGGATGGCTTAACTGCCCTGTTTTGGCATTAGATCCAAATGCCCTTATGGTTAATGGTCTAGTGGGGGTTGGGTTTGGGGTACTCCAGGGACGACAGCTATTCGCTTGGGAGGATCTCCTCCTTTGAAAACTCCTAATGTCCTTGAGATCGATTACTCCGACTGTGTTACCTGATAGATGGGGTTGGACTAAGCATTCCTATGGTTTGTTCTCTGTCTCCTCAACGTATCATCTTCTAACTAAGCCTTCATCTCGTGTTGAGAGACTTTCGGATCAGGTGATTGACACTCTAAACATGGTTTGGAAGACTTTCGCTCCTTCTAAGGTGGCTGCCTTCTCTTGGCAGCTCCTCTTAGACAGTGTGGCGACTCAGACAAATTTGTTTAGTAGATGAGTCATTCCAGGTTTTGCTGCGACTTATTGTTTTTTTGTGCTTCTTCCAAGAGTCTACACTGCATGCATTCTCTTCCCGTATATGGTATTCTATTATCAGCTGGCTGGGTTTTGACTTTGTGATTCCACGGGATATCCCTCCCTGTTTTGGCAATTTACTCATGTGGGAGGGCCGTCTAGGTGTAGATGGGGCTTGACTCTCATATGGCACACAATTCTATGAGTCGTTTGGGATTTGAAAAACAATTACATCTTCTCTGGTGCCGCTCCTGACTTTCGAGGATGCATTGACTGTATCATGGCCTTTTCTTGGAGGTGGTTTCTAGATAGGAGTACATCTCTATCTTGTTTATTTTATGAATGGACGGTTGATCTTATTGATTGTATCTTCGGGAGATAGTTTGTTTTGTCTCGTTCTCTTGTATGCCCTGATACTCTTTGTTTTGGGCGAGTACTCCTTGTACTCCTATTCTTATATCTATAAATCTATATATTTGCTCTTTAAAATAAAATACAAAAGTTGACAATTTATATGGACTAAAACTGTTGGCGAAAAATATTGTAAGGATTAAAAGTCGATGAAAAATTTTATACGAACTAACAACAAAATTCTGAAATTTTATAGGTAAAAACATATTTACCTTGCTTATATTAACAATATAATCACTTTTTTTGGGTCAGTATAAATTACTTACATTTTCTTTTTTTGGGTCAAAAAACTACTTGCAGGAAATAGTGAAATTAATCAATGTTTTTTTGTCAACATAAAATGAAATTAATCAATATAAACACAAAACCAAAACCCACGTACGAAGAACGGCCAAGCCCAAATGCATTTGACAAATTGATTTTTGGATTTTTTACCCCCACTTTTTCAAGTTATACCCCCACAAAAAAATTTATTCCGAAAATATCTCTGTTAAAAATGACCAAAACGGATTTGCAGACGACATAGGTAAATTCATTTTGAACAAAGTTACATAACGGTTTTACTGAAACAGAAGTAAATCCGTTTTTAATAAAACTTAGCCAACGTATTTACGTAAAAGGCGGCAACATTTCCGGCGGATTGTTAACATTACAGGCGGATTTTTTTAAAAAAAATTAAATAAATCCGCCGGTAATTTCAAAAATCTGCCGAAAAATTCGGAGGGAAAAAAATCCGCCTATAAGTAAAACTTTCTCCTACACTCCTCTCATTTTCTCACTCTTTATTTTCTTCTCGTTCTCTTCTACATTTTCTCTATCTTATTTTTCTTCTTCTTTCTCATACTCTCCAATCTTCATAAATTTCTCTACATCATATCTCTCTTCTATAATTCTTCTTTCTTCTTCATTCTTATTCATTCTCACTCATTCATTCTTATTCATTCTCACTCCTTCATTCTTATTTCTTCTTACTTCTTTATTCTCATTCTCTCATATATTATTACTTCTCAATTATCATACTCTCCTTCATTCTTCTTCCTTCTTCATTCTCATTCATTCTCACTCCTTCATTTATTTCTTTTCATTCTCTTCTATATCATTTTTCTCATATTCTACTTCATTTTCATTTTTTCTTACTTTTTATTAAAATACATATTAAATTTAAAATTCGTAAAAATTTAAAACCAAGTAATTTTTTTTGAAAAAAATTTAAAAAAAAATTAAGAATCCGCCGGAAACGGCCATTACCAATGGAAAAAATCCGCCGGAAACTATAGGCGGAAAAATCTGCCGGTAATGTGCATTACTGGCGGAAAAAATTCGCCGGTAACCGTTACCTTGAGATTATTGGGTCGAGTAAGTGAATAAATTCTAAGAATGTGTCTAAAATTGACTTTAATTAGGTATGTAGAATTAATTTTTACAGAGGATCCTCTTTTTCTCACTCACCATACATCTATCTCCCTCCATCCTATCTATCTCTTTTTTTTTTTGACAAAGTCTATCTCTTTCTTAAATTCACTCTATCTCATCATTATTTATAATTTTTTAATCATTTTCTCTCTCTTCCCACCCTTGTATTTTGTGACGGAGGGAATGAGAGAATCCAAACACGTAGGCTCTGTTTGGTAAAAAGTAGCGGATTGAATTTAAAGTGTTTGGTAAAATTAACGGTTGAAGTAGCTTATAAAAATAAAATTATATAAATATGAATTTGTAATTAATGCTTACAAATGAGAGAGGAATTCATTTAATGGAGGATAAGTGAGGAATTTAATGATAGTAATGAGGCTAAAGTTGGGAGAAAAAATGAAACACTATAAGCTATAAGCTCAAACGCTACTTCAAGTAGCGTTTCAAAAAACGCTATATGCTAGTGGAAAAATGCTAAAAGCTAGTTGTGCCAAACAATTACAACTAGCGGATCCGCTATAAGCTAGCGGATGAGCATTGCCAAACAGAGCCATAGTACTCCCTATTAGTCTCATAATATAAGAGAAAAATACAGTTTTAAGTTTATTAAATAATTAATGTATCTGGTCTATAATATATACCAGGTACATCAATTATATCATAAACATGATGACGTTGGTTGTGTTATTTTGAGTTACTACTTTTTTTGACATTAATTTTGATAAATTATTTTTCAATGAACACTGATGTATTATTGGACTGCATGTCCTCGAGGGGTGGGATGTGGTCCATCGGGCATATGTACTTAATAGTTATTTGGCCATTAATGCACCCTCAACCGCAATGCAAAGTTAACTATGTATTGTCCTTCTCATTTCTGATCTTCCTCCCCTTAATTTCTCTTGAAATATATACAATAGCTTGTATTGTATATAGAACACAGAATTAAGTTGCAGGAGATCAAATGGAAGGATCCTCATCACACAATAACGATATCACATCCCCTCTTCGTAAGCAACCATGCACACCCATCCCTTAAATTTTTCATTTCTTAATTTCATCAATTTCTTTTATTAATTAACTAATCTCTTGTCTTCAACATTTTAAACCTTCTAGTATCTAAGGAGGATGAATTAGAAGAGGAGAAAGATGTGATTGAGAACTCTCCCATAAAACAAGTGGCTCTAACGGTACCAACAACAGATGATCCATCTCTTCCAGTTCTCACGTTTCGGATGTGGGTTTTAGGAACACTTTCATGTGTTCTCCTATCATTCCTCAACCAATTCTTCTGGTACCGTACGGAACCTCTCACCATAACAGCTATCTCTGCTCAGATTGCTGTTGTTCCTTTAGGTCAACTCATGGCTGCAAAAATCACAAAACGTGTTTTCTTTAAAGGAAAGCGTTGGGAATTCTCATTGAATCCTGGTCCCTTCAATGTCAAAGAACATGTTCTCATCACTATCTTTGCTAACTCTGGTGCTGGCACTGTTTATGCCATTCATATTGTTACCGCTGTCAAAGTTTTTTACCACGAGCATATCTCCTTTTTTGTTTCCTTGCTTGTAGTAATCACCACTCAGGTACGTGTACGTTAGTTATATTATATTACGTGGTTGTTTGCATCAACGGTAGTTCTAGCTACCACCTAACTAACCCTTTTATTCCCATTTTAAACTAAATAATCAGCAAAATTATAAAACTATTTTGGTTGCAGTAATAAAATATGTTTTGTTGTCTGCTATTTGCATTGAATGGCAGGTATTAGGTTTCGGATGGGCAGGTATATTTAGAAGATACCTGGTGGAGCCAGCGGCAATGTGGTGGCCAGCAAATTTAGTCCAAGTTTCACTCTTCAGGTAAAAATAGATTACTGGATAACAATAAAACAGTAAATAAGATACAATATTAACAAATGATCAACAAGTTCATATAAAATTAAGGAGAAAACTTACATGTGATTCCATAAGTTTGGTTGGTGCTGTTTTCTAATCGCACCAATCACACTTATAGAACTCTACACATAAATTTTGTCCTAAAATTAATTAATTAACTGGTCAATGCATGTAAAGAGTTAATTCAAGATAACATATAAAATATCTATACCTACTAAGGGCATCATTGCAAGTAAGATTTAGATTCAATTATTGGCCCCTCATGTGCTGGAACAGGTTGTAACTTGTACGTTTATTATTTCTTATTACTTTGAAAACTCATTTGCAATTAAGTAGGGAACATGGTATCCTTTTCAATAGGGCCCAAACTTCCCAAAATACGTTTTCTCTGATTCTTTAATATTTTTTGTTGACAAAACTCTTCTCCTGAATCTTAAAATAGTTGCATGAATACGTAATCAATTTGTGAAGATTTAACAACCATCAATTTGGCCTTTGGTGGAAAACATAGAAAGATGAATGAAAAAGGCCGATCACAAACATTTGTGTATCTGAAAGTTATAATTCTAAATTTAAATTTAATTTTTAATATCAAATTACACGAAGCAATATTTCGCCAAATCATTGCGACGTACCTATCAACAATCTTGTATTCTTGTTGATAATATTGTGAGTGATCAAACTTTCAACAGTAACTCATGTCAAAAGAAGAAATTTAACTGTAACTTGCAACAAAATTCCATATATTTTCTTTTTATAGAAAATGATGTTTAAGTTAATTATTATTCTCATACAGCCATTTGCATTTAAGCTTATTTTCAGAAATGTTTAGAAAATTAAAGGACGAAAAAAGACTTCTTGTGAGAATAAAAACAAGTCTACTGTCTCACCATCGGACAACAACATGCATTTTCTCCTTATCATCACAATTCACCTATGCTAGAAAAGGACTTTTGTGTACAGGATTCTAAGGAATCGCTCTAGATTCCTTATGCCTCGAAAAGAATCTTGGAGTAGGAATCTAGGAAAGTGTAGAATTATGGGATGTTTTGTTCATGGATTTAATTTATTTGCACCGACAGTGTATATTTATTTTATATTATCATATGATAAAAATGTTAGCTGTTCTCTTCTCTTAATTATTTGAAAAACCATTCATACTATAACGTGCTATTGATAAAAAAAATTCCCGACGGTTTATATTAATTAAACTCATCTTTTGTTCATTTATCTATTTTTATTTATGAAGTTAATTGTTATGAAAAACCCGAATTCAATCTTTTTCTATTGGGTATGTGCTATTTATGATTCATATATATCGTCATTATAAAAAATATTAACTCCAAAACAAGAATATTTTTTCTAGCAAAGAAAATGAATATATTTTTTTTGACAAAAAATTGATATTTTAAATAGTAGTGTATGTGCTATTTATGACGATTTTTTTGATTGGTGCACTCAGGGCCCTGCACGAGAAGGAGGAAAGGACAAAAGGAGGGTTAACTCGATCACAGTTCTTCGTCATCGCATTTTTGTGCAGCTTCGCATACTACGTCTTCCCTGGTTACATCTTTCATATGTTAACCTCTCTTTCATGGATATGCTGGATATTCCCCAACAATGTGTTAGCCCAACAGCTAGGATCAGGCTTATCTGGGCTTGGAATAGGTGCAATTGGGCTCGATTGGTCTGCTATTTCAGCCTACCTAGGAAGCCCACTTGCAAGCCCATGGTTTGCCACTGCCAACGTTGCAGTGGGATTCGTGTTTGTTATGTATGTTGTTACTCCACTATCCTATTGGTTCAATGCCTATGATGCCAAAACCTTTCCCATTTTCTCCAACAAATTATTTACATCAACGGGTCAAGTTTACAACATCACAAATATCATTGACTCTAATTTCCATCTTGACCTTGCTGCTTATGATCGACAAGGACGTCTCCACATCAGCACTTTCTTTGCTATGACTTATGGTGTTGGCTTTGCTGCATTAACCGCAACCATTATGCATGTTGCGCTCTTTCACGGAAGGTAACAAATATTGTAGCATGCATAGATATATCAGTTATTCAAATAATATATAAAAAAAAAACCATGTTTCTTTTATATATTGACTAAAGGGTGTCAGAGTATTCACCTTAATGAAATTAATGATTGAAAATAAATATATACAGAGAAATATGGGAGCAAAGCAAATCGAGTTTTAAGGAAAAGAGGATGGATATTCACACTAAGCTTATGAGGAGGTATAAACAGGTTCCTGAGTGGTGGTTCGTTTGCATACTCATTGCAAACATTGCTGCTACAATTTTTGCTTGCGAATATTACAACGAACAACTTCAGTTGCCTTGGTGGGGTGTTTTGCTAGCATGTGCCATTGCCATTTTCTTCACTCTCCCTATTGGGATAATAACTGCTATCACAAATCAGGTTAGCAATCCTAAATTATCGTAATTAATTAAGTTGGAGAATTATCTAATTATTATTATTTTTTGGTTACATTATAGTCTCCTGGACTGAACATAATCACGGAGTACATCATAGGATATATCTACCCAGGATATCCTGTAGCTAACATGTGCTTCAAAGTTTATGGTTACATTAGTATGTCACAAGCCATCACTTTCTTACAAGACTTCAAACTCGGCCACTACATGAAAATCCCTCCCAGAACCATGTTCATGGCACAGATTGTGGGGACACTGATCGCAGCATTTGTGTATTTGGGTACTGCATGGTGGTTAATGGGAAGCATACCAGACATATGCAAAGACACATCATCTGTTTGGACATGTCCAGGTGACACAGTATTCTACGATGCATCAGTTATTTGGGGTTTAATTGGACCAAGGAGAATATTTGGAGACCTAGGAACCTACGCGAAAGTGAATTATTTCTTCTTAGGTGGTGCCATTGCTCCTTTGTTAGTTTGGTTAGCTACAAGAGCATTTCCACAACAAGAGTGGATTAAACTCATCAACATGCCAGTGTTGATAGGTGCCACAGGATCAATGCCTCCAGCAACGGCAGTGAATTATACTAGTTGGATACTTGTAGGTTTTCTTTCTGGCTTTGTTGTTTATAGGTATAAACCAGATTGGTGGAGGCGTCATAATTATGTGCTTTCTGGTGCATTGGATGCTGGTCTAGCTTTCATGGGTGTGCTTTTATACCTTTGCTTAGGATTGGAAGAGATTAGTATTGATTGGTGGGGAAATAACCTTGATGGTTGTTCTTTAGCTCGTTGCCCTACTGCTAAAGGATTTGAGTCTCAAGGTTGTCCTGTTTTCAATTAGAATCAAATGTAAATACATCATACATGGTTAGCTTTGTGAGTTTCTATTTCAACTCCTTCGTTCATTTGTGTACAATAAATGTAAATAGTACCCAATTTATCAGTTGTGATGACATATATGTGGATACTTTGGTCAACTTTGAAAATCCATACTTTCGAATTCAACACCTTCATTCATTCACTCTGTAAAATGGTAATACTGTTAAAATTGCAATTCTGCTCTTATAACCATTGATTAGAAAAGACTAAGTAAAAATATTTAGTGACAGGAACCACCGTAGGTAGAAGTAAAAATTTAAGTTATTAATCCATGTGAAAGATATAGTGAAAAATCGTAGGAACATTACTGAAGTTAACATGAATTTGACCCAACAACAGAGAAATTCGCAAAACTTAATTTTCCTTAATTCATACCAAATGGATATGCAGAAAAAATAACTTGAATATGTTACAAGAACAAGAAAGAGGATGACAAAAGTGAAGAAAACTTTGATCGAGGACGAAATTTCGTGGAGACCATGTAACCGACACCGAGGCAAAGTACCCAAATTCCCATATCGAGAGACCGCCTTAGTATTTGCAAATCCATTTCCAAGCGGTTACACGCTTCTTCAAGTTCTGGATTGGAATCAACATGAGTATCAATGTCAACGTGAAGCTCTGATTCTTCTGGAATGTCCTTCAACTTCAACTTGTTGGTCTTATGTTTGATGTTCCTCGTATTGGCAATTGGCATGGTCTTTTTATGTAGACAAATATTCTCTTTGATTTGTACGAATCCATCGAAATCAAAATCTGTGAAGATTAACGAGTCTTTGTCTCCATTACTATGGATTTGTGAGTGTGGAGGATAATCGACAGATCTACACATATTGTTGGTAGTTGTTTGTTCGTGGAATAATGATGTTTCAAAGACGGTTGTGTTGTGTTTTAGTTTTATGTTTGTGAAGAAGGAAGATAAATAGGACGGCGTAGAAAGAAGTAGGGTTATATAAATCTGTTTTGTAGTATCAATCTCAAGTTGAAACAGCCCCAAGTATTTTAAGATCCCCGCCCATAGTCCTTGTTTGCTCCGTCCACAGATTTGTGGGGTTACTAGCGCCGTGACCCGTGCGATGCACGAGGTCAAAGCTTTAGTGTCTACGGAAGTATTATAAGAGAAAGATTAGATTAGTAGTAGTTGAAGTCAAATTTTAACGACAAAAATACGTTTAAAAGGTTCGAAAGGATGGAACCGAAACACAAAACGATAACAGTAGTAGAAATGTTAACTATTAGATAATTATTAGATAATAATTGTGGAGGTATGAAAATTTATTGACTAAATTGCAATAAGAAAAAGCCTTTTTAAATATAAAAAAAACAATTGTGAGCTTAAGAGCTAAATTAAAGTGTAGAGATATAATTCAGACAAATTTTTCCATACACATAATCTATAGTCATAATTTTAAGTAGAAAGTTAAAAGACATAAGGGGCACAATCCAAAGATAGCAAAACATAAATTCAACATCATCCTTCACCTAACCATCTAAGTTAATAATGAAAGTAGGATTATTAGGGTTTCCTTGATGTGCATATGTTGGTAAGGAAATTCCACTCGAAGGGGTAGTGGTTGATTACACATCACATAAAGACAGACGACGATGAGAAATATCTCCCAAAGTAACATAGATTTTGAAGTGACCTTGGGAGAGAACTCAAAAAGTGCTGAACCTTGAAGATAAAAGTATCTATTAGTGAAAGTATCTATTAGTGTTGAACCTTGAAAATAAAAGTATCTATTAGTGACCTTCGGATTGACATAAATATTGTAGCACTCTATTAGTGAAGATAAAAGTATCTATATCTTGTAGAAATATCTAACAATGTAAACTATAGCTAAAAATATCATTTTTCATTAACACAAACATTGAAATTGAACATCTATAGATAATAAAAGAAAAAGTCTAAAGAACTTTTAGTATTGAACAATTAAATTTTCCCCGTACGTTAAACCCAAAAAGCACTGCTTAACATCACACTTTACGTATTTTGTCATGAAACTATTTTTTTCACTAAACAGGCTATTAAGAAACAAAATTTACACATCTGAACAGTTAAAAAAAATTGAACGCTAAAGTAACCCAAAACACACTGTCTAGCATCATACTTTACGTATTTTGGCACAAAACTATTTTTTGGTTTGACAAAACCAATTATTGAGAAACGAACTTTTCGTGTATTTGTACAATCTAAAGTTTTCTCTGAATCTCAAAACACCTCAAAACACACTGTTTAGCGTCACATTTTACATATTTTAGCACAAAATTAATTTTGGGTTTGACCAAACCAATTATTGAGAAACGAACTTAGTGTACATCTTAATTTTTTCTAATCACAAAGCACCCCAAAACACATTGTTTAGTCTTACACTTTACATATTGTGTTAACAAATTTTTTAACAATTTTATTTTAACAAATCTTTCCATATTTGAACAATTAAAATTTTTTCGGACCCTAAAGAACCCCAAAGCACACTCGTCACACTTTAAGTAATTTATTACGAAATTAATTTTTGTTTTCAGTAATCCGATTATGGAGGAACAAACATCGCATATTTGAACAATTAAATTTTTTTACTTGGCCGTAAAATACCCCTAAAATATAAAAATATGAAGGAATAAAAGTGGAGAAAAAGGGAAGGGAAAAGGGGAATTTTAGGGAAGGAAACAAAAAAAAAAAGGAGGGAAAAAGGGAGGGCCCCACATGGAGACTACCATGGGATTTATATTTTTAGATTAGATGTCCTACCTAAGGTTAACTTTTTTTTATTCAATAAATTAACAAATAAAATTATATTAAAGCTTTCTCCACAATATATATTTAATTTAAAAGTAGTTATAAGATAGGCTAAATTGCACTTTTGGCCTTTTATGTTTGGGGTTTGTGTCAATTTGGCCCTTTTATGTTATTTTTTTCTCGTTTTAGCCTCTCGTGTTTTTTTTGTGTGTCATTTTGGCCCCTGCCGTTAGTTTTTTCTAACAGACGTCACGCTGGCAGTTAACTGCTGACGTGACGTCCTAATTGTCCAATCTGACGTGTTTTCATTAAATGACATGGCCAATGAGGGACCAAATTGAAACAAATAAAAAACATAGGGGACCAAATTGACCCAAAAACAAAACATAATCAATCACTCTTCATCTTCTTCCTCCATCTTCATCTTCTTATTCTCCGACGAGCCACCACCACCTCCGGCGAGCCACCGCCACCATCTCCGGCGAGCCACCCTAAATCCCAATATCAATCCTAAATCACCAAATCCCAAATCCTAAATCGTCAAATCTCTAATTTCAACAAAAATTGAAGATTCACTGTCACCCCTTTCCTTTCTTCTCTTCCTTTCCTCTTCGTGCTCTTCTAGAAGTACCAGCTACTCATACTATATCAACTTATTAACATGTGAGTGTGTTTGTGAATTTCAAGGTTTGCGTGGAAGATGGGGAAGTAAGCTTAGAGGGTCTCTAGTGGGCACTGAGCAAGAACATTAAGGTACATAAAAATAACAACTCTTCAATTTGCAGGAATATCAACTTTGTAATAGCACAAAATGTGGTATGTGTGATCAAAGCTGGATAATTTCTGGGCTATGAATGTCATCTATCCCAAATCAGAACTAATAAATTAATAATAGGCTAGGAAATCAAATACATAATGCGAAAATGCATCCCAGCGACCTAACATCCCTACCAAGCCAGAATCATCACATAATCAAACCAATTCATCTTGTAAGGTAGGAAATCGGTTTGGTAAACAAAACCCATTTGGGGATTTGAGATTTGGGATTTGGGATTTGAGATTTGGGATTTAACAAATCCATTTATTTTCAAAATATAAATGGTATAGAATTATTAATTTTATAATGTTAGAATTATTTATTTATAAACCTGTGTGTGTATCCCTACAAAAATTTATTTAGCAACAATAATATAAAAACAAATTTTGAATTAAATTAATTTGTTTTAAAAATAAAAAAATTAAATCAAATCTTTGAAGAGTGGCCGCCTTTTGTATAGATGAAATACAAAGCTTAGGACACAATTAAATAAAGACGGATTATAAAGGTCCTCTTAACTTAAACAACTAATTTCGGATTCATTGGGATTCCTTCCATACCATATAGCGCGTCCACAGAGTTGACACTTCAAACTTGAGAAAGCACGTAGATTTGACACACAGGATAATAGACTGACAACCACGGGTAGTCTCCTCACAAATGTTGAGCTATCTTCCCCTCGTACCCTTTACTTTGACTAAACTCACCATTTTACCTTCACTTCAACAAACTTGCTTCCAGAATCGTGCTCGTTTGAGGTGTTGTTCTAGAAACAAGTCAAAGGAGAATGATTTTAGAAGTCATTTTGATGAATTTTTTCAGAAATTCATTCAAATGGCTTTCGGAATCATCCTTCTTTGAGGTATTTCTAGAAAAATTCATCAAAATGTCTTCCGGAATCATCCTCTTTTAAAGTGTTTTTGGAAGCTTTTTTGATGAAATTTTTCGGAAACACCTCAAAAGATGATGATTCCAGAAGCCATTTTGATGAATTTCCGCTCTTTTGAGGTGTTTCCGAAAATTTAAAAAAAATCAGTTTCAATTTAAATTTGGGTAAAAAAAGTGAGAGGTATTTTGGGGATAAAGGGGGTAAAAAAAAGCCACAAATGTTTAACTTTGTTATTCTTTTGAATTTAATTTATCATTCACGATTTTAGTCTCTTATTTTTTTAATAATTTAAGTCCTTTCATTTTACCAATTTGTGAAATATTTGTCGGTCAAAATTAGTCAACAAAAAATGCTGATGTATCATCTCATTAATTGATGTGGCTTTTATTTGTAGTCATTATGTTACATTTTTCTTTAAAGCTTTCAACTAATTAAATTATATTTAAAAAAATTAAAAAGAAAAAGTGAAAAAACACAATAACGCATTGTGTTTCACAATTAATCGAGTTAATAGTCAATTTGGTCAATTTAGTCCTTACATTAACAATATTCCTAATTACTCCCTAACATTTTCAAAAGCAATCCAATTTAGTCTCTCAAATGCTTATAAAAAAATTTAGTCCCTCAAATTCTCGATATCTATTTGAGCTTTGACGTTTTTTATTTTGGTCAACTTTTTTAGTAGTGAAAAGGCTAAATTATAGTTTTGGTCCCTCTATTTTCATAAATTTAGACATTTGGTCCCCCTATTTTTAAATTCAGACAATTAGTTTCCCTATTTTTACATTGTGATTGAACAAAATTTTCTCTCTCGCTTAACGTTTACTGAAGTGAACAAAACTCATACGTTCCTCATCTTGTTTTAATTTGGTTTGTTTAGTTCTCTTTTTTAATTTCAATCCTTTTTGTTCTTTTCTATCATAGAACTCCACCTTCCAAGTTTCTTTACATTTTGATGGTCTTTCATTCTTATAGAAAAAACACAAAGACTATATCCATGTTTATGATTTTGTTGATTTCTGAATTAATAATTTGTTATGGACACTATTTTCCTTTTCTTTGGGTTGGTATTCCAGCTTCGAACCTTTTTATTGGTGGAAATTAAAGTAACAAATCAATTTTATGTATAGATTTATCTTTAAACTATAAATCTTGAGGAGTCTCCATGTGGGCCCTCCAGCCATTTTGGCGCCAAATTTCCCCCTCCCCCACCCCCTACCCGTACCCCCATTTTCTTATATTTTCCTTTTTTTATATTAGATTAAAATTTTGAAAAAAAAATTGATCATCGGATTGGTGAAAAATGAAAATTAATTTCGTGATATATTATGTAAAGTGTGATGCTAGCAATTTTTTTTAGGTTCTTTAGAGTTTGAAACAAAATTAGTTGTAAAAAAAATTAAGTTTTCCTCAATAATCGAATTGCTAAAAAATGAAAATTAATTTTGTAATAAATTATGCAAATTGTGATGCTGGCCAGTGTGTTTTTGTGATGCTTTTTCAAATACTCAAAGTTCATTCCTAAATATTGAAAAAAGTTTACCTATTTGAATACACAAAGTTTGTTCCTCAGTGACCAGTTTGGTGAAAAAAATAAATTCAAAAAAATATGTAAAGTACAATGCTAAGTAGTGTGTTTTTGATGCTTTATTGTTTCCAAAAAATCTACTATTCAAATGTCCAAAGTTTGTGACTCAGTAACCGATTTAGTGAAAAAATATATAATTTCATGATAAAATACGTAAAATGTCGTATTTTTGGGTACTTTAGTGTTTAGAAAGAATATTTAACGTTCAAATACTCAGAGTTCATTCCTCAATAACCGATTTAGTGAGAAATAATAATTTCGTGACATATACGTACACACTCTATTTTTAGTTTTTAAGTCCGCAATTGCCTTTATTAAATAAATAATTTTTAGCTTATACTTACCTTCTATTTAAACAAAGTTTTCTCATGTTGTAATTTAAAAAACAAATTTTACCCAACAACAATTCTATATTAACTAGAGTTTTTATCCCGTGCAGCGCACGGGCCAACCGACTAGTTATTTATAATTTGTTGTTCTTCTTTTTCCTCCTGGCAAAGAAAAATGTATTGATTTTAATTGACTTTCTTGATTTAATTTTTTATTCTTTGACCACATCCATTTAGTACATATTATGTGTAGGATGGGGTGTGTAGAGATGTGGTCCTTGCTTGGTAATTTCTGTCTTATTTGAATTTCTAGACTTTCTGTCTTATTTGAGTAATATAGTAATTTCTTGATTAATTCTTGTTTTTATTGCATATTGACCCATGTCTACTGTGATTGCCACAACTTTGGGCCTGGTTATCCGATTGAGGCGTGCAAGCATGCATTGAAAAGCTAAGGAACAGACGTACAATTCTTGTGTTAAGCTCGAAATCCAATTCTGAAGTTTTGCAAGTCAAAAATGCGAATAAATGATGCAGTATTGTGTAAAACGGGTTTTGGGCCGAATTTTAGTTTGGTAACGTATTTTTATCATAGAACCCATTTAGGGATTTAAGTTTTTAGTTTATTTGAGACTAAATAGAATTTAGCAGCCATTTTCCTCTTCTGCTACGCATTATTATACAATTTTGAGGACTTGGTTGCCTAAAATTTAAAGCCGTAGAACAATCTATTGGTGAAGTGTGTTGCTGTAAGAATTTTGAGGTTCGGTGCTTAATGTTTATTTCATTTTTATGGTTTTAATTCTTTCTCTATCAATTTCATCTCCGTAATTCTTGCTGCAAATTTGGTTTGTGTTTTGCTTAATTACTCAAACTCTGTGATTTGCTTATGTGATTCATTTTATGATTCTGTTTTGCTTAATCACTTAATTATGATTCTGTTTTGCAACTTTCATTATTCAAACTATTTTATCGCTTGTTTAATTTAGTTTGGATAGGAATTGATAGAGTATATGACGCTTGTTTATAGGATTGATAGAATTCAGTTATGACGTTAATTGTGTTACTGACGCTTGTTCACTATCACGATTGATTGAACACACTGTTTTGACGCTTGCTTTAAAATGGTGTGAATTCGTATAAACTAACTGGCCCTTTTTCACTTAGGTTATGATTAATCAAGAATTATCAAACCTTGCACGAATCTGTATTTTAGAACCGATGATAAATCCAAGAAACGTACCCAAAACCAATGGATTGATTGTCTCTCTAAATTGTTGAACTCTCTTAAATAGAATCTGTTATCTTCAAAAACCCCCCTTTTTTATTGTTTATTTTTGTTCTTGATTTTGATAATTTCAATATTTAGAGGTCCTCGAGAGACGGGCAAGGTCTCTTGATACTATATTTACCATTTTTAATTATTTTGACCCGCGTACGAGACCGTTGATCACCTCACTCCCACATGATCTTTAAGCATGTCTGGGAGTGGTGCCACACTTTATGGTTTTGGATGCCCTTTTTCCTTTTAAGTTTAATTAATTGCCAAAAAAAATGGATTGCTGACAATTTTATTGGACTTTTATAGTTACCATGGAGCACAAAATGCTTCTGATCTCTTTTCTAAGTTTATATACCTATATACCAACTAAAACAAGGTCATGAAATAACCATTTTGACTGACTATAACATAACTTGAAAATGAGAATATAATCTGTATGAGGTAGAAAAACTTGGCCGAGAATATTTAAGATACCATTACTATCTATATAAATTACTAAATGAAGCTTTTTTGGAGCCTCCACAATGCTTCTCATGAATTTTACCTATTATAATAATTATTTAAAATTTACACATAGTTATTATAATAATTGTTATAATAATAATTATGTGCTTTAATTTTAATGAAAGCACATAATTGCTACTAACTTTTTTTTTGACAATAGCCACTAACTTATTTAATGATACTCTTAGTGGAGTTATTATTAAAATATATTTACATTGATATGAAATATAGAAATCTTTTCTTCACAAAAAATAATATAGCAATTGATAAGAACAATTACTACCATATCTACGTATAATATGATATAATCTATTTTATAATAATATATTATATTACAATAGAATATAATAAAATATTTAAAAGATATAATATAATATATAAAAAAGGTTTATACATTTTAATAAACTATGCATGTGTTTTCTTTAGCTTATATTTCACAAGTATAAATGTACAATTTTATAATTATTACAATTATCTAAATCAAATTTGCCCTATTATACTATTATAAAATCTAATCTTTAATCATGCAACAAAAAACAAATTTAATCTTTAATCAACATATTTGTCTTCTTTTCATTGTTAAAATCCCTACCTAATATCTTTGACAACCAAATTTAATCTAAATTTATTGGAAATAAAAAAGTTTAGTGGGTTTTTGAAATCCTTTTTTGTATAACATATATGCATTGGAAGGGAAGAGTGTCTTATTAATATGAATTATTCCTTTAATTGTAAATAAATTCATGAGTTTGCATAATATGAGTGGAAGAAGTATAGATTTAATAAATTCATCATATATTTAATTATGAAATTTCATTATGACATATTTAACTTCATATATTTCATATGTTTAAATTTGCTTGCTAAACAATATGTCATAATTGGAAAATTATGAACAAATTCTTTTAATTTTATAGGTTATACACAATTCTCATATTTTGTAAAAATCTTCTTCATCCCATTAATATTATATGAGAGTGTCTTTATAATTATCACTTTCTCTTCTCCACATATAATAATTATTTCCTTCACTGTGAAATGACAATCTTCTCTACAACTATTCTTTTAACTTGAATAAAAATATTTACCGAAGATGAATTCAAAATATTACAATACACATGTCTTCCCCTTTTTAATCAAAATTAACGTATTTTTGAAATAAGAAATAATTAATTGACCTTTAAAATTCTTTTTATGTAACAATTATATATGCATTAAAGGGGAGGAGTTTCACATTCATATGAATTATTCCTTTAATTAGCAATAAACTAGAGTTAGTATAATATGAGTGGAAGAGGTAGAGTTTTATTCAATTATAGCATGAAATGACTATATAAAGGAGACAATTCTGGATGGTGAAGGGAGAGGTTTTGACAAACAAAAAAATGTAAAGAAAAACAACAAGTAAAAGAAAGGAAAGAGTTTTCGCAAGGAGATGTAGAGTGCATCAAAAGCGTAAAGGGTTCCATGTTCTTGATAGTTTGAAGTTGACAAAGATTAAGGAAGATAAATTTGGATCAGTTAGTGAATCATTGCAATTGAGTCAACAATTTTTGGTAGAGTTATAGATATTGGAGAAATCATGTATATTTTGATATTTTTCTTTTGAAAAAGGTTTATTTTAAAAAGTTTTTTGTGACATTGTATGATGTGCTAGATTTCAATGATTTGTTTATGTTCCTCGAGTCTTCATGATTTTGTTTGTGTTGGAACCCCTTCTTCTACTACTATAGAAATTGATAAGAACATATTAAGCTCAGAAAGCACATATTAAGCTCAGATTTATTTCTAATTAGTATTGAATGTTGCAATAAAACAAGAGGTATATACAAAACAAATAGATTCTTCTTAACGATTCTCGATGAACAACATTGATATTGAGAGGGATTGATGTTTTGGGGTATTCAAGTTCAGATAGCCTCATTGTGTTCTCATTCCCAATTCATTAAATTATTGGGGATTCAACCTTTAGTGATTAGTATCCAATTTTTACTAAACATTGTGCTTATACATATTGATTTTGCAAGCACCCAAAACATATGAATGGAATTGAAGATGATTTGACTATACGAGTGGTGTATTCATTTTACTGTTCTCTTCTCTTTGACTTTTAGTTTTCTATAGGTTATGTTTCTTCACAAATATTTATTTGCTTCAATTGTTAACACTCATAACCACAAAACTCTTCTAATACTAAACGTAACAAAACTTTATTAAATTATCAAAACTCTTCTAACACAAGTTTATGAAAAACTCTTCTAAAAGAAATTTATTAATATTTTCAAAGTATTACTGGAATTTGGACTTGGGAAAAAGACATGAAAAAAATTATATTATAAAACAACAGAAACTATATCATGAAAAGTATTAAATAGTATTACTAAATGTAATGAAAAATATATTGTACTAATCTGAAAGAATGATATGAACATATATTTACAAATTTTAAAATAATAAAGTATTCAATGAAATTTATAACATTCATTTCACTTTTGTAAAATTATACTTTTAACAACTGATTTACAATTATTAGTAAACATTTACAATTATTAGTATTTAAAAACTAATACCATCTATAAGAAAGTAAAACAAAAAATTTGTATAAAAAATGCAACAACATATTGAAATAATATTGTATTTTTAATATTTACATAATTACATAATTTATATTAGCAAATTATTTATTTTTATAAATAAACTTCATAAAGTTAAATAAAAAAATTATAACAAAAATTAATAAATGTAATTGGGCATGGATAACTGAGAAATGTTATATGAATATTATTTAATTTATGTTAAATTATGATTTAATAATGTTACTGTAATTTTCATTAGTTTTTTTCCACGACTAAAAGAAGACGTTTTTGTCTATTAATAAGATAGTGTATTTGTTTTCATATCATTATAAAAACTATAAAAAGTAAAGGTAAAGAATAAATTTTGTTGAGAAAGTAAAATTATAATTATATTTTCAATTTATGAATTATATAGTACTGACACACTCAAAGAAAGAAAATAACAAAAAACAATAAATATTTATTTTCTATGATATATGTTTTGTCATGCTAATGTGTATCTATTATATTAATTCATGTCCATAAACTCAAAATATTAAATAGAATTACATTTATTTTTACCAAACATAATGAAGTTTTGTAAAAGTTTGTTTTAAACAACTAAGCTCCTAAAAAATATTGATAATTATTAATTTTAAAAATGAATACATTATATAAAAATACTACTAAAAAAAGAAGTATTTTTTAATATAAAAATGAAATAATTTATTTTTGTAATAATATATTATTCAAATACATAATTTAAATCATAAACTTATATATCTTTACATAAAAGCTCCGTAAATATTTTATAAAAACCTTATATAATAACCCGTGCAACGCACGGGCATTCCCCCTAGTAAATTACTAAAGGAAGCTTTTTTGGAGCCTCTAGGATGTTCCACATCATCTAGATTTATTTTTCAATTATATTAATATATATTTTTTAATTTAAATAGGAGACTTTAATTTTAGCACATGATTGCCACTAACTTATTAAAAGATGCAATTAGTGGAACAGAAATGAATTTGATTCATGATTTAAAACTTTTTAATTGCCCTTTCTAACTCATTTCAATATTACACTAAATAACATTTTATTTGGTGAAATAGTTTGCCCTTTCTAACTCATTTCAATATTACACTAAATAACATTTTATTTGGTGAAATAGTTTATATTGGTGATTTTAACTATTAAGTATGCAACATGTGGAACTTTTTTGACAAGAATGAAAGCTTTTTCCAATCCTCTAGAATGCTCCTCAATTTTTTAGTTTATTTTTCTACTAAAAAATATCATCACTTCTACCCCTCATTCTTTAATCTATATCTATCTATCCAATAATAAACTTAACCCATTTGATCAAAAAAATAATAAACTTAACCCAAAAAACAACTTACCTTTTAATCGTACACTATCAGTTTTTTTAAAATCTAATCTATATACATGAATGAACATCATAAAATGAGAGCCAATTAATGAAAACCAACCAATGAAAAATGTAACGGCTAACGTAATTTACATTAAAATAGTAGGGGCTCAAGTGTGTATCTAACATGTAGACAATTATTATAGCAACATGCAAAAAGCTGGTTTGGATCTATAACGTGCTGCTGGTTTGTAGACATATCAAAAGCTAATCAAAGAAAAAAGTAACTTCCCATATGTAATTAAGTAGTTAGTTGTAACCTGTCAAAAATAAAACTTAACTGCAAGGTAAACAAAAAGACTACCTACAATAACGAAAAGATCAAAATTAAAATGATCCTGTAAAAACTCTGTTTACTACTATCACATAATATTTTGAGTAAACTCAAAATATCACATAAATATAATTTTGTAGTGACTAATATTAGATCAGTTACACTTATTTTTTTAACGGTTATTATTCCTATTTAATATAACGTTTTCTAACCTTTGGTTACCCAATTTAATTAAACTAATTAAGCATTATTTTAATTATAGTTTAACAAAAAAGTAATGGATGCCTATATAAGCTTTTTTCATAGATGTGACATTAGGGAAGAGAGTCACAGTTGTAATCACTATAGCTCTAGAGAAGTTTGGTTGATTATTTCTAATTATTTTTTGTACAGATAAGAATCAAACCGATCCATCAAATTTCCCGACCTATGTCCATCCCAACTCCATGATAACAAGGTACTATAAATTTACTATAGATGTGATTACATTATTTATAATTTCATGGGGTGTTAAAAGCTAGCTACCAGGTTAGAGAAAGCGACTACTTAAGATCAAAATCATTGATCATGAAGTATGCTACAAAAAGACAAAATAAATTTATTAGTCGAACTTCTTTAGTTTTTTTCATATGTTCTTATGTCGTATTTTAGTTCAGAGTGTTGTATGTTTGATGATAAGGAGAATGATTATTTATATATTGATGAGAATCCTTTTATCTCTTTTTTAAGATTTCCAAGAAGAAGAAAAACTTCTAACTATTGTGTTCAACACCAATTACTTAATATTATCCATTTGTGTTATTAATGACTGTTATTTTTTCCCTCATCACTTATACAAGTCTTTCATTCTTCATTAGAAGTTGGATACAAAGTATCTTTATGCATAAAGGTATTCTTGGAGGTTCCTTTCCAAGGGCCACTTAGATTGCACGGTTCTCACAATGTATATATCAGAGATGTTTCAAAAGGAGGCAATATTTGGTCACTATATTTCAGTTGCAAATTGATCATCTTGCAACAGTCAATATTCAACTTCCATTAAACTTCATGAAGAAATGTTAGCTAGCTTTTCACATTTTTAGATGCTCGAATACTTTTTAATTAGATCGCACGGTTCTCGACAATGTATATATCAGGGGGTGTTTCAAAATGAGGCAAAAATTTGGTCACTATATTTCAGTTGCAAATTGATCATCTTGCAACAGACAAGATTCAACTTCTATTAAACTTCATGAAGAAATGTTAGCTATGAGCTTTTAACATTTTAGATGCATGAATATTTTTCCTTTTTTAATAATATTAATGAGAATATTTTTATAACTTCTTTGTGAACTTTTCAAATTATCGTAAAATATTTTTTAAAAATTTACTAAGGAGAATATATTTGTTTACAAATATAAAAATTATTAATATACCACTATAAAATAATTCATATGAAATGCTAAGGATATTCACATTAATAAACAACTTAAAAGACGAGTTATCGATTTTATATGTGTGTGTTTGTCAGATATCCCTTCATTACTGTTAGCCTGTAATTTCGACAGGCTTCATTGAAAATGATCAACACAAGGCTTGACTTATATTTCGACAAAGACCAAAGTATTTCGACAGAGAAAATGGTCATGCGCAGGGTAAATTCGACAAGCTTCCGGGGAAGCAAAAAAGCAAGAAAGAGGAAAATGGACACAAGCTTTCGACAGACAGAAAACAGAGCAGTTATGCGCTGAAGAACTAGCAGTTGGTCGAAGCGTGATGAAGCGGTTCTTGTCGAAAGTAGGAGTAGCAGTTATTAGTTTTCAAATTTCTAGGCAGTTACTTAGTTTAGTTTTCCCCCTCTTTTCTTTTGTATAAATAGTAGTTTTTCATAGGAAAAACGGGTCACAATCTCTCATACCAAGTTCCCACGCTCAAAGTACCGACACGCACTGAGAAACGAGTACAAGGAACGCATGTATGATCTTGTGCACCACCCCTTTAAATTAATGCAATTTTAATTTTCCTTTTCTTTACGTTTCATGCAAATTTTCTCTTTGTTTTATCCTCCCTCATTTGGAGTAATTCGACGGTTTCGCGGAGAAATCGATGGTTATCTTCTTCTTTTTACTTTTAAACGCGCAATTCTGGAAAAACTTTAAACACAAACGGTCTTAGGATTTACTAGTTGATCCTGCAAGCAGAAGCAATTTCAAACTAGCGGTGTTTACCAAAATCCAAGGTAAACAAATTGGCACGCCCGGTGGGACGTTTGTGCTAATTTTAAAAGTTTTTCGTTAAATTCTTAAACTTTGTGTTTGTCTGCGCATGCAATTAAGGAGTGGTAAACATCTTCCAGAGATGGCACACTCTAGTACAAGTAATGCTTCTGCATCAAATGCACAAAGTACACAAGAACAAGCGTCAGTTAGTGACGTTAACGCTACAAATGTCGCAAGCATAACCGTCGCTATGCCTTCTTCGACAACAATGGGAGTAACCGCTATAACTTCTCCCATAATTACTCCTGTGTCAATGATGACCACTGCAGCATTAACAAATGTTAATACAATGGCTTCTGTGCCACCAACAGTAGGACCAACGAGTCCTTTGATGGAAAATCCAATGATTGGAAATATGCCATTTACTATGAGTGGAAGGGCTTTACCGTATGGCATGCCAACAGCATTGATGGCAGGCCTTCAGACAAATTCGTCTACATTTGCAGAAAATGCAAGTACAGGGTATTCTCCTATTCATAGTTCGACGGAGGGTATCCATAGTCGAAATGCCCAAACTAATTTGACTACAACATCTTTGTTGGCATTAAGATAACAAATGGATGATAGCAATCATGATATGGTCAATATGTTAACACAACAAATTGGTACTGTGTTTAATCCTTTGATACAAAACACTAATAACAGTTACCAAATGTTGGCAACACAAATGGGAAGAATTGCTGATTTCTTTGGTACTCCACCAGTACATCACCAGCAAATTCCCCAAATTCAGAATGTCAGACCTGTCGAAGTACCTGTTGAAAGGCCTAACATCCCAATACCTATGAATCAGGGAAACCAAGGACAACAACAAATTGTCGAAGAGCCTATGAGGATAGAGGCAATCCCTGAAGTGGTGTTGGTGAATAGAAACCAAAATGCTGACGAAGTGGTCAGACAAGTGCAACAAAACAATTTTGGAGCACAAAACAATCTGGCTAATATGGTCAAAACTATTTTAGCCCAGAATGGCCTTAACTTTGGTTTACATAGGCCTAATTTTGTGTCGCCCTTGTCAGAATACACCTTACAAACAGAGCTGCCTAGGGGATGGAAAATTCCCAAGTTCACAAAGTTCGCTGGAGAAACCAGTGAATCTACCGTCGAACACGTGGCTCGTTATTTGACTGAGGCTGGCGATCTAGCACACAATGAGAATTTAAGGATGAAATACTTTCCAAATTCTCTAACTAAGAACGCTTTCACATGGTTCACTACACTGCCTCCAAATTCAATTTTTAATTGGAATCAATTAGAAAAGGCCTTCCATGAGCAGTTCTATATGGGCCAATGCAAAATTAGTCTTAAAGAACTGGCTAGTGTTCGACGCAAGGGGGCAGAATCTGTTGATGATTATCTCAATAGATTTAGACTACTCAAAGCAAGGTGTTTTACCCAAGTGCCTGAGCATGAGTTAGTCGAAATGGCTGCTGGTGGTCTAGATTATACTATAAGAAAGAAACTAGACACACTACATTTAAGAGATATGGCACAATTGGCTGATAGAGTTCGACAAGTCGAAAGACTCAAAGCCGAAAAAGCCAGAACTCGTAGATTCCAAAGTAAAAAAGAAAAGGTTGCTTATGTTGAAGCTAATGACAGTGAACAAGAATACGACATATCTTATGAAGATGTCGAAGAAGAGGTTAACATTGCAGAACTAAAACCAGGACCTCCTTATACTTGCAAATTGTTAAAACCTTCTAATGGGAAAAATCTTGTGGAACCTAAGAATGATAAATTTGTCGCAAAAACTTACACTTATGATGTATCTAAATGTGACGAAATATTTGATCTGCTTGTGGCTGATAGTCAAATCTTAATGCCTAAAGGCCTAAAGATTCCACCATTAGAACAACGACAGAAAAGAGGCTTTTGTAAATTTCATGGCTTCTTAGGTCATAACACTTCCCGTTGTGTCATTTTCAGGGATTTGGTTCAAAATGCTATCAACGAAGGAAGGCTGAAATTTGGTGACAAATCTAAGCCACCAATGAAGATTGATACTGATCCCTTGCCACCAGCTGATGCATTGCTGGTTGAAGTTGATCTCAATGTGGTTGAGGTCACAGGGGTTATTGCTGAAAATGCCAAAATAGAAGAAGCTGTCGACAAGGTAGGTGTCGAAATGGTTACTGAAGACCAATATGCTGAGAAGATGAAGGTAGTGTATCCAGGGGCTGAAGAGGAATTGATTGACTTCCTCAATCGCTGCAAGATCAATAACACTGAAGTTATGCTTTGCCCAAGGTGCAGTGTTGTCTTCGACAAAGAGGCTGCCAAGAATCTTGAGAGATTGAAGCCTCAACAGAAACGCAAAGGAAAATGGGTCGACAAAAGACCAAAGTTCAGTTACAATGACAGAGGGATCCAATATAAGTTTACTTCGACAAGGAATCCTCAGAAAGGTCAGATTAGGACTTATGTTCCTCCAGCAAAGTCACCTGTCGAGAAATGGGTGCATTCTGGTGGAAAGAGCACTAGGTATTACCCAGTGTATTATGCTGGAAAGGATGTTGGAAATCAACAAGAACCAGCAAAATTGGTCAGGGCAGCACTAGTGCTACTAACCAAAATAAGGCAACTGAATCTAACAAGTATGCCTACAACAATAATTACAAAGGGAAGAACCCTATGACGAGAACTCAGTGGCGTAGATATCAACGCCAGAAAAAGGTTGCTGCTGTAGGCAAGGTGGAAAATTCCAACAAAGAAAAAGGTAAACAAATACCTTCAAAATCTCTTGAAATGGCTAGAAAGCCAGCAACTGAAAGGATATTTCCATCTCTCTCAGTGGTTAAAGAAGGTCTCAATCTAGACGAAGAAATGGGATCTGATTTTGCAGACTCAGGGTCAGAATTCGACGTCCTGTGCGGTGTTGTCTCGATTCTCCCAATTGAGTATGACGTGGTTTCTGAGGTGAATGACGCTGAAGACGATTTCGATGAAGAAACCACTTACAAACCCATCTGTTACTATGTCCTCAAGAATGGTTGTGTGGAAGAACAACACGCTGTCTTTGAGAGACCTGATTGTGGGATGAGGAATCATCTCAAACCTTTGTATATCCAAGCAAAGGTGAACAATGTTGGGGTAAGCAAGATCTTGGTTGATGGTGGCGCTGCTGTGAACCTGATGCCACAACATATGCTGAAGAGGATTGGGAAGTGTGAAACGGATCTGAAAACACACAACGTAATCCTTACCAACTATGAAGGTAAAAGTGGCCACTCTCTTGGAGCCATTGAAGTTGACCTTTAGGTTGGAAGCATTAGAAGGCCAACTATGTTTATGGTGATTTCAACCAAGGCAAATTATAATATGCTGCTGGGAAGGGAATGGATCCATGCTGTGGGGGTAATTCCTTCGACAGTTCACCAGAGGCTCATTATTTGGAGAGAAGATGGCCTAGTTGAAAACATTGAGGGTGATCAAAGCTATTTCAAGGCTGAAGTGAATACTATCACCAAGAAAACCTTTTGATAAGAAACTGGCGAGCATTGCGCCATGCATTTCCTCTGAACATGGTTATGAAAGCAGAGATAATGTGAGGACCTCAGTGATTCTTGATCCCAACTATGGATTCATTTGGGATAGAGAGGTCATTGACGAGGACAACTACCCACAAGGCTATGTCAAGCCTACAGGGTGGGAAGGACCATAAATAGTTATTTATGGATGAACCCACTGTATGGGAAAGAATTACGGCCTATGTGGCCGAAAACAAAGAAAAAGCTATTCTAGAAGCTGAGTTACATCAAATGGTTGTTTTAGCCACAGAAGATAAAAATAAAGACAACATTGTCGATAACCAGAGGCTTGATTGCGTCTATGATGACGAGCCTTTAGGTTTTGAAAAAGATCCAATGGGTTCAACCAAAAAGATCCAAGCACAAGATCCCTTAGATGAAATTGATTTAGGAGATGGCTCAATAAAAAGGCCAACATACATCAGTGCTAAGATTGATCAAGAGTTGAAGGCGCAGATTGTTGAATTGCTAAAGGAATACAAAGATTGCTTCGCTTGGGATTACAATGAGATGCCAGGGCTGAAAAGAGAGGTGGTTGAGTTGAAATTACCTATTCGACCAGAGAAGAAGCCTGTGAAGCAAACACCAAGAAGATTTGCACCAGAAATCATGTCGAAGATTAAAGCGGAAATCGAAAGGCTATTGAAAAGCAAGTTCATCAGAACTGCCAGGTATGTCGAATGGCTTGCTAATATAGTGCCTGTAATTAAGAAAAATGGTACGCTTAGAGTTTGCATAGATTTTAGAGATCTAAATAATGCTACTCCCAAAGATCAATACCCAATGCCTGTGGCAGAAATGTTGGTTGATTCAGCGGCTGGTTATGAATATTTAAGCATGCTTAATGGATATTATGGTTATAACCAAATTTTTATTGCTGAAGAAGACATTTCAAAAACTGCATTTCGATGCCCAGGGACATTAGGTGTTTATGAATGGGTAGTGATGCCATTTGGTTTAAAAAATGCTGGTGCTACATATCAAAGAGCTATGAACACTATGTTCCATGATTTTATAGAAAAATTTATGCAAGTCTATATAGATGACATAGTTGTTAAGTCTTCATCAGAAAATGGTCATTTAGATCATCTACGACTATCATTCAAAAGAATGAGAAAATATGGATTGAAAATGAATCCACTCAAATGTGCCTTTTGTGTAAGTGTAGGTGATTTCTTGGGCTTTGTTGTGCACAAAAAAGGCATTGAAATAAATCAAAACAAGACGAAAGCTATCATGGAAACACAACCTCCTTCAACAAAGAAAGAATTACAGTCATTATTAGGAAAGGTCAATTTCCTTAGAAGATTTATATCAAATCTAAGTGGCAAGACTCAAATATTCTCGCCATTACTTCGACTGAAGAAGGATGATGTTTTCAAGTGGGATGTCGAACATCAAGTAGCTTTCGACGAGATCAAGACATATCTGATGAACCCTCCTATTTTATTGCCTCCTATTAGGAATAAGACAATGAAATTGTATATAGCAACATCAGAATTGTCAATAGGTAGCATGTTAGCACAAGAGGATGAAAATGGTGTAGAAAGGGCCATATATTACCTCAGTAGGGTTTTAAATGATTCTGAAACTAGATATCACCCTATTGAAAAATTGTGTTTATGCTTATATTTCTCTTGTACTAAGTTAAAGCAATATATTAAGCCTGTTGACGTGTATGTTTATTCCCACTTTGATATTATTAAACATATGC
Source organism: Astragalus glycyphyllos (assembly GCA_963573325.1). Taxonomy (NCBI): domain Eukaryota; kingdom Viridiplantae; phylum Streptophyta; class Magnoliopsida; order Fabales; family Fabaceae; genus Astragalus; species Astragalus glycyphyllos. The sequence goes on from OY754307.1 coordinate 72,739,231, forward strand.
TGTCGAAACCCATCCTACATAGTAGAATAGGCAAATGGGCTTTAGCTTTATCTGAGTATTCATTAACATTCCAACCTTTAAAGGCTATCAAAGGCCAAGTCGTTGCGGATTTCATTGCTGATCATTCAATAGTTGAATCAGAAATTAACTTTGTGCACCTTCGACCGTGGAAATTGTACTTCGATGGCTCCAGCCATAAAAATGGGTCTGGTGTTGGGATGTCAATCATTTCACCTGAAGGGATTCCAACTAAATACAAGTATAAAATTAAAGAAAGTTGCTCCAATAATGAGGCTGAATATGAAGCCTTAGTAACAGGACTTGAAATTCTGTTAAACTTGGGGGCAAAACAGGTCGAAATTAGAGGTGATTCTGAATTAGTAATCAAACAATTAACGAAAGAATACAAGTGCATTAAGGAAAATTTGATTACTTACTTTATTGCTGCCAGTACTTAATTGAAACAATTCGACAGCGTTGATATTCAACATGTGCCTCGTATTGCAAATCAAGAGGCCAATGATCTGGCACAAATAGCTTCTGGTTATAAAGTTTCTAAAGAAAAATTAACAGAGCTAATCGAAATTAAAAGCAAGTTAATTTCGACAGCAATGACACAAGAAACCTTGTCAAGGAAAAAACTAGAGGAGGCAGAGAACTATTCTTTAGTCTTAAGTCAATTACCTCCAAGTGAAAGTGAAAATTTTATTGAAAATTTTAATGATGAAGTTTCCGACAAAGGTTATTGTGATAATGTGTTTGAAGTTTTTGCCATTGACAGTATGTCAAATGATGATTGGCGAAGACAAATTGTTAACTACTTGGAAAATCCAACAGGGATAACTGATAGAAAAACCAAGTATAGAGCTTTAAGTTATGTCATCATGGGCAATGAGTTGTTTAAGAAAACCCCTGAAGGAGTTTTACTCAAGTGCCTTAGTGAAAATGATGCATACTTGGCAATATCTAATACTCACAGTGGAACTTGTGGAGCTCACCAAGTAGGCCATAAAATGAAATGGCTCTTATTTCGACAAGGTGTCTATTGGCCGACTATGTTAAAAGATTGCATAGAGTTTGCCAAAGGATGCCAAGAATGTCAAAAGCATGCAGGAATACAACATGTACCTGCAAATGAATTGCATTCTATTGTAAAACCTTGGCCATTCAGGGATGGGCTTTGGATATAATTGGTGAAATTAAACCAAATTCGTCGAAAGGCCATCGTTTCATATTAGTTGGAATAGATTATTTCACTAAATGGGTGGAAGCTGTTCCTTTAAACAATGTTAATCAAGAAGCAGTGATTAATTTTATTCAAGACCATATATTATATAGATTTGGTGTGCCTGAAACTATCACCACAGATCAAGATTCAGTTTTTATTGGTCAGAAAATGGTCGAATTTGCTGCTGAAAATGGGTATAAATTGTTGAGTTCGACACCATATTATGCTCAGGCAAATGGTCAAGTTGAAGCAGCCAATAAAATTATCATTAGTTTGATTAAAAAACATGTTGGGCAAAAACCCAAGAATTGGCATAGGACACTTAACCAAATTTTATGGGCATGTCGAACATCTCCCAAAGAGTCAATTAATAGTACTCCTTTTAAACTTGTTTTTGGGCATGATGCAATATTGCCAGCAGAGATTTGCCTCCAATCAACTAGGATTCAAAGACAATTTGAAATCCCATCCGATCATTATTGGAATATGATGTTAGATGAATTAGTTGATTTAGATGAAGATAGGCTAAGTGCATTAGATATGCTCACAAGACAAAAAGAAAGAGTGGCTAAGGCCTACAACAAAAGAGTCAAATTGAAGACTTTCGACGTGGGAGATTTGGTTTGGAAAGTTATCTTACCTATGGATAGAAAATATAGAGTCCTTGGTAAATGGTCCCCAAGTTGGGAAGGACCGTTTAAAATTTTACAAGTCTATTCAAACGGCGCATATGAAGTCGAAGAGATTGGCGCTGATGAAAGAATTTTGCGTATAAATGGCAAATACTTGAAAAAGTATAAGCCAACGTTGCAAGAAGTTAAAATAACGCTGGAATAAAGATAAAGAAAGCGTAAGTACGTGGCATTCAAAAGAAGTTGTGATTGCCATATGAGCATTGTCAGAATTATAAGCAGAACGTTGAAGGCCATGTGGTACACCAAGATAGGAGTAACGTCAACAACACTTAACAGTGGTGACATCAGGTATACAGCTATTCTACTCAAGTGCAAAGTCTATTTCGATGGTGAATTCAAAAATGTTCTTTCTCTTCTTCCACCTCAAGCTCAGTCGAAAAAGACATTTTTGGGGGGCAATTTGTTAGCCTGTAATTTCGACAGGCTTCATTGAAAATGGTCAACAAGAGGCTTGACTTATATTTCGACAAAGACCAAAGTATTTCGACAGAGAAAATGGTCATGCGCAGGGTAAATTCGACAAGCTTCCGGGGAAGCAAAAAAGCAAGAAAGAGGAAAATGGACACAAGCTTTCGACAGACAGAAAACAGAGCAGTTATGCGCTGAAGAACTAGCAGTTGGTCGAAGCGTGATGAAGCGGTTCTTGTCGAAAGTAGGAGTAGCAGTTATTAGTTTTCAAATTTCTAGGCAGTTACTTAGTTTAGTTTTCCCCCTCTTTTCTTTTGTATAAATAGTAGTTTTTCATAGGAAAAACGGGTCACAATCTCTCATACCAAGTTCCCACGCTCAAAGTACCGACACGCACTGAGAAACGAGTACAAGGAACGCATGTATGATCTTGTGCACCACCCCTTTAAATTAATGCAATTTTAATTTTCCTTTTCTTTACGTTTCATGCAAATTTTCTCTTTGTTTTATCCTCCCTCATTTGGAGTAATTCGACGGTTTCGCGGAGAAATCGATGGTTATCTTCTTCTTTTTACTTTTAAACGCGCAATTCTGGAAAAACTTTAAACACAAACGGTCTTAGGATTTACTAGTTGATCCTGCAAGCAGAAGCAATTTCAAACTAGCGGTGTTTACCAAAATCCAAGGTAAACAATTACATATTTTATTTAGCACATAATACATTAACTTTACATGAAACTTATTTTGGAATCAAAAATTATGACATGATTGTTTTAAAAAAATTATTTTAATAAAAAAATATAAACATTGAAATATAATTAAATTGAAACAAAGTTATTAGTATAATTGCAAACATAAACGTATATATGAAGTAAAAAAACAAAATTCTAATATCATGAACTTACTTTTAAATGTATGTTGTAATAATTAAATGTTATCTTAACATTATTGAATAAATTTGTTAACCACTTTTACACAATTTACATACCACAGTTATATTAAGATTATAAACTAAAATATTTCAAAAAAATATTATAAAATAATGTCAATGTTTTGAAATTACAATTTAATTCCATTTAATTTCAATGAAAAATATCTGTAATACTCCAAAAAGTACGTGAACTATTTCAACATTGTTTTATCTTTAGTGTAATTACAATTTTAAAAATCAACTCACCAAAAAGGGTTAATAATATATTATTGATGAGTATGATGAAAATCAGATACAATACATGATAACGAAATACAAAATTTCTCTAAGGTTCTCTTCGTGTATAAGGTAAGCACATGCCTATAGCCTATAGGTGGATCTTGGCTAATGTTAAGTAAGGTGTCAGATGCTCTCTTCTTGGATAAGATATGCACATGCATAGAGGTGAATCTTGGCTAATGTTAGGTTGAGTTATAATCTCTTTTATGAATAATATGTTGACCTTTAATTTTGAGTGTCTCTCGCAAGCAGTGGAAGACCCAAGATCTTAGGTTAGGGGTTGGAAAAATATTCATTACCAAAATTATTAGTTCATGGGAATTTTAAAAATTTCTTTTCTAATATCGTCATTTTATTATTCAAAATTAATAAAACAAATTATTTACCCTAAATTTATTTTAGTGATCAGCAATTTAGTTTCTTAGTTATTATTCATTCTCCTCTTTAGTCCGAAAATATATTAAAATAATTAGTAGTCCCTAAAGATAATGATGTTCGTTAAATTACTTTCGTAGTTTAATAAATCGTCCCTTACGAAAAATAATAAGAGAAATGTTATAAAACTTAGGGACTAATGACACATTTCTAATCACTAAATACAATGAAAACTATTGTTACGTTTCCTACTACAAAATATAATAAAAAATATTATATTACTCTAAAAACTTAGATGAAAATAAATTAACAATTTTTTAAATAATAAAGTCTTCAATCAATTTTTTAATATTCATTTCACTTTACTGAAACTTTATTTTCAACAATCAACCTTATAAATTAAATATACACTATATAAAACTATTGTCTAAAAAGTAATTTTTTAATATAAAAATGCAACAACATATATATGATATTATATTTTTAATATCCATAATATATATTGACAAATTAAATATTTTTATATAAAAGCTTCGTAAAATTTTGAAAACAAAATATTATAGTAACCCGTGCAACGCACGGGCACTCCCCTAGTGTTTTACTACTTTGTTGTTTTATATGCCTTGATTTTGTCAGTTAATTATTTCCTGAGTTTTGAAAGATGTCTTTCAAATTTGTATGGGAAGTTTTCCCGAATGCAATAGTGTTCTACAAGGAGAATAAAAAGGCAACGAGTGATAAATTGAATGGAGGCGCCCTTGTGTCAAAAGGAGAAGTGTGTAAACAATTAAGTACCCAAACACACATTATAAGTAGGAGTAATGATGGACTAATTGTGATTATATGGTATATGAGGATCTAGGAAGGTGTATCACTTGCTTTAGGTTATTATCTAGGAAGTTGTATCACTTGCTTAGATTATATAACAGATTATAATCTAAAAGATATCAAAATTAGTAAATATTGAATTTGCATTTTGTTATTAATTGTTTTATCATTCTATGATTATTTGGAGGCAAGAAGAATCAAAAGAGATGCCAAAGGGAATTCGTTAGAGATGAAAATTTGTCTGGACAGGAGCGATGAGCAGACATGAGATTGTTAACAATCATGGTGTGTTTTTTGTTCCATTTCTGTGTTTTAAACTTGTGTTCATATTCGTTTTCTATTTCTGGTGTGATTTTCGTTCTATTTCTGGGTTTTACGTTTTCCTAGAAGACGTGGAAGATGCAGATATTGTGTTTTTACTTTTTTTAATCGAATTAGTTATGGATATATATTAGTAGTTAATTTTTCTTACTAAAGTGAGTAAGTGGCATAGTGGTATTTGGAAGTGGGTATTATTAAAGGGTCATGGGTTCAACACTCATTCCCCAATATGTTTAATTTTTTTGGTAACAACAATGTGTCCCACATTGCCATCAGAATATCACGTGACAACCATCAACTGGATGCTGACGTGGCTGGGTGAGATGGGGTGTTGACATGGCATATCAATGCTACGTGGCACAAATGTTCAATAGTATGGTGACACGTCGCAGTGACGTGTGTTGACATCATCTCTGTTTGACATATCATTTTTTTACAGAAAAGTTAACAGCAGGGGGTAAATAGAAAATGAAGATAAAAAATTGCAGGGGGTAAATAGAAAATGAAGATATTTGAAGGGGGTAACATATATTTAATCTAAGTTATTTATTACATGTAACCCGTTGAAATTGAAATGAGTCTAGCTTAGTAAGAAATACTAAAGGGGTATATGAGTCATTTCCACAATAATTTAAAAAAATTGGTAATTACAAATATGAAGTCTGTGGTTAGTGTGGTTAATGGCACTACCATGGCCGCCGCCACCAACCGTCGTCGGTCGCCGGAGCACTGCCGTCGGTCACCGGAGCTCCGCCGCGCCGGTGGCCGGAGCTCCGCAGCCAATCGTCGGAGCTCCGCCGCCGGCCACCACCTGCAACCGCCACATATATATTTATATTCTAATATATATATATATATATATATATATATATATATATATATATATATTAATAAATAAAAATGTTTTTTTATTAATGGATGGTTGGGATGTGTAAAATTACATTGGTACCCTCTTTAATTGACAGCATTTGGATCAGATTTAATTAAAAAAATACAGATTTAATGGCTGATACTAAGGGGGGTGTATTGGTTTAGGATTTTAAAGGATTTTAAAAGACTTTTTCTGAGTAAAAAAGTCTGCTGGTATTCAATCAAGACTTTCTGTCACTTAAAAACAATCATGTGGTATTCAATCCAGATTTTCAGGACTTTTTAAAGAGTCTATTAAAATCCATTGGTATTCATTTGAGACTTTCTATCACTTAAAAACAATCCATTGGTATTCAAAAACATAAGGATTTTAAAGGATTGTTTTATTAAATGGATTTTGAGTGACTTTTTAGTGGTATCTACACATACCAAATCCCTCAAACAATCCCACCCAAACTGATCAGACTTTTGGAAAAGACTTTTCAAGTGCTTCATCCTCTTCTTGCTCAGGTGAGTGCTTCTTCTCAGCCTTTTTCTTTCGTTACTGTTCTGCGCATTTTACTGGAATCGTGAAGTTCTCTATCTGTTTTGAACACTATTTTGGTCTGCACTAGGATAGCGTGAGTTTACCTATCTGCACTAGGGACCCTTTACGAATATTGTTTACTCATTTTTTCTGGTGAGATATTGTGTTCGTCGCCGTATGTGTGTGTGAATTTACCATTATCAATAGTGACTATATATGTGTGTGTGAATTTTGAGTTCGTCGCCGTAGAAATGGTGCTTCAATAACCCCAAAAATTAGCACAGATAGAAATAGGAGTTTCGGTTTAAGATTTGATAATGGTATTGTAGTTATCAATGATGCTTCAATAACCCAAAAACAATTCTTTCTATAAAATACAATCGATACCAAAAGAGTAAAACAATGGTGTCCTTTACTTTAGAAATCGTACTGTAAAGCAATATTGTTATCAATAGAAATGGTAAAGCAATATTGCTATCAATAGAAATGATACTATTGTACTGTTTTTAATTCCTTTTTTCCTTAGCTATTAGTTTGTTTTTATAATTAGTTTGTTTGTGAATTTTGAGTTATTTTTATGTGTTTTGATATATGTGGTTTTAGTAATTCAAATGGGAGATTCACAAGGACATAACAAAGGAAATGGCAAAGAGAAAGAAAACTATGAAGCTTGGACCAAGGAGGATTCGGATGAATTGTTACATTTGATGGTGGATGCTATAAAAAATGGACTGCGTGATGCTAATGGGTCGCTTAGCAAACTAAATGTAGAAAGGGTCGTACTTCCTCGTCTCAATGCCAAAACTAGGTTCCCTAAAACCTATAATCATTTCTTGAGTCGAATGAAGTGGTTTAAGAAACAATATAACAATATGTCAACACTTATGCGCAACAATTCTGGCTTCGGGTGGGATCCAATTACAAAGACATTCACCGCTAGTGATGATACTGATGCAACAACTTTTGTGGAAGAAAATATAGATTTCGGAATGGAAGGCTTTTTGTATGATCCTAACAATGATGCGTTCGTAACACCAGATCACTATGAACCACCTTACCATCCTCCATCCCCTCGCCCAAGCAATTCACCACCTCAACCCCCTTTAGGCTCAGAGGTTCCCATTGAAAAACCAAGTCGTCGTAAGCGAAGTAGAACCGAGTATGGAGGGAGTTCTAGCTCAGTTGGGACCAACAATCAAGCTAATGTTTTAGAAAATCTATCTGTTAGCATTGGGACTATTGCTGTCAATTTTGAAAAAATGTCTAACTTGATGGAGAAAAGAGAGAGAGATAGAGAGGCAAAGGGAAATATTTGGGATGCTATAAAAGAGATCCCAAATTTGGATGACAGAACTCGCTACATGGCAGCTGATTTGCTTGATACTAATGCAAAGAAAGACTTGTTCCTGAAAATGTCAATAGAAGAGCGCTCGGCTTGGATAAACTTCAAGCTTGGATGATCCATACTAGTTATTTTGGCGGCTGATATTTTGGTTTTGTTGAAAAATACTTTTTGGGTGTTGTTTTGGTTGCACTTGATTAAAGTATTTTCTTTATATTTTGTTTGTGTATGAACTTGTTTTGGTTTTGTTGAACTATATTGTTTTGGTGTTATTTTGGTCATATTTGATTGAATTATTTTAACATCTTTCATTTTGTTGAACTAAATTGTTTTGGTATTCATTTCGGTTACATTCTCATCATATATCACAAATCCACGAAATCCTGCAGAGTCCATAAAGTCCTGCAGAGTCTTATGATACAAATCCATTAAAATCCTGACTAAAGTCCTGCAGAGTCCAAAAAAATCCTGTAGAGTCCATAAAATCCTGCAAAGTCTTTTAAAATCCGTAAGACTTTTTTCAGCTAAAAAAGTCCTTTAAAATCCTAAACCAATACACCCCCTAATTTAGTATCAAAGCCGAAATTGAAATATGAAATATCAGACATAAAGATAAAAGAAATTACACGAAACATGGATCTTCGGAGTATTATTAAAAAACAAAAACACTAAGATAAAAAACGTATAGGCATGAACTTCAATAAAATATCCCAAACATGTTGCAAAGATTACTATTTCAAATAGCAACAAAGAAGTGCAGTCACTGCAGTGTAATGGTTTTAAGGTTAAAGAATCTTCATACAAAATTACTCATGATAATATTTGTTTTTGTTAACATGTCATTAATATATAGTTTTAATCGATTTTGCTGGTGACTAACCTACGCCGGAAAATTTGACTGACCACGAGTGTCTGGTCTTGCCGGCCTATTCATAATGATATATAATTAAATGTTAAAATCCAATTTCCACCGGATAATTTCAAATACTAGATAATATAAGAAATTTTTTAGAAAAAGAAACGGAAATCTGATACATAAAAGAAAAATGAAACTTTCCTAAAATACCAACATTATTACATGGAGTTTAGTCTAGATTCACTCATTCACGTAGACACAAATGTGACATCAGATTCAACAGCCTGGAAAATGAAACATGAATGAAAGAGAAAGATAAATAGAGAGGAGAAGGAGTGGAGGAAAATCAACTCCAGTCTTCATATCCCAATTGCAAACCTCTCTCTCACTCAACCTCTTATCCATTCATTCTCATTTCCTGTGCTGAGCCCATGGCAGAAACCTTAGTGAATAGCCCCCTCAAGAGTCGCAACGATGACGTTGTCGAGGGCAAAAACGCCAAGAAGTTGACGTTATGGAGCGACAATAATGATGACGTGGATCCCGCTGCTGCATTAGCCAACACGCGACACGTGTTCGGCGAACACGGTGGCGTAAACATGTCGATCGAGGCTTCCGCCACATTCACGGTCATGGATCCGGATACCCTGCCTCGCATGTTCGCCGGCGAATTAGGCGCCGATCGTGACTTCTACATCTACAGCCGTCATTTCAACCCCACAGTTCTCAACCTCGGCCGTCATATGGCTGCACTGGAAGGCACTGAAGCCGCTTACTGCACCGCAAGCGGCATGGCTGCCATCTCATCTGTTTTGTTACACCTATGTAGCAACAACGATCACGTGGTGGCTTCTCATACACTCTATGGTGGGACCCATGGACTTCTTACGCGTTTCTTGACTAGGACATGCAACTTAACCACAACTTTTGTTGATATTGAGGATTTGGAAGCGGTGGATAATGCGATTGTAGGAGGGAAAACTAAGGTGCTGTATCTCGAATCCATTGCGAATCCTAGCCTTAAGGTGGCCAATATTCCTGAACTCAGCAGATTGGCACATAAAAAAGGAGTGATTGTTGTCGTTGACAACACTTTTGCTCCCATGGTCATTTCTCCGGCTCGTCTTGGAGCTGACGTTGTCGTTCACAGTGTTTCCAAGTTTATTAGCGGTGGTGCTGACATTATTGCAGGTTGGTTTCTTTCTCCCTACCTTAAATTTTATCATGCAAATTGAAAATATAAAGTGATTATGATCATTGTAATTTCAAAATTCAGGAGCTGTGTGTGGTCCTGCAAGCATAGTGAATTCAATGATGGATCTTCGCCAAGGACCCTTGATGCTATTGGGTCCAACTCTGAATGCCAAGGTAGCATTTGAACTCGCAGAGAGAATCCCACATTTGAGCCTTAGGATGAAAGAACATTGCCATCGTGCATTGGTGTTTGCCACAAGACTCAAGAATTTAGGACTCAAGGTAATCTACCCAGGTCTTGAAGATCACCCACAACATGAATTGTTGAAATCCATAGGCAACAAGGAATATGGATATGGTGGGATTTTTTGCATTGTTATGGAAACTGTGGAGAGAGCTAACAAGTTGATGAGCTACTTGCAGAACTATAGTCAATTTGGTTTCATAGCTGTTAGCTTAGGTTACTATGAGACACTTATGTCTTGTTCTGGTAGTAGCACTAGCAGTGAGATGAATGAGGAGGAAAAGAAGCTTGCTGGAATTTCACCTGGTCTAATAAGGATATCAGTTGGATTCGTTGGAACATTGGAGCAGAAGTGGAGTCAACTTGAAAAAGCACTTGCTAGATTTAATTATGAAAAGCACTAGTTTAGCTCTACCTCCCCTCTCTTTTAGGTGGCTTAATGTATAATAAGATGATGGGGTTTAAAATAAAGTAAATCACTCTTGTGTATTTTAAAATTAAATAAACTACTATTTTACTTGTGACACTGTATTTGTATAATTTGCAATGAAATAATAAATACTTTTTTTATAAGAATAAATACATTAAAAATTGCAAAATGTAATAAAAGAAAAAACTCGATAAATGACTATATTTCAATTTTTTCAAAACACTTGTGTTGCAAAAAGTTAAAAAAATCAATATTTTCTTGTTATTACAATGTAGTAAAAATCATGAAAAAATAAAATGAGATTTAATATAAGATATATACACCCCTGTTGCAGCCCTCCCGTTGTGCTCTCGTTGTCGCTCTCCTGTTGTCGATGCCGTTGTTGATCCCTTTACGAGATCTCTCGTTGCCGCTCCACATTGCGTCCCTCACTGCCGCTCCAGTTGTCAGTGTCTCGTTGCCACTCCTGTTGCTACTTGTTTACTCCTTTTATTCTAGATCATTTAATATCAAAATCATCTTAATTGAATTATTAAATTATAAAAAAATATTTCAAAATAGTAAATATTAAGTGTCAGTGGTTAGTGGTTAGTAGGGGTGTTCAATGGATTGGGTAAATCCGAACTAACCCGCCACCCAATCCAAACCGAAGCGTTTGGTTTGGATAAATTTTGTGATCGGATCAAATCCGAACCAACCCGCAATGACCCGTACTAGCTAGATTGGTTCGGATAACAGATTTTAAAAATTAAATCCAATCCAACCTATGAACTCGTAAGTATGCATATTTGCCATCTAATATTCTACACCTCTTCATTTGTCTTCTAATATCCTCTCCACTTCTTCAATTTTGCCACTCAATTTTAGAGCCATAAAACCTTTCCTTCCTTCGAAGTTCAATATGAGCATTTTCTAGGCAATAATGAATTGCATTCATCCCAAATTTTAAATTGATTCACAACGGTTGCATATATAATCATTAATCATACTTGCTCGTCACCTCACTCATGTAAGACACAATTTGGATTAATTTGATGTTTTTTAAAGTTATGATTTAGTTTGGTTTTGGTTCCTATCATAAAAAGTGTAGAATTTTATCTCTTAAAAAGTTGGTGTTAGCACATAACCCATGAGCCCAATCCGAACCAATTCATTCAATATCGGGTTGGTTTGGCTTGGATTTTATAGAAAAAAACTCAAAATCCAAACCAACCCAAACCGATTAAATATGATTGGTTCGGATAACGGATTTAGTCAAAATCCATCCAAACCAACCCATGAACACCCCTAGTGGTTAGATTGATTAGTTTTAGTAGTTTCAATAGATTATATAGTAAATTTTAGACCATTAATATTAATTTAATCATTTTAATTAAATTTGTAGAATTTTTGATAGTGGTTAGATTTTGTTTGACAACTGTTAGTGATTAAATTGATTGATTTTATAGTACCTTTAAAAGACAGATTATAGTAAATGTTACATTTTAAATCATTTAATATTAATTTAATTATTTTAATTAAATTACTAAAATATTAAAAATATTATTTTGAATTTTTTTGATAATTGTTAGTAGTTAAATTGATTGGTATTAATAGATTATTATAGTAAATTATAGATCATTTAATATTAATTTAATCATATTATATTAAATTATATAGTAGATTAAAAGAAATATCGACAAAAGAAAGAATAAATAAAGGGTGTGGGATCAAAAATAGTAGATATGTGAAAATATGAGAAATATTTAGAAATGCAAGATTGAAAAAGTGAGAGTGAGATATTATGTGGCCAACTTTGCAGGGAAAGTTCGAGCTTCTATCTATGAGCCAAATATGTGGGCCAAAAAATATCGAACTTAAATAACTTTGAATAGTTCATTTCAAGTCTCTGATATAAAACTTTTCTTTTATGACTCAACTTGTGAATGTGATATAAAACTTAAATATCAAACTTGAATTTCTTGGCCAAATCAGTTCATATCGAACTATTAAAAGATCAAACTCTTGACTTAATTTCTGAGCCAAGTCCATCATAATGTAATAATAGGGAGCCCCTAACTTGTTATAGCGAAAGACCCTTAAAACAATTCAACCTAGAGACAAATTTAAAGGATTAATTTACATTAGCTAGAACAAAAAGAGACTGACAATATTTGTTTGAAACCAGTATTATAGCCTACAATTTTCTGGGCCATTTTCTTTTTTGCCAAAATCTCTTCTTTTGGGTCTTGGTCACAACTAATTCAAAATTATCATCTTGCGCAACTATTCATTGAGTATTAGTAGTCTTACGATCAACAATATCATCTATGATCTAACACATCACCCCAATTAATGTTTTCTTAATATTCTCATGCTAAATGCTACCACTAGGTTAGAAGTAGCATCAGACAAGGCATTTAACAAATCTAGTCTGGTGGTGGGAGGTTGAGTGGATGATGAGTCAATAGAATCACTCCAACAACTATTGGCAATCATATCGTTGACTATGTTGGCATCAGAGTGACCAATGAGAGCTTCAATATTACAACCACTAATTGTATAAGAGGTATGAGAAATTTGAACAACATTATCCTGACCTGATGCCTGTGTGCCAAAGGTGGAAGCAATAGTCATCTTTTGAACAGAGTTCAACAATGTCTCCTCCTTCTATATAACCGCAGGACACTTGCTTACCCTCATCCGAAGCGAAAGAGACCTGGACAAATTGAATAAAATCTGATTTTTCATTAGATTGCATAACCGCTTCTCCAATCCCATTAGATGAAGATTCTTCTTGCTGCCTATTCAAACTTAAATGTTGCTACACCTTCACAAGTAAAGCTTGTCAGACAAGTAAATCCTAGTAAAAGATTAAGATCCAAACCATCCCTAAGAATATTGTTGATGCCTCTAAGAGTTTCCTTAATCACGTAGGTTTGAAAATTCCGAGTTTTCTATTTGTAATTCACATTATTGTTAACTTTTGCCTTAGAAACATGTAAAAACCTGGTTTGGCTGAATAACATATTCTGGAATCTTTTGTTTCTTATTATTTTTCACGCCAGAGTGTATCCTTCTATTTCAAATGCTAGTAGTATGACAAATATACGGTTCATATAAAAGGAAGTAAGATTTTCATATACAATGCCAACAAACCCATTATAGCATTTTTAGGCTACAATAATGCCTAATTTTGAAATGCCTAAAGAACAGTTCTCTTAGATAATAATAGGCAACGGTTTTTTGAAACTGTTGGTAGGTCCAATATTCTTTTAATATTTTTATAGGCAACACTTCAAAAACGTTGTTGTTGCACCCGAAAAATCTGAGGGATCTCTCGTGCAAATCAATGAAGTCGCCACCAATATTTAATTATTAGGGAAAACATTGAAAAATCCCTTTAAAACGAAAATGGTCTTGAAAACCATATTTTGGATTCGGGAGTCGTTTATGCGTGGGGAAGGTGCTAGCACCCCACAGCATCCTTTCGAAAAAATGTTACCTCTGATTAGTTGTGCGGAAACGTATTAACTTTGAAAAAATTTATTTCCCTTTATTATAAAAAAGAC